>JACEFZ010005193.1:207500-662500 GCA_014155875.1 Cepaea nemoralis | reverse complement strand
GTGTACAAGCTCCACTGCCATTGTAATCAGTCCAAAACCATATACGAAGTGTATGAAGCATTTCAGATACACGGTTGAAGCTATAGCAGTACTGCAGGGCAAACTAAAATCTGTCTTTTCAAAGAAGACTCTTGCCATGACAATCAGTGGGAACAGAGCCAGAAATATGTCTCCAATGGCCATGGATATCATGATGAGACTTTTCGGCGTGTAGATAAATCCACCTTTTCGAACTGTCGCGAAAATCAAGTAGACGTTTGCCGCGAGAATGGTGATGATGAAACAGATACTGAGGCCTCTATTGGCATTAGTAATGGTAGTTAGGTTTAGTTCGGTCATTTTGAGTTACTAGTGTCACAAATGATATATTTATGTGTAAACAACGCTTGGAAATAGGTGTTGTCTTTTCAACTAGTCGACTCCAGATGAAGGCACAGGCTGTCCTGTCTTGCTTTCAGTCAGTTATGCGTTCAAACCACATCAATCTCTGCAAGAAGAAATGAGACAATACTGTATGTCTATTACAACAATTAAGAGAACATTTTGAGTGAAACCGATAACATTTTATGTTTGTGACTACAGATAACATTTAATGTTATTTAAATCAGATAAGAACCAACGTTGATTACAAACAACAATAGGTGTATTTGATTACCGCATGACAATTGACGGTGCTCCTTGCTTTCTGTTAGCGCAGAATGTTGGGCAGCGCTCACTAAACCCGACACCGAACATCGTGCTAACGGTTTCAGTCGGAGGAGTGCAATTGGTTGAATACAACCCTTATCCCGGTGAGAAGAAATGCAACCTAAAGAAATGTCATAGCATGGCAGATCAGTCACTAAGCCTTGGTTGGCAGCTGGTATACCATGGAAGCTCCGACAGGCGGACATTTAGAGCATTGCTCTGCCGATACGGCAGCTTCTGCAGCATGTTTTATTCTGTTACCTTTCATATGTATTGGTGTTACCTTTCCTCTGGAGTAAACAAGCAGACCGAGAGAAAGATCATGAAGCATTGGCAACACATGGTCTCTACAGTTCAACTAAGGTTTTGTGCTATGGAGTGGTTATTATGTATTTTTTAAAGCACAATGTATCACATTGTCGTCTGTCAAGGCGGCAAGTGTCAGTATTAGGTATATATATTATATACCTTAAATATTTTCACTGTACAGGGAAAACAGATCTGGAGACATTACACATCCCGGTCTCACACCTCTTTTAATAGGCTGATATTGGCCTACTTCATTATCAACTCTTATGGCAGCTTGTTGTTTCCAATATATGTTTTTTACAAGTCTAAGGTCTTTTCCATCAATTTGTAGATCTTCAAGCATCCTTATCATGTCGACATGTCTCACTTTATCGAAAGCCTTTGTGTAGTCAATAAAGCAAAGATGTAGATCTTTGTTTACTTCTATAGATCGTTCAATTACGGTTCTCAGTTAATACACAGCATTTACTGTAGCCTTTCCTTCTACAAACCCACATTGTTCTTCTCCTATTTCAGGTTGTATTTTCTTCCTCTTTGCATGATAATTCTTAGCAAAATCTTCGTGATGTGACTCATTATACTAATTGTTCGATGTTGATCACATTCCAAGGCTCCTGATTTCTTTGGGATTACAATAAATACAGAATTACATAATTCATGAGGTATATTTCCAGTATCATATATTGTATTAAGCAGACTGGTAACTTTATCTATTCCATATTCTTCTAAAGCATTAATCATTTCTGTTGTGACGCTGTCTGAACCGGGGGTCTTGCCAGATTTCATATGGTTAAGAGCATTCTGAACCTCCATCTTCAAAATTGCTGGTCCTTCATTATTATTTTGAACATCGTAGTGTTCGTCTCTGTTGTCGTCATAAAGGTTTTTCACATAATCTGACCATACACGTAAGATCTGATCTTTTTCTATTATGACTCTTCCATCTTTTGTCTTTAGGCAGCCTGCTGATGTGCGTGTTCTTTGATTAGTAAGCTCCTGGATTCTTTTGTGCATTAGTTTCGCATTTTTACTGTTGTGTTGTTTTTCAATTTCTTCGCAGTTTTTCTCAAGCCATGTTTCTTTTGCCTCCCTACATAAGGTTCTGACTTTTCTGTGAATTTCTTCATATTTAGCAGGATTATTTTTGTTCTGTCTTCTTGTTTCCATTTGTTGTAAAATTTCTTCCGTCATCCATGTCTTACGGCCCACTTTCTTTAATGTTGGAATAGTTTTTTCTGCTGCACAACTGATTTAATTCTTCAGCATTTCCAATTGATCATCTACATCTTGAAATAGAATCTATAGATCAGACAATAAATCAAATTTGTTCTTTACTTCTATGTTAAAATTATCTTGTATTTCTTTGTCAGTTTTCAATTTGCACAAGTCATATTTAGGGTTTCCTGCTATATACTTGACTTTCTTTAACTTTACCCTCAATGTGCCTGTAATTAATCTGTGATCACTGTAACAGTCTGCATTTGGAACTGTTTTTACGACTGTTAACGCATTTCGAAACCTTCTGTTAATCAGGATGTAATCTATCTGGTTTTTAATCCTGCTGTCTGGACTCCTCCATGTCCATAATCTTCTAGGATGCTGTTTAAACCAGGTGTTTCCTACAACCATTTCTTGTTCTTTTGCCCATTCTACAAGTCTCTATCTTCTTTCATTTCTTTCTCCCAAACCATGGTTGCCTACACTGCATCCATCGCCTTGCTTTCCTATTTTTGCGTTGAAATCACCCATTATGATATTTATTTCTGATTTTTTTAATTGCAGTTCTTCAAAGCAGACTCCATGTCGTTATAAAATTCCTCTATACTTTCTTCACTGCATTCACTTGTTGGGGCATATACTTGAATGATATTTATTTTAAAAGGTCTTCCATTTAATTTTACTAATAGAACTCTGTCTGACACAGCTCGATATCCACACAACATGATTTTCTTGGCATTTATAAAGAAGGTAGTTTGCCATTGCTTTCCTTCCTAGCAGTGACCATACTGGTCAGTGACCGTAGCCATTGTCTCCTCAAAAAAGAGATCCTCTGCCTACCGTCGTGAAGGTGAAGACCATAACCTACAACTATCTGTCGGCTGCTCTTCATCTTCATCCACCACCTGCACTCATGGCTTCACGTAACCCTGATCGGGGGGCTAAACGAGTACTCCACCTTGCCCAAGGGTGTCCCGCAGGCTAGCGGAGGGAAGGAGGCGCCTTACTTCTCCTTTGATAGGGGATATCCCTACCCGCTACCCAATGATAATCATAGATTGTGTTTTCTATTGTTACAGCAGCGGCTGACTAGTTAGTGTCAGCAGGCCTGTCGGTCGTCCGACATGTGAGAAGCTCATGGGCCTTTACGGCTCGGTCCGGAGGGAGAATTGTGAAGGAGGACTCTGGTGCTTTCGCTGAAACCACAAGTAGCCTGACTATGGAAGTCATGGCAGTATGTAAAGCAATAACATGGCTCGAGACACAGACATTCACTAGGGCATGTTTCCTTAGCGACTCAATTAACATGATCAAGAGGATTGAGGAGGGGTTGATCCGAAGAGAATGGTTGCTGCCTCTGGAGCGGTCTCGGCTGGCAAAGATTAGTTTCATCTTCGTGCCAGGGCATGCGGGAGTACAAGGAAATGAGCGGGCTGACAAGCTCGCAGGTGAGGCTACCGTGGAGGGCGGACGCGCCATGGACCAGGCTGACATTCTGAATGCTCTACGAGAAGTAAGACTTTTGCGTGAACCAAGTGATGACTGTGAATCTACAACCATGGCCAGACTGCGAGAACAGCAAATTAAAAGAGGGGTGGCCAAACAAGAACACTACGCAGGAAGCTAAAGAAGATTGATAAACCAACACAGAACTGGTGTCGTTAGCCGCTACAAGCTGCGGGATTTGCTGAGGAAAGGATCCGAACACTTATGGACTGAATGGTTCGATGTGCAATGAGGATGATCTGTCGACTAACTAACTAACTAACTAACTAACTAACTAACTAACTAACTAACTAACTAACTAACTAACTAACTAACTAATTAACTAACTAACTAACTATCAGGCCTGGGTTCATGGTGGTGTGGTAATTTGTGTCACAACTCTTTTGTTTATGTCGCGTCTTAAGATTTATGTTGTGTAACTTATGTTTTTGTTGTGTCTTATTGTTGTCTGTGTCAGAGTCCTTTATTGTGTCATTCTACTCAGCTACTGTTTGGAGCACCTGTGTTGTGGTACTTGGTGTACCCTGTTGTCTTAAGTTCGGGTGACTGAATAGGGCCACCCTTGGTTGATGTTTGATATATGCAGTTGTCTGTTGTATCTGTTATTGAACATCTGTTATTGAATGTATTATTCAATTTGTTCGAACACGAATTGTCACCAAAATTTGTAGCAGTTGATAAATAAAGAGCTATTTTTGTACTGTTCTTGATTTGTTTGTTTAGTCTCTTTTAGTTTTTACAACCACTATTTCTACCACAATCTAACACCTTAATCCACTGTCTGGGTCTCAAATATGACAGTCCAGAGCTGAGGCCCCTGTCCAAGATCCCGTATGTTCTACCTAATTACTATCATCTTTTTTGCCAGTTGAGGGCGGTGTGAGGCTCTCTCTCTTTTCACTCCTTTTCGTCTTTGACCATAACGAAGGCAGAGTTACTCTCTACCTCTTAGCACCGTAGCAAAGGAAATATCAGTCTTTCCTTTTGTCTTTTCCCCTCGGCTATATATATATATATATATATATATATATATATATATATATATATATATATATATATATATATATATATATCTGCGTGAAAGTAAAGTAAATGACCGCGTTTCACGCCATGTGACAAACTTGACAGACCGAGCATTTACCACTGACCACATGATGGGTGGTGTGGTCAATATCAAATTCTAAGCTTGGTGCTATGTTTAACTAAGTTTACTTAAGTAATGTTGTTAAATAAAACACGATTAAGTAGTTGAGATTAAATCTTAGACGATAGTTTGTAGAATGGCGTTAAAACTCCCCATAGCACAATGCCTTGGCTGAATGTTGATACCATCTGTTGCCCATACAGCATGATCCCTGTCTCAGTCTGCCTTGTTTACCTCCAGAGGCAGGGTGACACGAATACTTCTAGAACAAAACAGGCTACAGAAGCTACATGATCAGCAACGCAATGCTCTAACACTCCGCCTACCGGAGAGTCCATCCTGGACCAACTACCGACCGAGGCTTAGGACCTGGTCTGCCCTGCCATAACATTTAGTCTTTAGGCTGCATTTCCCCGCACCAGGTTTAGGCTTGCATCCACCCAATCGCGCTCCTCCACCTGAAGCCGTTGGCACAATGTGGGGTGTCGGGTTTGGTGAGCGCCGCCCAACATTCAATGCTGCATTACTTAGCGGCAAATAGAAATAAATATATCTAATATGCAAATTGCAACTATAAAAGGTTAGCATGGATATGAAACACAAACCAATACAATTACACGACACGCCTCTTAACACTTTAATAACCATCAATTTTTTTTTTTTTTAAGCATATCCTTTTTACAGGTCTTAGCTGTCAACACCAGCATCTTTCAGCTGTATGTTGATCTCTTGGCAAGATTACTCAGTAGTTTGCCATTGCTTTCTGAGCGGCCGGCTCAGTATCCCGCAGGTCATGAGCGGGGGTCGAACCGCCTCAGCTCTCGCTCCGCTACGAGACTCTGCGTGATAAACGGGATTACAGAGAAAAAGTGTTGTAACCCCACAGCCAGAGAGACCGGCACCACCAATGTAAACCTTCCTAATTACGCAACCATTTTACTAAGACTATCGGCAATCACTTTTAAATGATGTAAGTACACAGTTTAGGTGCTACCTGGTTGAAAAAATGCATATTTTCTTCGGCTTCTGTCCTCTATCTCCTATTGAGGCATACACCTTCAACCAAACCTCGCCAAACCGTCTTTATCTCTTGGATGTCCTGCAGCTCTCTCCAACATTATCCATTTCTGTCTGTAATTCTCTTCTCCATAGAGTGTTAGGTGTTAGGTCTCCGGCTATTTCGTTCGCCGTTTGGGTCCCAAACAAGCGAGAGCCTAATTATACTGTCTTCAGGTTTTCTCAGTGTGTGTGCTATCCAGCACCAGCATCTTTTCCTCACCTCTTGGTTCAGTGGAATGAGTTTAGTTCTCTCCATGAGCTCCACATTGGTGATTCTTTCATGCCATTTTATTTCGCACTATTCTGCCCAGTCACCATTAGTGAATGTTTGTGGCTTAAGAGTAATTCCTGTAGTAGTTCTTCTAAAAGTACTGGAGAGTTTTGGTCAGAGACCATAACTTTATGAAGGGAAAATCCCAACTGCACCTCCACGCGGTAGAGGATGGAAACACACTACGGTGTGGCTAACACAGCTCTGGGGACCGAGTATCCACCGGAATAAGTGGACAACTCTGCAGCTGAGCAGAGCAGGGCACTCACTTGTCCTTACAGTCGGAAATGGCTGTCAAAAGCAGAGGTAAAAAGACCACCATGTGAATGTGGAAGGCAAGGGGAAACCACCACATTATCTTCCCAAGACTTCATGGCAAAACATAAATCAAAGTTAGTGAAGGACGTTAATGGCTGTCTTAGGGCATCCTCGTCCGGTAGGGACAGTCATGAGCCACAGGTGACACCAGACCGTCATCCAGCTACTGATGGCAAAATCTTAACTAAAATAAATAAATTTAGAGTAGGAACATGGAATGTTAGGACATTAAATGAGCTAGGAAAGTTGACCAATGTTCTAAGTGAGATGGATAGCATGAAAATGAATATACTAGGCGTTAGTGAGATGAGATGGAAGGGATCGGGCAAAATTATAGCTGACAATCACACAATAATTTATTCTGGAGGGGAGACACATGAGAAAGGGGTAGGAATAATATTAGATGAAAAAACAGCCAAGTCAATTAATGGATACTGGTGTATTTCAGATAGAGTTATTATGGTAAAAATCAAAGGCAAACCAATAGACATAAATATTATACAAGTATATGCACCAACAGCAAGCAGTAGTGATGAAGAAATACAACACTTTTACGACGAAATAGAAATGGCGATGGCTCAAATTGGATCACAAGAAATAAAGATAATACTTGGTGATTTTAATGCAAAAGTAGGAAAGGGAAAAATGGAGGATGTAGTGGGGAATTATGGTTTAGGTACAAGAAATGAAAGAGGGGAAAAGCTAATAGAATGGGCAAATATCAATGATATGATAATTGGAAACACATGGTTTAAACACCATAAAAGACGACTGTACACATGGATAAGCCCTGATAAGAATATACGCAACCAAATTGACTACATACTAATTAATAAAAGATTTAGAAATGCTTTAATTAATGTAAAGACAATGCCTGGTGCTGACTGTAATAGTGATCATGTACCACTATGTGGACAAATAAAAGTAAGATTAAAAAGAGGGAAAAAAATGGTTAAGAACATGAGACTTAATAAAGAGGTTCTAAAAATAGATAAAGAAATGCAAGAACAATACAGAGTGACTGTGAAAAATAGGTACAATGCAATAACTAAAATACAGAGTATAGATGAACAATGGGAAATGTTAAGGGACTCCATTCATCAAACTAGCAAAGAAGTATTACCAGAGAGAGGCAAAATAGCTAAGAAAAAATGGATGAATGAAGATATCTTAAACCTGATGGACAAAAGAAAACAGTATAAAAATAACAAACAAGAATTCGCTAAGATAAATAAAGAAATAAAAGATAAATGTGGGAAGGCTAAAGAAAGTTGGTTAAACGAGCAATGCAAAAAAATTGAATTAAATTCCATTAAAGATACAAAAAATATGCACAGACAAATCAGTGAGCTTACAGGAAAAAAAATAAGAATAAATACAGGGTGTTTGAAATCAAAAACAGGAAAGATAATATTAGAGGAAGATGCTATAATGAAGAGGTGGAATGAGTATATAAGAGAATTATATGAAGGAGAAAGGGCAGAATTAACAGAAGATAGTAACTTAGAAGGTCCACCTATTCTGAAAGAAGAAGTCGCTGACGCTATGAAACGTATGAAGAAAGGAAAAACAGCTGGGCCAGATGAAATCACAATAGAAGAATTAGAAGTATTGGGAGAATTTGGAGTAGATATATTAACCAAAATGTTGAATGATATTTACAGCAGTGGATATTTACCCAGTGATATGCTGAAATCTGTATTTATAGCTATACCAAAAAGACCAGGAGCAATTGATTGTGAAGATTTTCGTACAATTAACCTTATAAACCATATCACTAAGCTTCTACTCAGAATCATAATGAGAAGAACCAAAAAGAAAATAAAAATGGAAATTAGTGAAGAACAGTATGGATTTGTGGAAGGAAAGGGCACAAACAATGCAATTTATACATTGCGGACACTAATAGAAAGGTCAATAGAGAAACAGAGGGACATATATTTGTGCTTCATAGATTATACTAAGGCATTTGATAAAGTGAAACATGATGAACTGATTAAAATGTTGGAAGATATCAACACTGATGGAAAAGATTTAAGAATAATAAAGAATATTTACTGGAACCAAGTAGCAGCAATTAAAATGGGAAATAAAGAGGGTAGTTACGAACAGATAAAGCTAGGAGTACGACAAGGGTGTGTCTTGTCACCAGATCTTTTCTCCCTGTATAGCGAAGTAATAATGAGAGAGATCAAAGAGATGCCAGGAATACTAGTTGGAGGTTATAATATAAATAATATACGCTATGCAGATGACACAGTATTGGTGGCGGATAATTCAACAGACCTACAACAATTATTAGACGTTGTAGTAACAGAGAGTGCAAGGAAAGGACTCAACTTGAATATCAAGAAAACAGTAACAATGGTAATATCAAAGAAAATGGTGACACCAAAATGTGACATAGAAATAGAAGGGAAAATCCTTAACCAAGTTGATAATTTTAGATACCTAGGGGCATTTATAACATCAGATGGAAGATGTACAACAGAGATTAGGAGCAGAATAGGGCAGGCAAAAGCCGCATTTCATAAAATGAAGAGTATCTTATGCAATAAGTCACTGTCACTGAATGTAAGAAAGAGAGTGCTGAAATGCTATGTAGAACCAGTTTTGCTGTATGGCAGTGAATCTTGGAATGTAAATGAACAAATTAAGAAGAAATTAGAAGCAACAGAGATGTGGTTCCTGAGACGAATGTTGCGAATTCCTTGGACTGCCAGAGTAACTAACGACGACTGCCTGAAACAGGCTAATGAAACTAGAACATTATATACAACAATAAGACAGAGACAAACAGCTTTCCTCGGTCATGTGATGAGAAGAGAAGCATTGGAGAACATTGTAACAACTGGAAAGATCGAGGGGAAGAGAGGCAGAGGTAGACCAAGAGAAGTGATGCTGGATGGATTGAGACGGTGGCATGGAGGAATATCAGCAGTAGAGTTGATCCAGAAAACCAAAGACCGAGATCTATGGAGAGCCATGAACGCCTACGCCAGCCGGCACGGCACTTGATGATGATGAGTTCTTCATGTTCCTGACCCATACAGTAGTACTGGTTTAACATTTGGGTTACATAATATGTTTGGTGCTAAATTTAATTCAGTTATTCAGTTAAACAAAACATAAATTAAGTAATCGGGATGAAAACGTATTTGATTTTACCTTCTCCGGACATACACAGCCAAATACTACATAACACGTCTGCACCCAATCATGCAGGACCTGTAATCTGATGGAGCTACGTTACTTATGGGCAAGTACAAACAAATGCATAAAAGAAATACTGCGCTAATAATAAACGTGAACCTTTAACAGGTGATCACGTATATGACCCCGTAGCTAATACAGGAAGTCACGCACCTTTGAACGCTTGAATAGCCATCAATGTGAACCTGCATAATTATTCAACCTTTCCACTAAGGCTCTGCAATGCCTTTGCTTCGTCGAGTGAAAGGAGTGATTTTAATATACATTTCAGGTATTACCTGATTAGCAAAGTGACAATTTAGATGTTCTGTTTTATTAATACTCGAAATATGTTTACATGATCTACACACTAAATAGCTTTAGTATAAGGTTTTCAATCATTGTGTATAACCTATGGCATGTAATAACTTGCACAGAATCATCATTATCAGCATCATCAACATCAAATGCCATTCTGGCTCATGTCTTAAGTTTCAAGGGCTCATCGCTTGCTTTATTTTATGTTGCGTGACTTCTACAGTATGCACGTCACATACAGATATTGGCCCTCCATGCAGATTCTACAGATGCAGGGAAATATGCCAGGCATTGGAGATGCTGGTTTATAGAAGAATGCAGAAAATTAACTGATTCAGTGCCTGTCAAGGAGCTGGAGATGTATAGAGAAAAGTAGGACAAAGACGAATAAAGGAAAGGACAGAGACAGGACATAGATAAGGACCTTTACAAGAGAATAGATAGAGAAAGACAGTATAAGGAGATAGAACTCCAAACAGTTATATGACAGGACCTAGACAGGACACGCACGTGTCATAGCTAGGACATAACTAGGACATAACGGGATTAACTCCCGAGATAGGACAGGGTACGTTAACCACGGGGACTACCCGTAACCAGACTGAACAATAGTACAGTTGAAAAATAACGAGGACTGGACCACTGGGCTACGTGACAAGTGACCCAGCACGCCGTGCGGCTGACCGCACGAGAACGGAGGACGAGTAGCTGAACCAGACCTGTGAATTGAGGCAGACCGGACCTGACAGTTAGAGCGACAAGACCTGTGTGTTTACTCTCGCCATCTGTGTAGTTTAGAAAGGGCGCAGTTATACGTAGCGAGTGTAAAGAATGTATTTAAGTGTTGAATGCCATTTATGTATGCTCGAGAAACGAGATGTATATTATATAGAATAAATCCTGATTCATTATATACCATTCGTACGAAACGTGTTTGTGATCGTGAGGTACGAATGAAGTGACCAGCATGTCTGTGTAAATTCAGGTTGTTGACAGTGCCGAAGGATAATATATCGCCAAATGTGACCTTACCATTTGGACAGAAGAACGATAAATCGCCATACTAAGCGCATCGTGTTATTTGTTTTGTTTCGTGGTATCTTCCGCATTTTCACTGCTCAGTGAACGGAAATTCACATTATAATTCTTGTTCATTTGGTTGTGTTCTATGTCTGGTCCAAAGCTACTTTTTATTTCTCACCGAACCAGTTAATTGGACCCCCAGATTGAGCAATTTGTACGTTTAAAGGGAAGCTGAGTCCGCAAAGACAACTTATTACAAACATCAGAAAGAAGCAAGTCATCGTTTTTGGCCACATAATGAGAAGAAAAAAAAACTGGAAAATGTTATGACAACCGGAAAGATTTGTGGAAAGAGAGATAAAGGAAGACAAGCGTGAGAGAATTTCGTGACTGTCTTGTGTCATGAAACTGAAGGGAGTCAACACACGAATAGATCCATGATGTCGGAGATCGCAATTTGTGGAGAGGATTGGTCGCCCATGCCAGTCGTCAAGGCATAGGATGATGACGATGATAGGAATCTCCTTAGCATAGTAGTTAGTGCTTTTGCTTTCGAAGACAGTGGTCGGTGTTCAAAGCTCTGGAGCAGCAGTATCATTTTGTTTAAATTGTCGTGCTGTCGGGTGTATGCAGCATCATGACATAGTGGAATATAGGGTGGAGTAGCCTTCATTAAATGAGTGGACTATAGGGTGGAGTCAGCATCATGAATTGGGTGGACTGTGGGGTTGAGTAGGCTTCATGAAATGAGTGGACTATGGGGTTGAGTAGGCCTCATGAAATGAGTGGACTATGGGGTTGAGTAGGCCTCATGAAATAGGTGGACTATGTAGTAGTAGTAGTAGCAGCTGTAGTGGTAATAGTAGTTCTCATTACAGAGAACAGGAAGCTTACGGCCAAAACTAAAGTCCTTGTCTATCAAGCCTGTGTAATTAGTACTCTTCTTTATGGCAGTGAAACATGGACAACTTACTCACACCAAGAGAAACGTTTAAACAGCTTTCATATGCGGTGTCTGCGAAGAATTCTTGGTATTAAGTGGCAAGACAAAATCACAAATACTGAAGTATTGGAAAGATCAGGTTGTGTGACGGTTTATTCCATGCTCAGTCTTCGTAGACTTAGATGGATAGGACATCCTAGGAGGATGGATGATGGTAGAATACCAAAGGACATCTTTTTTGGTGAATTACAGATGGGTAAGAGATCACAGGGTCGGCCTCTACTACGATACAAAGATGTGTGTAAGCGGGACATGATTGATACAGGCATTGATAATGCACATTGGGAGCAAGTCGCCGCTGAACGTGTTGCATGGAGGGCAAACATCAGAAATAGAATAAAGACAAAGGAGAAAATTATTGCAGATAAGTCACACACCGAGCGTATGAGACGTAAGATGGTGCATGATGGTGGAAATGACCACGTGTTTGCATGCACCCACTGTGAACGGACATTTACAGCGCGAATTGTCCTTATCAGTCACATTCGCTACCGCCTATAGGTAAAAGTTATTATGCCTTTTTAAAGCACAAACTATCGTCTGTCAAGACGGCAAGGTGCCAATGTATATGTAATAGTAGTAGTCGTAGTAGTGGTAGTAGTAGTAGCAGCAGCAGAAGCAGCGACAGTAGTCGTAGTAGTAGTAGTAGTAGTAGTAGTAGTAGTAGTAGTAGTAGTAGTAGTAGTAGTAGTAGTAATAGTAGTATTAGTATTAGTAGTAGTAGTAGTAGTAGTAGTAGTAGTAGTAGTAGTAGTAGTAGTAGTAGTAGTAGTAGTAGTAGTAGTAAAACTACTGCTGCTGCTGCGGCTGCTACTGCTACTACTACAACTACTAGTAGTTGTAGTAGTAGTAGTACTTGATACTAAAATAACTACTACTATTACCACCAAAACCACTACTCCTACTACTACTACTACTACTACTACTACTACTACTACTACTACTACTACTACTACTACTACTACTACTACTACTACTATTACTACTACTACTACTACTACTACTACTACTACTACTACTACTACTACTACTACTACTACTTCTACTACTACTACTACTACTACTACTACTACTACTACTACTACTGCTGCTGCTGCTACTACTACTACTACTACTACTACTACTACTACTACTACTACTACTACTACTACTACTACTACTACTACTACTAATACTACTAATACTATTACTACTTGCAACAGCTACTAATGCTGCTGTCACTGTCGCTAATACTACTATTATTATTATTAGTCTGACCGTTACTAATGCTGATACGACAACTGCTATTGTATTCTCCTGCTACGCCTCATACTACTACTCTCTTCTTCTTTTTCTTTTGTTTCCATTTTATCTTCGTCCCCCTTGTTCTTTTTCTGTAATGTCTCTATAATCACATCCAAACATTTAGTTTATAGCATAACTAAACAGTCCGTTCTCGGTAATCCACAGGGAAAAGCGGTATACGGCGTCCCAAGGAAAACATAGACGTGGAGATACAAATAGATAATAGACAAGTCATGAAAGAAAACCCAACAGACAGTAGATGAAAGACAGGCTTAGCATTGAATTTTTGAGCATACATGCTCAGCGAGGGATACAAGGTATAAGACGAAAACTGTCGAGTTGATATAAGTCAATAGCTCGCAAACTTTATTAGAATATCTATGCAACACAAAAATGTTAAAGAGTCACTACAATTATATTTCGTTGTGGAGATGACAATTGATTGATTGACTGATGTCAAGAATAGCGCTCAGTCACAGAAGTATGTATGGTAGCATCGTGAAGACGCATGACCGAGGATATTCGATACTCATTATAGCGGAACTTTAACGCGGAGATGACACTTGATTGATGACAAAGATAACTAACAAGTCGATTGCCATCTAAACATGTGAGTTCAAGAGTGTGGATATCGACATTACGTCAAATAACATGCGTTCTCAAAGCTGTATATTTGCATAGTAGTCTATTGCATACCTGACCTTGTGCTTCTTAAATTGTATTTATAACAGGTGTGTTTCTTAAATTGTTTATGTAACAGGTGTGTTTCTTAAATTGCACATGTAACAGGTGTGTTTCTTAAATTGTAGATGTAACTGGCTATACCAGGCGTGGGTAACCGATATGGTGTCAAACCAAGCGGTAAACTAGGGTATGCCTACCCAGCATGTGAAGACATGATTCGACAGACTGCGCGGATGAAATCACTGATGATTCAACGGGCAAGACGGCGTTTACCTGTTAAGCGTTGTGGAACGTAATGAGCACGGCAAGGCAGTGGAGCGCCCTGGTCATCCACTGCACCTGTCGTCTTGACTCGTCCTGTCACTGGACTCAGATGGACTAAGGCGAGAGAGTGAGGTCGACGAATTGCGCAACTCTTTCTCACTTTACTCCAATTCATCGCGCAAGTCATTCTTCATCCAACTTCATCCAACTTCATATATCACCTTCAAGCCCTGTGGCGATGGGCGAGCGGCGAAACGGCAGGCGTGGGTACGCTGGCAGTCGTAGTCGCAGACCTGCACACATGCGGCTCAGGCCATATGGTTGTCTTCAACTGACCGGAGCAGCAGTGGGATTCGGCAGCCCCCTGAGTGACTGAGCAGCCCTCAATAGGAAAGCACTGCTCACCTCCATAGCATGAGGAAGGCGCTAGAAAGGGTGCCATAAACATTGTCTGCTCCATCATTACCTAACCAGCTAGCCGCGGTTAGTGGGTACCCTATACTGCGGTCGACATACAAAGTAAAAACAGGTAAAGCTAAAAGAGCTACCCATATTCACTTGACAATCAGAACTTGGAATGTATGCACCCTACTTGATAGAGACGGCGCATGGGGCCCAGAGAGACGGACAGCACTGATTGGGAGAGAGCTGGACAGGTACAAAATCGACATTGCAGCCTTGAGCGAGATACGACTTGCAGAAGAAGGCCAAATCTGTGAAGTGGGTGCCGGCTACACATTTTTCTGGAGTGGAAGAAAAAGCGAGGAAAGACGCCAATCCGGTGTGGTATTTGCCATTAAGTCGGCCCTAGTTGGTAAACTAACTGAATTTCCGAAGGCTATAAATGACAGGCTTATGACGACAGTGGAACCTCGCTTAATGAGCACCTCGCACAACGAGTATTTCGCATAACGAGCAAAATAAATTGTAAAAAAATGATTCGCTGAACGAGAGTTGTTTCGCATAACGAGTGAGGCGGGGAGGGGAAGTCCAGGACTTTGCGCCTGCAACAGCGATATAAGGCCAGCACCGAGGAGTGGTGCTGTCGCCTGACGTCTCGAAATCAGCCAATCCGAGGAACGCATGCGTTAGCTGCAAACCTGCTGCTGACTGCGTGCTTGTTGACTGATTTCTTTTATATTTTCCATTGGTTGCTGACATATTAAAATAATAATTCCATATCGGACAATACTTCAAATCTGTTCCTGAAGACATGACGGACTGGCACAATGTAATAATAACACTGGGTCGTGAGTGCAGAGAATAGGCAGCGGGCCGCACTGAGTTTGAAGTGCAACAGCTGATCCAGAGCAACACACATCAAGGTGACATAGTCATCTACACCGATGGGTCAGTGGTGAGAAACAGACGTAGTGGCTGTTCTTCGAGCGTTGTTTTGAGGTGACTGAAGGGATCAATCTCACTCTCAGAGTTTTGGAAATATCACTTCAACATCATTGCCTGCCTCAAGATGATCGAAATGGCGTGGGAAGGGGTTACCAAGAGAACCCTCACTTCTGCTTGGAAGAAACTTTGGCCGGAGAGCGTTGTCGAATGTGACTTTGAGGGATTTGAAACAGTACCTGTGGAGCCTGTAGTCGACGAGATTGTGTCTATGGCTGATCATTGGGCTGGAGGTGGATAACAAAGATATCGATGAGCTTGTGGAAGAGCATAGCCAAGAGCTGACCACCGAAGAGCTTATGGAATTACATTGTGTTTCACAGCAAGAAGTTTTGGAGGAGAGTTTGCCAAGGAGGAGGAGAAGGTAACAGCAAACCAACAATCTTCTGGCGCAATTAGAGAAATGCTGAAAGCACGGGAAACTGTTACATCGTACATTGAGAACCATCACCCTAATAAGGCAGTGGCTATGAGAGCTACTACTTTATGTAATGATAATGCTGTGTCGCATTTCCACCAAATTCTGAAGCGTCGGCAAAAACAAATGTCTCTAGACAGTTTTCTAGTTAAAAAAAAAAAAGAATTAGGTATGTATTAGAAATTGTAAATTAATTATTTTAATGTTTTTTTTGTTTTCTAGAAATCGAATTCCCATTCCAGGTTCGTTCATTCCGGGATAGAAGAGGACGATGAATCACGCTCCTTAACAATGTATATATAATTTTCTTTGAATAAACGTTATACAAAATATTTTGAGTATTTTTTCGGCATGGAACGTATTATCGTATTTTACATTAATGTGTATGGGAAAAACTGTTTAGCTTAACGAGTGTTTCGCTTTACGAGTAAGGTTCTGGAACGAATTATGCTCGTTAAGCGAGGTTCCACTGTATTAAGAAACCTCTGCTGAAAGGAAAGAAGCATGCAACCATCGTGAGTGTCTACGCACCAACCATGACAAATGAAGATGACGTCAAAAACAAGTTCTTTGAAGACCTGCACAGCGTATTAACATCTGTTCCGAAAGGAGACAAACTTATACGGAGTCGGAAATTGTTACAGCAATCTGCTCCTCCTCCTTCAGACTTGTGCCGAACACGATCTTCTCATCACCAACACAATTCTCCGTCCTCTCACGAGAAATAGGACATCATAGCACTTCATTGACCATGTTATCGTCAGGAGGAGTGACAAACAAGACGTTCGGGTGACAAAATACATGTGTGGTGCCGAATGTTGGACAGACCATCATTATCTCGAAAATAAACATACACATCAAACCATCACTGCATCCTCAAGAGGTAAAAAAAAACAACTAAATGTCACCCGTCTAAACAGTAAAAAAAAAAAAATCCAGCTGTCGATTGAAAACATGCTGGATGACAGCCTCAAGCCAAATGCTGCAGCTAAACAGGATGTGGAAACAGAGTGGAGAGCCCTAAAGGACATGAATTACAACACTGCTATGGAAATCCTGGGTCCAGGCCCCCCTCCCCCCGAAATCATAAAGAATGGTGTGATGAAAATTCTGAAGACATCAACCAATTGCTGGCCGAGAAACATCTTCTCCTCAAGGCACATTTGAATGACCCGAAGTCACCATCAGAAAAAAAAAAAATAAATAAAATAAAAAGATGCCTTCAATAACATTCGGAGAGTTGTGCAGCGGAAACCTCGGCACATGCGGGACTCCTGGCTGAGCAACAAAGCTGATGAAATTCAAGGCTTTGCTGACAGACATGATATGAAAACTTCTAAGACTCACTGAATGCGGTCTACGGTCCTCCATCACCAGGCATAGTTCCCCTCCTCAGTGCAGATGGGGGATCATTGTCACCGATACAAAAGAAATCCTTCAACGCTGGGCAGAGCATTTCAGCAAGATCTTAAATGCAACTTCCTTCCTTCATGATGAAACCATCAACTGCCTTCCTCAAGTTCCCACTAATGATACACTTGATGGCCTGCCAACTATAGTGGAACTAATCAAAACCATCCAGTAACTTTCCAGTGAAAAAGCGCCTGGTCCTGACTCCATCCCAGCAGAGATATACAAGGCAGGTGGGCCGGTCTTAACAGAGCAGCTTCACCAAGTCTTTACAAACATATGGGTGAACGAGACCATGCCACAAGATTTCAAGGACGCGTCAATAGTCCAACTTTACAAACGTAAAGGAAACCGCCAATCCCGTGACAACCACCGAGGCATCTCCTTGCTCTCAATCACAGGGAAGATACTCGCCAGAATTCTTCTCAATCGCCTCACGGCCTACCTCGATCAAGGTCTTCTTCCTGAGAGTCAATGTGGCTTCAGATAAGAAGGATGAACTGTTGACATGATTTTCGCTGCTGCAAGAGAAAAGTCAGGAACAGGACTCTGAAATATTCTCCACTTTCACTGACCTTAACAAGGCTTTTGATACAGTCAGCAGAGAAGGACTGTGGAAGATTGTGGCGAAATATGGCTGCCCACAAAAGTTTGTTCAAATAGTGCGGCTATTTCATGATGGTATGCAGGCAAGAGTACAGAAAAATGGTGAACTGTTTGAGCCCTTTCCTGTCACCAATAGAGTGAAACAAAGATGTATCCTGGCACCAACACTATTCAGCCTCATGTTTTCAGTATTCTGACGAATGCCTTCGAGAACAATGACATTGGAATAGACATCAACTATAGCACGGATGGAAAGTTGTTCAATCTCAGAAGGCTGAAAGCCAAAACCAAAACTAACAGCGACACCGTCAGAGAACTGCTGTTTGCTGATGATTGCGCTCTATATGCCAACTCAGAGGCAGACATGCAACACAATGTTTCAGCTTTCAAAGTTTGCCTGTGCCAACTTTGGGCTCAATATCAACTTGGAGAAGACTGTAGTTATGTACCAGCCAGCTCCAGGGAATAATCACACCGTGCCGAATATAACGGTGAATGGTCATAAACAAAGTGTTGTGGACAATTCACCTATCTTGGCAGCACTGTGTCACAAGCTGCCACAATTGATGACGAAGTGAATGCAAGAATCTCCAAGGCCAGCGCGGCCTTTGGCAGACTGTACAAGAATATATGGGACAGAAATGGAATAAGCCTGCAAACAAAGCTGAAAGTCTATAAAGCAGTTGTATTATCCACACTGCTATATACTTGTGAAACATGGACTGTTTATCAGCGACATACTAGGAAATTAAACCACTTCCACACAGTCTGCCTTAGGAAGCTATTGAAGATTAAATGGCAAGACAAGATCCCAGACCTGAAGTTCTAGAAAGAGCGCCCATGCCCAGTATCCACACTCTACTAATGAAAAATCAGATTCGCTGGGCTGGTCACTTAACTCGTATGCCAGATCACAGGCTCCATAAACAAATTTTATTACGGCGAGCTGCGTTGTGGTAAACGCTCCCAAGGCGGCCAGAGGAAACGCTTTAAAGACACTGAAAATCTCACTGAACGCTTTTGGAATTCATTTTGACACCTGGGAGACTGCTGCTAAAGACCGTAATTCGTGGCGTACATCATTACATAAGGGTGCAGTCACTTGTGAAGCAACCAGGACTGCAAGAGCTGTGAAGAAAAGGCTGGACAGAAAAACCACTGCAGGAGATTCTCCTCCTGGAACGTCACGCAATCTTTGTCCACATTGTTAAAGAGCATTTCGAGCCAAAATAGGCCTTATCATCCATCTTAGAACTCACTGCTCTATACTTTCATCCCAACTGGATGAAATGAATGGTCATCATGATTCTTGATGGACAAACAACAGATGTAACAGGAATATATATATATTGTTGCATTCTCTACCCCTCCTTCTGCTACTTCTCTACTTCTCTGCTTCTTCGTTTGCTTCCTCTTTTTCTTCGACCCCCTTGATCTTTTTCTGTAATGTCTCCATAATAATAACTAAACATTTAGTTAATAGCATAACTAAACAGTTCATTGTCGGGACTCCACAGGGTAAAAAAGGTAAAGGGCGTCTCAAAGAAAACAAAGAGTTGGAGATACAAATAGATAGTAGAAAATACATGAAAGAAAACCCAACAGATAGTAGATGAAATAAGGCTAACATGGGATAATAGAGTATATATGCTCAGCGCGGGATACAATGTATATGAAGAAGACTATCGTGTTGATATAAATCTATTGCTCACAAAATTTATTGGACATTTTTGGAGATTATTGGACGTTATTGGAAATAGTAAAACTTATTCTCCCTTTTGTAAAGAGATAGTTTTAGTATGTCTGTTCACACAATGACGGTGATTTTGTCCCGCGTCATGTAATGCTTGTTTTACACATCTACTGGATTTATTTTATCTTCTATAGAAGGTTAGTGACCTGTTCATAAGCCAGTTTAGTTGGTATGTCCTGAGCGTTCCCAGTTAGTATCTCATTTAGTATCAGCATGGGGCTTTGGGGGTTAGCACCGTAAGTAAATGTACTTGCTTGTGGTACCTCTTTGAATGCGACTAATACTGCTAGTAATAAGGTGTCCCAGTCTTTTGGGCATTCTGCGGCTAATTTAGCTAAAGTTTCTTTTACCACCCCATTTAGATTTTCCACCAAACCATTTGACATTGCGTGATAGCTAGAGGTAAATGCTTATTTGACTCCGAGCATCTTACTAACTGCTTGAGTTGCAGTTGAAATGAACTAGGTTCCTCTATCAGATAAAATATGTAAAGAAAAAGCTATTCTGGAAAATATCATGAGAAAAGCATCGATTATGATAGCTGAAGTAATTCTCAGTGGGGTGGCTTCTGCCCATCTTGTACATAAGTCAAGTAAGTAAGTGTGTACGATACACACACACACACATACACACACACACACACACACACACACACACACACACACACACATACATCGTAATTGTAACTTACTCAGAAAGCATGCTGAGTAGGGTGAGGACAGGCAAGCTTTGTGCAAAGTGGCTTGCTTCGCTTCGGAAGTCACGGGTGACAAGCATCGTCTGGATCTTTTCTCCAGTGCATGCTGGTGTTCTGGGGAATGAACAGGCATACAGATTGGCTGGCTCTGCAAAACTTGGTGGAGTATTGATGCATGAGAAGGCAGACGTGGTTGCGGTTTTGTGGGAGCACGTGTACACCTCGGAGGAGCAAATGGATCACCATGGTCTGGCAAGAATGCGACAGCGAGGGGTGACGAGTGGATCTGGCCGACGATCGACGCTTAGAGGAAAGGCGAGACGGAAATATCAGATTGCTACTGGCACTATTAGTGTTGGAACTCTTCGCTGTCTGCTGAGGTTGGGGACGGAGCGCTTATGGGAATGCCCCGAATGCTGTGATATCGGTTCCTAAATCAATCAATCAATCAATTAATCAATCAATCAATCAATCATCTTGTACATAGATCAACCATTGTAAAAATATACCTATTGCCTCTGTCGGTCATGGCATTCAGAGGCCTAACAATGTGGACAGCTACTTTCTCGAATGGTCTGGAAGATAAGTCTTCTCTTGCACCAATGCTCTTGGATGTCTGCCCTTCTGTGATGGCTTTTGACAGATATAGCATGACTGGACATTTCTTCTGACGTCTTTAGCCTAGCCTGGCCAGTAGAAATTCGACATTATTCTTGCCATCCCCATATGTCAGGCAAATGGAGAGCCGTGTGCCATTTCTAGCAATGTGTTTCTATATTGGAGTGGCAACACTGTTTGCGAAATATGTACTAGACCTTCTCCATATACTCTGGTAAGTATATTATTTTTAGAGTAAACCACACCACTTATCTTATTTAGCCACCATAGGTGGGTGGTTATGCAAATTGAAACATTTCTGTAGCGAGGCGTCAGCTAATTGTAAAGCCTTAAAGTCTTCTGTCTCTGTCACAGAATTGGTAAAGATTGTGACGTTGGTAAAACAGAAGTATCGTCTTGCTGTATGTCTTTCTTAGTCTGCTGTCCGGTAACTGCATTGGCTGTTTGATGTTGTTTTTCCCATTTTTCGATTTCTTGTTGAGTACTGTCTGTTATGTTGAGACTATTATCCAAAAGTAATCCAGTACACGGGTCTGGCAATACAGCTACTTTGGATCTACCTGTGAAATGTGAGCAGTCAATATTTACCCAAACGACTTTGAATTGTTCGTAGTTACCTCCAAACGTTCTAGATACTATATGTTTACCTGTGTAGTTCCAATTTTAATGAGATTCTGATGAACTACAGCTACGTTAGCTCCCCTATTTCTAACTAATGTACGTTCTCCACCTTTAACTAAAGCATTATGAATATTTAACGTACCATTTGTGATATGTGCTGAGTTTGCTTCCTGTATTGGAATTGAGTGACCACATGACAAATTGCCCTCTTCATGGATTTCGCGAAAATTTTCGCATTTGTTATCCTTGGGGTAAGTTAGCACATTAGCTGTGTTAACTTGTGGTTCTTCTTCTGAGTCGCTACTGCTTGACGCAATGATGCATATGTTAGCAACTTTATACAGTTTCTTAAGCGGAAATTATATTTTCAGATGTCCGAAGTCCAACAATAGTAATACTGTGATTTGTTTTGAAACGTTTCAAATATGTGTTTGTTTCTAATGGCTAAGCTTTTAATGTTGTCGTTAAACCCTGGATGTTTCTAATCGCACATGGCAAGATAACTATGTGCATTTATACAATACTTGCAGTTGGTCCAAACTCATTTTCTTTGATGCGAACCTGGACGATTATACTTATTTTGATGTATGTATCTAGTTGTGATGACTGATTACAACATTGTTGGAAACGATTTCCATATAATTTGGTTTTATGAGAAAATTTTGCACTTGCACTTGTTTCTAAAAGTGTTTGTGAGCATTCTAAAAAATGTCTTTATGCGCGTTGTAGAAAGATTCTAACTTTGATTATATCTCTGAAATAGAAGTGAATTTGTTTACTAACAGAAAAGGGGACATTTGAGACGGAACCATAGTTATACGTTTGTCTGTAATCATTAAGTCACTTAGTTTTTTTTAAAATCATTATTAATATTTGCAGACTTTAACCATTTGTCAAAAACAGTATGTGTCTCAGCAGTGAAATCAGCAATGGTTAGTTAACTTTTAGTATGAGACATTTATAAGTAGAACTAGCCCCAAATCGTCCAGAGAACAATGAGCCAAAACCATTTTTCTAATATATGCACAATTTGCTCTTAGCTCTTCTGGAATGAGTTAAACAACTTTTAAAAGCTCCAACGCAAGGTGTTCATGAAATAAAATCGACCACTCGGTCTCTGGTATCTTGTAATGCTTCATTAATACTTTGAAGTTAGTTACCCATGCATAAATTAATCGCCCGCTACGAACTTCCTCACTGTACCATTATATTTTTGTAGGGTTTAATATGATATATTTGCATTAATTTTATTTTGTGCGATCTCAGTGTCCTTTTCCTTTTCTAATAATTTTAACTTAAGATTACTCTCTATTACCTTGTCTTTTATAAATTGTTTAGCGGCTAATCTTTCGCGATTAAAGGCCAATTCTTTATCCTTTACTTTCCTGTCAACAGCCAAGTGAGTTGCCATTCTCTCTTTTTCTGCAGCTGAGTAGCCAATTGTTCATTTTCAAAAAAAAAATCTTTTTCTTTCTTCTGCGACAAGTTTCTATTTTTCTAGAGCCCCGGCAGGGGTTCTTACATCATTCTCCTGGGCCTGAAAAATAGCAAATTTCTTCTCCACCAATGCCAATAACTCAGAACGTAATAGACATCCCTCCTTCACTATAGACATAAATTCCCGTAAGGAAGACATCTTAATAGCGGATTGGATTCTGTTAAAATAAATATAATATAATTATAAGTAAGATAAGCTTTCTATACGAGAGCAGGCAATGTATGTGAACAATAACCGTGTTTTGTGTTTCGTGGTCACTGTAAAATATTGCAATCATGTGTCGGAATAGGTGTTGATTTTATTAAAGGTTATTGGCAAATTCTGTGATTTGTGTTTCGTGGTGACTGTAAAATATTGCAATCATGTGTCGGAATAGGTGTTGATTTTATTAAAGGTTATTGGCAAATTCCAATGTCGAAATCTTCTATGCACATCACTGCATTGGCTAAAAATGAGTTTATTAATGTCACTATATTAAAGTTTACTTTCATTGTTTCTAGTTTTTTAATTAGGATAGTATGATCTATCATATCGAATGCTTTTCTAAAGTCTTTAAACATCGTTCCAAATAGAATATTGTTGTTAATATTTTGATGCCAGTTTTCTATCATGTTTGTTAGGGCCGCATGACATGAATATTTTGGCCGAAATCCTGACTGACTGTCAACTATTAGTTTGTGGCGAATTAAGTGCTCTAGTGTTGTTTTGTGGATGTGCTTTTCTATCGATTTGGATAGTGAGGATAATATGGAAATTGGCCTATAATTACTCATGATACAATCGTCTAATGAACCAGCTTTTAAATGAGGATACACTTAACCGATTTTAAAGGCTGATGGGAAGTGATATTTGGTGAGACATTGATTGTATATAAAAGTTAGTGACTCGCAGATCGCCGGTGCAGCATAGCGAAGGATCCGATTACTGATTCCATCTAGTCCTGATAAGTTATTGATTTTTAGGTTACTGAGATGAGTAAATACTTCAGTGGTCGTCATTAGCTGTATGTTTGTTGGAATGTCTCCATAGCATTTGCTCTCACAGAATGATGATAATAAAGATATGTCATGAGGCACATCTGGTATTGCAGCCTTCAGTTGGTTTATGTCGGACTGAAAGAAATTACTGAATTGATCACATGTAACTTGATTTGATGGTAACGATTGTGATGATTTGTGTTTGTTTGTCAAGGTATTAATTGCTTTCCATATATCTTTAGTGTTGGTTTTATCTATTATTAAGTTCTTAAAATAGTTTTTCTTTTCCTTTCGAATAACATATTGAACTTTGTTTCTCAAACTACGGTACATAGTTAGATCTCTATTTTTATGTGCCCTGTCCCGGTCTCTCAATAAGTTCAACTACCTCCTGTGTGATCCACGGGGGCTTATTGTGATGTTTAACACGGACTTCCTTAAATGGAATATGCTTATCAAATACACTTAGAAAGGTCTTCAGCCAGTGGTCCAGAGCATCATCTGGGTCAGGAAGCTGGTAAACATAGTCCAGAGATGAGTTGAGCAAGTCTTGTAAAAAGGCATCTTGATTGAAGTTTTTATAATTTCTATATTTTATACTCATATGTTTGTGTTTCGGAGTTTTGGTACCTCTTTTTGACCACGTGCAACATACTGGGTAGTGATCGCTCATTGCGTTAATAGGTACAGTACATTCTGTGATGTTGTCAGCACATGTTGTATAGATATGGTTTATAAGTGTTGCAGAGGATTTTGTTATTTTAGTGGCTTGTTTGACTAACTGTTGGAAGTTATATGACTCTATTATGTTTTCCCATGTTTTGTTTGATTTGTTAGTGTCTATGTTGAAGTCACTTAGCAGTATTATTTCTCTCGCATTACTAAAGACTACATCCATCATAGTGGTGAATTTTTCATACCAGCTATTTCCTGCACTGGGGTTTCGATAAAGATAGCCAACTACTAGGGGTATGCGATTTTGAAGCTTAACCTCACACCATATCAATAACATTAGATATGCAGATGATACAGTCTTGATTGCAGACATTGAACAAGACCTGTAACATTTAGTAGATGCGGTTGTTGCACACAGTGAACAACTAGGGTAAGAACTGAACAGTAAGAAGACACAGATTATGGTCGTCACTGGGAAGAAGGATATACCACAATGTGATATACGAGTAAATGGGCATATTCTTAAGCAAGTGAATCTCGGAACAGTCAAAACATCTGATGGGAGATGTCTTGAAGAGAATAGAATAAGAATTGCTATTGCGAAGGTAGTCTTTTGCAAGATGGAAAATATACTGACCAATAAAATTATATCAATTGAAACGAGAACAAGAGTGTTGAAGTGCTACATAGAACCTATACTTTTGTGTGGATGTGAAGCGTGGACAATGAACAGTCAAGCTGAAAAACATCTGATGGCTGTGGAAATGTGGTTTCTGAGGAAAATGCAAAGAATACCATGGACAGACATAAAAACCAATGAAAAAGTCCTTCAAGAAACAAATAAAGATCGTAAACTGATTAGAGTCATTAGACGTAGACAGTCGAATTTTGTGGGTATGTTATGAGAAGAAATGACCTGCAGAACTTGGTGACAACTGACAAGATCGAAAGGAAGAGACCAAGGAGAAGACTGAGAAGTAAATACCTGGAAGGCTTGGTCACATGACATTATCAAGACATGAACACGAAGCTGATCTACGACTCTTGTGATTGAATGAGATGGCATAACATGACCGCCCATGCTTATCGGCGTAGCACATGATGGATGGAATAAACACAGCCACATACATGGATGATATTTGTATCCATACTGAAGACATCAACTAAGATATCGACATTTTGAAACAAATATCTCACCGTATTAGATCATTTGGTCTTACAGTTAAACCTAGTAAAACTTAAATAGGGTTTTCAGAAATATAATTTCTTGTACATCAAATTTCAAAAGGCTTTCTTGAAACCGACCCAAAATTAGTTACTCAAATTGTGTATATTAAAGTGCCACAAAAAATTAAAAACAACAACAACAACAACAACAACTCAGAAGCATTTTGGGATTGATAAATTACTATTAAATGTTTATTCATAACTTTGCTGACATGACATCTCAACTTTCAGAACTGTTTAAAAAAAAGGAACATCCAAACAAAATTAAATTGACTGAGAATCATGACGCAATGTTAAACCAAATTAAATCTACATTCAGTAGACTACCAATCCTGAAAATTCCAGATATCACAAAGGATATGGTGATTCAAATTGATGCTAGTTCATACGCATTTTCATCCATTCTTATTCAAGAATAGATGATACAGTATTGATTGCAAACAATGAGCAGGATCTGCAACAATTATTAGATGCGGTTGTTGCACACAGTGAACAACTGGGGTTAGAATTACATTGTAAAAAGACACAGATTATGGTCGTCACTAGGAAGAACAAAATACCACAATGTGATATACAAATAAATGGGCGTATGCTTCAACAAGTTAATCGGTACAATTATCTCGGAATAGTCATAACATCTGATGGGAGATGCCTTGAAGAATTTAGAACAAGAATCGCCATGGCGAAAGTAGCCTTTTGCATGATGAAGAACATACTGACCAATAAAAAGATGTTAACTGAAACGAGAAAAATAGTTTTGAGGGACTACATAGAGCCTGTTCTTTTGTATGGATGTGAAACTTGGACAATGAGCAGTCAAGCTGAAAAACATATGATGGCTGCAGAAATGTGGTTTCTGAGGAAAATGCAAAGAATACCATGGACAGTCAGAAAAACCAATGACCAAGTACTACAGGAGACAAAGAAAAATCGTAAATTGATTAGAGAAATTAGACATAGACAGTCAACATTTTTTGGACATGTTATGAGAAGAAATGGATTGGGAACTTAGTTACAACTGGTAAGATCGAAGGGAACAGACCAAGGGGAAAACCGAGAAGAAAATACCTGGATGGCTTGGCCACATGGCATTGTCGAAACAGGAACACTGAACTGATCCACGACTCTGGTGATCGAGTGAAATGGTGAGTCGTGACCGTCCACGCTTTCCGACATGGCACATGATTGATTGGGTGGTATATTACACCCAATTCCATATTCAAGTAGAAAATTAACTGATACTCAAAAGAGGTACGCTGTTACAGAATTGGAGGCTCTGTCTTTGGTCGAAGCTGTTACGAATAATTCAAAATACTTATTAGGAAATAAATTTCTCGTCATTTCTGACAACAAAACTGTAATAGTCTTCAAGGAAGGTTATACAAAGAACTCCAGAACTCATAGATGGTCACATCTTCTACAAGATTGTGATGTTTCAATTACTCACATTTCTGGTAAGGACAATAATTTAGTAGCTATAGTAAGTAGATTATAAAGTAAAAGTCTAAGAACATACATGCAATGAACAAAACAAAGAAATTCATAATCGACACTACTCTTGGATATGCAATTGTTCAAATTTCACATAAAAAAGCGAACCAATAAAAAAGTGTCGTAATCTTGGACTACAAACCAACGTGCAAATTACTACGTGCATAACACTTGATAGTTTGTTATTAATAAAAAAAATTTAACATTTCGCTTATTTCGATTCTACATATTTCTGATTTGAGAATTGCAAAGTTAATTATCAAGAAGTGATTGTTGCGAGATTGATCAGTTCTGAAGTCTACTTACCAAGATTGTCCACTA
The DNA here is from genome assembly GCA_014155875.1 of Cepaea nemoralis. Taxonomy (NCBI): domain Eukaryota; kingdom Metazoa; phylum Mollusca; class Gastropoda; order Stylommatophora; family Helicidae; genus Cepaea; species Cepaea nemoralis. The sequence continues at coordinate 634,504 of JACEFZ010005193.1, read as the reverse complement.
TTTTGTATTATGAGAATTACGAATTTGTCCTCAAATGTAACTTACATAGAAGAAGTATCAAATACGAACATTATCTACCAATCTTCAATGGATTCATAGCCAAATCAAATGGTAAACTCAAAAACAGTTATATTTAAATTATTTATTTTGATTACTATTAATTTATTGTTAGGTTATTATCTTTGGTTAGTATATGATGGACTATATAATATTTTTATGTGATGTTATTGATTGCATATATATATTTGATGCTACGAATACTATTTGACTATGGTTGAAAGAATACATACACACTGAATTTTTCAAGTACTTGTACATTGGTCCAAAAAATGTTAGATGAATACTAGTATATTTTTTCTTTTTTTTCAAAACACAATTGTCCATATTTTTACATAATACATGAATACATATTAGATTTATTTTCAACACACATGTACATGTAATGTGTACATAGTTAGTGTATTCCAAATGAACACGTATATTTTAATAATATATATATATATATATATATATATATATATATATATATATATATATATATATATATATATATATATAAACATGGTTGAACGACATGCACGAATGCGATGTCTATCACAAATACAGACCATATATCGAATACTAACAAATATTACAAGGAAGTAGTAAATCAGATAATGATGTAAACTAAGAAGTATATATATATATATATATATATATATATATATATATATATATATATATATATATATATATATATATATATATATATATATATATAAAACATATTTACAACGTATAGATAACACCATATAGAAAAAAGATAGATAATAAAACACATATCTAATGGAAATATATTAAAATAAACAAATATATGGGACAAACAGAGAAATACAAAATTATGAATAATAAATTTAAAATATAGTTATCTGGTTGTTTTAGGGTTTGAGATTTAAAGATTGAGCACAACCCACAACTGGCAACGCTGATCGTATTCCGGTAAGAACATAAGGCCTTGTCCACGTCAATTTGAAAGCTGAAAACATCTGAAACAAGTTAAAGAATTCAAATATCTTGGGAGTATGATCACAGAAGATGTCAGATTGGACAGAGAAATCGAAATCAGATGTCAAAAAGCTAGTGCACTTACATATCAACCATCACACTTACTGAAACACCCAAATATACCCATGTCCGCAAAACGACAGATAATAAACAGCATATTCACACCAACCCTATGCTACCAATCTCAAACTTGGACTTTATCCAAATCACACTTTCGGAAAATCAGCACCTGCGAGATGCGATGCCTGAGGAGTGCTGCCAACTTAACAATCCGAGACCGAGTAAGAAATGCTGTTATCAGACAGACGGTCGGATCAACACCTTGTGCCACATTTATTGAAAGACAGAAGATCAAGTGATTTGGCTATGTTAGAATGCAACACCATCAACTACCATCATTGGCCTTACATCAAAGATCATCTGCGACGAGATCAAGAGGACGTCCAAGAAGAAAATTGATTTACGATATCAAAGACATTGTACAATCACATGAAATCACATCCACTGCCGCTCTTCGGTCGCTGGAGCGCAAATTATTCCTCCCCACGTCGCTTGACGGCAGAAGTGGAAGATGATGATGATGAGGATGAGGATTGTAATGATGTACGATATGAGACATAGGATATCAATCAAAGTCGGAGTGACTTGGTTTAAGGTTGCTCTCATGCGTTACATGAGATTGATATATATATATATATATATATATATATATATATATATATATATATATATATATATATATATATATATATGTTCTCTGAAAATAAAAATAAAAGAATAAGGCTAATATTTCATACATTGTGCTCGGGGTTCCAGTTGGCTGTCATGTAAATATTTTTTTTTTGTCCATGTGTCGAGGCTCATGTATTCTATGCGATTTTCATTACATATGATATTTCCAAAGAATAAAGGTTTGATAACGTACCGACCTGATGTGATTTACTTTAAACTCATGATTTCAATGACATGTCATATAATATATATACAGCGATATAATGTGAAATGAAGTTATCATTTTCCGTTCGTGACTGCAAACAGTAGTCCTTGTCGAGTTCTTTGAAACTGACTGTGAAAATGGTCTTCGTTAAGCGCATGTGAAATCGCAGGCTGGCGTTGGTTTGAAGTGATTGTCTTCCAAAGAATCATTATCTGCCTAGACCAATCTTTTCTGGTTAGGAACATCAGGTCAGTCAATCAATCGACAATAGTAAGAAGAAGAAGAAGAAGAAGAAGAAGAAGAAGAAGAAGAAGAAGAAGAAGAAGAAGAAGAAGACCGTGCTGGCCGACGCAATAGGCAACAACTAGCCAGACAAACAATGCATCAACAACACCGTCAGTTATCAGTTATCAGCTGGGGGTATCTTCATTGCACTCTGGACAGGTCCATATGTGCTCAAATCCACCCCCCTCTTCCATCATATGCCGCATGCATCTTTCAATCCGCACCATGACAATATATATATATATATATATATATATATATATATATATATATATATATATATATATATATATATATATATATATATATATATATATATATATATATATATATATAGCATGTGCAGTGCCGATTAGCGTGTGCGGTCATGATTCGCTATCTCACACAATCACTAGTCTTGTGTCAGGTCTGTCTTCTAGCCTCAGTTGTGCTATCCCGCCAAGCCACCCAGACATGCATCTCTCTACCTTCCCTTTACTCTTTTCCTATCATGTTTGCCAATTGTCACTAACCTTTCAAGTTTTTTTTTTCTCCTCATAATATGCCCACGTAATTTTGACAGTCTATGTCTAACTTTTGTAAGGAACCTACCGGTTTCATTTATTTCTTGAAGCTGACACCCATTCGTATGTCTATCCGTACATTGTATTAATTGCTTTGTCCTCTTAAACCAAATGCCCATTGCCATTAGATGTTTCTCAGCTTGTCTGCTTATTGTCAAATTTTTACATGCAACAGTATGGATTATTACTTTAATACTTTCCTTTTCACCTAATTTGACCTTTTTTGAATTGATGAGTATGTTTTCCATCTCGAAAAAGGCTACATTTGCCATAGTGCATTTTGTTCTGATCTCTACAATACTTCGTATTTTCACTGATGTTGTGACTGCTCGGAGATAAACGCACCTATCCACCTCTTTAAGACAGTGTCCATTTATTATAATATAATAATGTGGCAGGCCCTATATAGAACATCGCTCTGATCACCATATGGACGAACAGATTCTAGATGCTTTGCCAGTTCCCGTGCATCAAACACTGTTATGCTCAAGGTGTCTTCAATGTCCTGTGTCCATCTTCCTGCTGGCCGACCCCTGCCACTTCTTCCAGGCACCACGCCTTCCATCACCGTTCTTTACAAGCTGCTGTATCGTTTAATTTGACGGGAGTATTTAACTTTCGAAACTTAATTTTCTGTGTGGGCCAGTTTTCGTGGTTATTTAGAGATTGTATTATACAGAAATATCATTTGGGGAACCCTTTGAGGCCTCTAAGGCAGTTCATAAATAAACACATATGTATTGTTTGGCGCTCATAGAAGTGAGAAGAAGGAGAAGAAGAAGGAAGAAGGTAGAACAAGGAAGTAGAGACTAGAGGACGCACTAGACAACAATTGACAGTTATAGTTACTTACCGGAATTCGAACGTGTCACATCCATATAACGACGGTGCCTAGCTGCAGGAACAAGTGTGCTTTGATGCATGCAAGACACCCGTAAGCCCAGTTTGTCATGTGTCGAAGTACACTTGTTCCTGCAGCTAGGCACCGTCGTCATTTGGAGGTGACAGGTTCGAATCCCGGTGGGTAACAATAGCTTTCAAATTTTATGTTGTCTAGTGCGTCCTCTAGTCTCTACGTCCTTCTTCAGAGAATGTAGGATGTTGGTATTTTTCTTCTTCTTTGACCACTGTAAACTATTCTAACATGTATATGAGGGTAGGTTGATAAGTAAGTCAAAAATAGCTGTAGGAAAAAAAATAGCTAAATATGATAACAAAGTGAAACCAGTTTATGTTTATACATACATTGTCCTTTTATTTCGCAACATAATTTTCACCAACATTGATGCACTTATCCCATCGCTTTATTAGTCCTCCGAAACCGACTGCATAGAGCCGCGTGCTCTGTTCTTATTTACCTGCCATCCCACAGAACTGTGTGAATTACTTATTGACTTGCCCTCGTAACTTATTCTACCCAGCTATGCACCGCTTTACGGGACAAACATTTTTCGGCATAAAGAGGAAACACCTTGGCGGGAGACATGTCGCGAATGACGCCGAAGTTGAATGTGAAGTGAAAACGTGGTTTTGAAAACAGAGCACGAAGTTCTATGCAGTCGGTTTGGGAGGACTGATAAAACGATGGGATAAGTGCATCAATGTTGGTGGAAATTATGTTGAGAAATAAAGGGACAATGTATGTATAAACATAAACTGTTTTCAAGTCGTTATCATGTTTAGTTATTCTTCTACAGCCATGTGTGACTTATTTATAAACTTACCCTCGTATAATGAGCATACTTTCCAAGTGAAATATTGCTTCAGCTTTCAATGCCATCAATGATAGCTTTCTGCCCCAGACAGCAGTTAATAAAAGAACATAACAAATAACTATTTTATAGGGTGACAGAGTAATAACTATCGGGCCGGGACTCCCAGAGGTACCACAATAACTAACAATGAAACATGTCAAAAAGAACAACTACAATGGGGTCATAAAAAGCAACAACTTTTCTGGGATTGTAGGACTCGTGAAAACTAATTTAGTGCCATGTGACAGTTAATCGTTGTACCAATCAATCAATCAATCATGTGCCATGCCGGAAAGCGTGGGCGGTCATGACTCGCCATTTCACTCGATCACCAGTGTCGTGGATCAGCTCAGTGTTGAATGGAGACTAATTTATTACATAATACATTAAAAAGAATAAAAATAAGCGGGGTTATTAGCGATCGGAAGACTGAGAACCAGAAAAAGAAGACTTCAGTATCGTTACTGGATTCAGGAAAAATATAGCCTAATGGCCAGATAAACATATAGTAGATAGCAGAGGGAACCAATATTAGAACATTAACAAGGGAAACCACAAGAAGAGCAATCTTCTCATTGTGTGGATGTGGGAGAGCTGGTGTCGCTGGATTCTGGGATGGTGGGTATTGTTGATAGTGTGGTGGTAGGTATTGGGAAGGCGGGCACTGTTGAACGGAGTATGCCGGTGAGAGGTACTGCTCGGCTGGATATTGTATTCCTACCGGAAACCGTGAATTAGCTGAGACCCAACTTCTAGAATGATGTTGTGCTCCTTGAGGGTTGCCGATAGGATAACGCTGTACTCCTGCTGGAAAAAGTGAAGCAGATGAGACCCAATTACTAGGATGATGTTGTGCTCCCTGAGGGTTGCTGAAAGAAAAATGCTGCATCCTTGCTGCATTTCTCACCGGATATTGGGGAATGGTTGCAGTATTGCCCATGTTGCTGTTTTGTGTTGTAAGAACACCAGGAGCCGAGTAATAGGCGGGTAATAATTTAATACACAAGATGATAAGGCATATAATAAAAGCTAACAGAGTAGGCAGTAGCGGCGGAAATACCGAACATGGATACACCTTTCCAATACGTGTAGTCTGTAAGGCACCGCAGAAAATTCGATGCCATAAAGCCATAGTCAGGTGTTGGGTGATATACGACTCAGATGTTTCAAAGCAAATCGCACTCAGAAGACCGATAACAATGAGCCCAAGAAGCCATGGCATGGCGCTGTAAACGAAAGACTTTGCAATATTGACCTGCCTCTGATGTGTTTTGTATCGGTGCACAAGCTCCACTGCCATTGTGATCAGTCCAACGCCATATACGAAGTGTATGAAACATTTCAGATACACGAATGAAGCTATAGCAGTACTGCAAGGCAAACTAAAATCGGATTCTTCAAAGAAGAATCTTGTCATGACAATCAGCGGGAACAGAGCCAGAAAAATGTCTCCAATGGCCATGGATATCATGGTGAGACTCTTCGCCTTGTAGAGGAATCCACTTTTTCGAACTGTCGCAAAAATCAAGTAGAAGTTTGCCACGAGAATGGTCATGATGAGAAAGATACTTAGGCCTCTATTACCTTTAGTATGGACACTTAGATTGATTTCGGTCATTATGATTCCTTGGTGTCACAAATAATATGTTTATGTGTAAACAACTCTTGGAAATAGATGCTGTTTTGCACAACTTGTCGATTCCAGTTGAAGGTTCAGGCTGTCCTGTCTTGCCTTCAGTCAGTGATACTTTCAAACCATATCAATCTCTGCAAGAAGAAATGGGATTACATTTTATGGTGATTGCAACAATTAACAGCAAATGTTGAGTGTTTTATGTTGGTGACAACAGATAACATTTAATGTTATGTAAAGCGTATGAGAACTAATGTTAATTACAAAAGACAATAGTTGCATTTGATTACCATCGATATCAAGTAATTTTAAGTCAAACGAAAAACAATTAAAGTTATTTATCTTAGTCAGATATGTCTGAACTACCGAATGACAGTTGAAGGTACTACCTGCTTTCTATTAGCGAAGAATGTTGGGTGGCTCTCACCAAACCCGACACCCCATATTGTGCCAATGGCTTCAGGCGGAGAAGTGCAATTGGGTAGGTACAAACCTTGTTCTGGTGCGAGGAAACCTAAAGAACCTATTATGAGCAATGTAAATACTAAACGCTATGGCAGGGCAGACCAGGCCCTAAGCCTTGTTGGACAACTGCTCTAGGATCAAAACTCTTTAGACATGATGACAGAGCACTGCTTTGCTGATCCAGTGGCTTCCGCATCTTGTCTTATTCCAAATGTATTGGTATTACATTTACTCTGGAGTACACTAGGCAGTCCGAGAGAAGGAATAAACTGCATGGGCAACACACTGTCTCTTCAACTGTGCGGTGAGCGCCGTCCAACATTCGGCGTTGCGTTACTTATCAATCAATCAATCATGTGCCATGCCGGAAAGCGTGGGCGGTCATGACTCGCCATTTTACTCGATCACCAGAGTCGTGGATCAGCTCAGTGTTCCTGTCTCGTCCATGCCATATGGCCAAGCCATCCATATATTTTCCTCTCGGTCTGCCTCTTGGTCTGTTCCCTTCGATCTTGCCAGTTGTCACTAAGTTCTCCAGTCCATTTCTTCTCATTACATGTCCAAAATATTTTGACTGTCTACGTCTAATTTCTCTAATTAATCTACGACTTTCATTTGTCTCCTGTAGTACTTGGTCATTGGTTTTTCTATCTGTCCATGGTATTCTTTGCATTTTCCTCAGAAACCACATTTCTGCAGCCATCAGATGTTTTTCAGCTTGACTGCACATTGTCCAAGTTTCACATCCATACAAAAGAACAGGCTCTATGTACCCCCTCAAGACTCTTTTTCTCGTTTGAATTGACATCTTTTTATTGGTCAGAATGTTTTTCATCTTGCTAAAGGCTACTTTCGCCATGGCGATTCTTGTTCTAATCTCGTCAAGGCATCTCCCATCAGATGTTATGACTGTTCCGAGATAATTGTACCGATTCACTTGTTGAAGAATATTCCCATTTACTTGTATATTACATTGTGGTACTTCGTTCTTCCTAGTGACGACCATAACATGTGTCTTCTTACAATTTAATTCCAACCCCAGCTGCTCACTGTGGACAACAACCGCATCTACTAATTGTTGCAGATCCTGTGCATTGTCAGCAATCAATACTGTATCATCTGCATATCTAATGTTATTTATGTTTCTTCATCCAATGCTGATTCCATTTATGTCTTCTACATTTCTGAAAATATTTTCACTGTATAGGGAAAAACGATCTGGAGAAATTACACATCCCTGCCTAACACCTCTATTAATAGGTTGATATTGTCCCACTTCATTATCAATCCTTATGGCAGCTTGTTGTTTCCAATATATGTTTTTTATAAGTCTAATGTCTTTCCCATCAATTTGTAGATCTGCAAGCATATCCACCATGTTGACATGTTTAAGTCTATCAAAAGCCTTTGTGTAGTCAATAAAGCAAAGATGTATATCCTTGTTTACTTCTATAGCACGTTCAATAACTGTTCGCAGCATATACACAGCATTTACTGTACCCTTTCCTTCTACAAACCCACATTGTTCTTCTCCTATTTCAGGTTGTATTTTCTTCCTCGCTCTTTGCATGATAATTCGTAACAAGATCTTTGTGATGTGACTCATTATACTAATTGTTCTATGTTGATCACATTCCAAGGTTCCTGATTTCTTTGGGATTGCAATAAATACAGAATTACATAATTCAGAAGGTATATCTCCAGTATCATATAATGTGTTCAGCAGTCTGGTGACTTGCTCTAGTCCAAATTCTTCTAAAGCTTTAATCATTTCTGTTGTGATGTTATCTGCACCGAGGGGCCTTGCCAGCTTTCATATGCTTAAGAACATTTTGAACCTCCATCTTTAAAATTGGTGGTCCTTCATTATTAAATCTAATATCATATTGTTCCTCTCTGTTATCATTATACAGGTTTTTCACATAATCTGTCCATACATGTAGAATCTGATCTTTTTCTATTATGATTTTGCCATCTTTAATTTTTAGACAGCCTGTTGATGTACTTGTTCTTTTATTAGTAAGTTCCTGAATTCTTTTGTGCACTAATTTGGTATTTTGACTGTTGTGTTGTTTTTCAATTTCTAAGCACGTTTCCTCAAGCCATGATTCTTTTGCCTTCCTACACAATATTCTGACTTGTCTGTGAATTTCTTCATATTTAGCAGGATTATTTTTGTTGAGTCTTCTTGTTTCCATTAGGTGTAAAATTTCTTCAGTCATCCATTTCTTACGACCCACCTTCTTTAATTTTGGAATAGTTGTTTCTGCAGCCAAACTGATTGAATTCTGTAACATTTCCCATTGATCATTCACATCCTGGAATAATATCTCTAGATCAGACAATATATCAAATCTGTTCTGTACTTCTATGTTAAATTTGTTTTGTATTTCCTTGTCATTACTCAATGTACACAAATCATATTTAGTGTTTCCTGTTATACACTTGACTTTCTTCAGCTTTATCCTCAATGTTCCTGTGAGTAGTCTGTGGTCACTATAACAATCAGCACTGGGAACTGTTTTTGCTACTGTTAGTGCGTTTCTAAATCTTCTGCTAATCAGAATGTAGTCAATCTGGTTTCTAATCCTGCTATCAGGACTCCTCCATGTCCATAATCTTCTAGGGTGTTGCTTAAACCAGGTGTTTCCTACAATCATTTCCTTTTCTTTAGCCCACTCTACGAGTCTGTATCCTCTTTCATTTCTCTCTCCTAAACCATAGTTTCCTACTGTGTATCTATCACCTTGATTTCCTACTTTTGCATTGAAGTCTCCTATTATGATGTTTATTTCTGAATTTTTACATTTCTTTAAGGCAGACTCTATGTCATTATATAATTCCTCTACACTATCTACACTGGATTCTCCTGTTGGGGCATATACTTGAATAACATTTATGCTAAAAGGTCTGCCACTCAATTGAACTAGTAGAACTCTGTCCGACACGGCCCAATATGCTTGAACAGATTTTGATGTTTTCCGGTCCAAAATTATTGCCACTCCCCTGTGTCGATCATCACCTCCAGAATAAATAATCTTAAAATCTTCATCTATCTTGATGCCTGCTACTGTCCATCTCGTTTCACACATCCCTAAAATATTAATTTTTTCTCTTTGTATTTCTTGTGTTAAGTTCTCTAATATTCCGTCGTCGTTTATCGTCCTAACGTTCCATGTTGCTAATTTTAATGTCTCTGTCCTTGTCTTGCGATGATCAGTCTTTAAGCGAATCATAATGTACTAGGCACTTTCAAAGAGGTAGTTTGCCATTGCTTTCCTCTATGGCAGTGACCATACTGGCGGATGACCGCAACCATTGTCTCTCTAAAGAGATCCTCTGCCTGCCGTCGCAAAATTCGAGACCATGACCAACAAATATCTGTCGGCTGCCCTCAAAATTTCACCCACCACCTGCCTTCCGTGGCTTCTTTTGAAACCTTCCAATAAACGAACACAAAATAACATCACATAATCCTCAGGAAAAAACTATCCATATGAAATCCCCAGGAAATCCACTGGAAATTCACAGGAAAACACAAAACATCGTCTCCCCGAAAAATAACTCGTCGTCATTTTGTCGCCATTGTACCGGAAGTAAAACCAAATAGCGTTACTTATGGGCAGATAATAATAAATACATCTAACATGTAGCGTGCAGCCATAACAGGTTAACATGGATATGAAACCCAAACCAATACAATTATACGACGCAAATGTTAATGCTTGAACAATTATCAGTGTAAACCTCCCTAATTATGCACACATTTGACTAAGACTACCATAAATTATGTTGATGTCTTTCTTTAAGAGAAAGCCATGATTTTAATAGATAGTGTGAGTGCTAACTGGTTGGAAAAGTGCATATTTTCTTCATCTTCTGCCTTTTATCAATCCCCCATTGGAGCATAGACTGCCCTTATCTATCCCTATGTCCTGCAGCTCCCTCCATGTCCCCCTAACATTATCAATTTATGTCTGTGATTCTCTTCTCCGTGGGATTTTAGGTTTTAGGTTCCCGGTATTTCGATCACCTTTTGTGGTTCCAGATAAGAGAGAGCCTAGTTATATTGTCTCCATGTCTTCTCAGTGTGTGTCCTATCTTGTGGGTTCCAGATAAGAGAGAGACTAGTTATATTGTCTTCATGTCTTCTCAGTGTGTGTACTATCCAGCGCCAGCTTCTTTTCCTTACCTTGTGGTTCACTGGGATTTGTTTAGTTCTCTTCATGAGCTCTACATTGGTGATTATGTCATACCATTTTATTCGCACTACTCAGTGCATGCACCATTTAGTGAATGATTGTAGCTTAGTAGTAATTCCTCTTGTAGCACATCAAGGTTTCTGACCCATACAGTTGTACCCATTTAACATTTTGGTTGAAAAATATAACATTGGAGCCAGTTTAAATAAATTTAATTAAGTAATTCAGGTAAATAAAACATGATTAAGTAGTCGGAATTAAAACTTATTTGGTTTTACCTTCTCCGGGCATACACAGCCGAATACCCCAGAATATGTCTGCACCCAGTCACGCGGGACCTCTAATCTGATAGAGCTGAGTTACTTATGAGCAAATGCAAATAAATAAATCTAATTTACAAGTGTGTGACGCACATATTAATACTTGAATAATCAAAAGTGTAAACGTCTTTAATTATTCAAGCATTTTTCTAAGACTGCATCAGCATTACATTTAGCCTATGATCTGCCTTTAATTCGTTGCGAGAAAGCCATGATTTAAATACACAGCCTACTTGTGAACTGGTTGGTAGTATTATGGAGCTGTTTACTTATGGACCAGTACAGATAAATGCATCAAAAGAAATACTGCACTAATTCGTAACATGCAACTGTAACGTTTGAACACGGAAATGACACCAAAGCTAATACAGGCATGTTATGCACCTGTGAACGCTTGAATAACATTCAAAGTAAACCTCAATAATTATTCAGCCTTTTCAATACTGTTATATCAGCGGTCACTTATATTTGTGTTGGTCACTTCGTTGAGTGAAAGGGGTGATTTCAATATTCAGTTTAGGTGTTACCTGACTGGCAAAGTGACATTTCAGGTGTTCTATTTTATTGATGCTCGAAATAAGTTTAAGGATCTACACACTAAACAGCTTAAGTATAAGGTTTTCAATCATTGCATATAACAGTATGGAATGTAATAACTTGCACATAATCATCATTATCAGCATCATGAACATCAAATCCCATTCTGGCTCACGTCTTAATTTTCAAGGGCTCATCACTTGCTTTATTTTATGTTACGCGACTTCTACAGTATGCACCTGGCGAGATGCAGGGAAATATGCCAGGCAATAAATTGTTGAAACTATTGTTTGTGTCTTTATTATTCAAAAACTTTATTTGTCAAGTGTCCCCGGGGTTGGGATTACATGTCCGTGTAGGGGTCTGCGAATACGGCTGCGAATCCTGGACAATTAGTAAACAGGGAATCCATGGAATCCTTGGAGATGTGGTTTTATAGAAGAATTCTGAAAATTATTTGGAAAGCCACAATGAGCAATCCGGACGTTTTAAGGGAAGCTGAGTCGCAAAGACAACTTATCACAAACATCAGATAGAAGCAGTCATCGGTTTTTTCACCACATTATGAGAAGACAAACATTGGAACATGTTGTTACAACCGGAAAGATTTGCGGAAAGAGAGACACATAAATGCAGCGTGAGACTATTCTCGACAGTCTTGTGTCATGGCACGGAAGGGAGTCAACACACGAATTGATCTATGATTTCGGATATCGCAGTTTGTGGAGAGGCATGATCACCCATGTTCACCCCTGCCAGCCGGCAGGGACTGGATGGTGATGATAGGAATACTTTTAGTATAGTGGTTAGTTCTTTTGATTTCCATGACAGTGGTCAGTGCTCAAAGCTCTGCTGTAGCAGTATCAGTTTTGTTTAACAAGTCGTTCTGTCTGGTGTAGGCGGCCTCGTGAAATGAGTGCATTATGGGGTGGAGTAGGCCTTATGAAATGAGTGCACTATGGGGTGGAGTAGGCCTCATGAAATGAGTGCACTATAGGGTGGAATAGACCTCATGAAATGAGTGCACTATGGGGTGGAGTAGGCCTCATGAAATGAGTGCACTGTGGGGTGGAGTAGGCCTCATGAAATGAGTGCATTATGGGGTGGAGTAGGCCTCATGAAATGAGTGCACTGTGGGGTGGAGTAGGCCTCATGAAATGAGTGCACTATAGGGTGGAATAGACCTCATGAAATGAGTGCACTATGGGGTGGAGTAGGCCTCATGAAATGAGTGCACTGTGGGGTGGAGTAGGCCTCATGAAATGAGTGCACTATAGGGTGGAATAGACCTCATGAAATGAATGCACTATGGGGTGGAGTAGGCCTCATGAAATGAGTGCACTATGGGTGGAGTAGGCCTCTTGAAAGCAGTGGGTTATGGGGTTGGGTAGCCTCATGAAATGAGTGGACTATAGGGTGGAGTAGGCTTCTTGAAAGGAGTGGGTTATGGAGTGGAGTAGGCCTCATGAAATGAGTGGACTATAGGGTGGAGTAGGCCTCTTGAAACGAGTGGGTTATGGAGTGGAGTAGGCCTCATGAAATGAGTGGACTATAGGGTGGAGTAGGCCGCTTGAAAGGAATGGGTTATAGGGTTGGGTATCCTCATGAAATGAGTGGACTATGGGGTAGAGTCAGCATCATTAAATAAGTGGACAATGGGGTGCCTCATGAAATGAGTGGACTGTGGTAGTGCCAGCCTTTTACAATGTGTGGACTGTAGGTGGAGGCAGCCTCATGAAATGATTGAACTATGCGGTTAAGATAGCCTCATAAAACTTATAACATATTATTTTCAGAATTGTCTAGAAAAGGTCACAGTAGAAAAGGACAGGAACTGGAGACGCCACCTAATAACACATGATCTAATATATGTGAAAGCCTACGCCACCGCCAGTATTTCCTTGGGAATACCTTTATATGTACAATATTTGTGTATCAGAAAGACCAGTCCTAAAAGTAGTGAATTTATTAAAACGGGCTTAAGAGTGGAACAGTTTCCGAGGACCAGACTAGAGGATTAGGAGCATTAAGCGCATTAGGCACCATTAGTGTTAATGATTTAAATAAGTATTTTTAACAGATTCAGTGCCAAACAAAAGTAGGTTCGGACGAAAGAAAATAGATTGCGGAAAATGGGAAGTAGGTGTGTGTCACAGTTATGACTGAAAAGTTGTTAATATGGTAGCAGACACGTTGTTGTAATATCAAATTAAAAGATGTTGCATAGAGAAAACTACTGTATTGCTATTGTAACTATAGTGTGATTTATATGCCCATGGCAGTTACGGGAAGTTTGAACAAGACGATTTGTAACCCCATGACACTTAATCCGTTTAATATGATTGTAAACTACCTTTCCAGCGATGCTGGCCATGTGGCCAAGGGGTTACGAGCATAAATGGCAATCCCGCATACCGCATTCGAAATACAGCTGGGGGAGGGGAGGGATTGAGAGCAGACCGGCTTGCTCTGGTTTATACAATAATATGAGTGCCGATCCTTCAGAAAGCATTGGTAAACTAACTGAACGTAAACTTACCAAGAAAACTTGTGACGTCCTGCGACTAACGTTATACAACAATGGACATAGCCATGCCACTTCAGGTCACTCATGATGTCATAGGGCCAGGGATGGCGCTATAGCTAGCAGGCTTGACTGTCCTCCCAGTGGTCATGTGTTCGAATCCCCATCCAGGAGTATTTTACAAAGTTGATCTCGGGGAAAACGGGGGAGGAGGAGGGAACACACAAGCAAAACAATTCCCGTAGCAGGAATCTGCCGCGTATGTGTGAAGTGTTGGGCCATCATATTTTGTGTAGGCCAGAGAGCGGGAAGGGAGATGCGGTCAGGCTGTCCCTTCCGTAGCCAACAGCTGGAGCTGATATCGAACCTTCGCCGCCCCCCCCCCTCCACACCCCACTGCGCTCATGACATTGACAGCGTACCGTTCTAACCGTTACACCAACGCCCTCCCAGGTCGACTTGCCATGAAGGTCCTGGGATGTAAAGACGATCCGCGGGTTATTGACTCCATGACCCACTCAGTATCGATTGGTCTATAAAGAAAAGGCTCTAGCATCGTGCAACCAGGACGCCTAAATGCGGTTAAAGTGTTCTTTAACAAGAAAATGACGTCGTGCATGGTGTATCCGGGTTTAATTCTGTCAACACAGGCCATGGCCTAGTTAAATCCTGCAGGAAACTGTTTGAAATGCGAATGTAGGAAGTCTTCAAATGAAAACTAGAATGTCGTGAGACCTGTTTTAGCAATGACTATGAAAATAGTTCGTCTTGAGTGTATTTATTTGTGTGTGTGTGTGTGTGTGCTTGTGTATGTGATTGTGTGCTTGTGTATGTGATTGCGCGTGCGCGTGTGTGGTTGTGTGCGTGTGTGTGTGTGTGATTGGTGTGTGTGTGAATACAATGTGTATTGCAGTGGCTCCTCTAACCAGCGGAATGCCGCTGTGACTGCTTCCAACTCCATTCTCATGCTGGTGGTCGTAGTCCCATATGCCAGACTCTCCTTTTTTAAGAATCGTCCATTAGCCTTCTAAATGAAACGTTAACCACCCCGTCTGTTTCTCACCACTGACCCATCAATATAGATCAATATTTCACCTTGATGATTGATACTCTGGATCAGCTGTTGCGCCTGAAACTCAGTGCGGCCCGCTGCTCATTCTCTGCACTCACGACTCAGTTTTACTATTACATTGTGCAGTCCGTCATGTTTGCCGGTACTTCAACCCACTCTTTATCACGATTGATGGTTTCTAGATCACACACCTGACCTATAGATATTTTTGCCTGTGCCATCGAGGATCTACCTCGTCTGTCTTAGTCTTTGACACTTGATCATATCCATGGCTTCATGCAGAGGTTGATCCCTACCTGCAGTAACTCTCAGGTACAGTTTGGCTTGAAAGACCCTATACCTATCCTCCATTGTTGGTAGAACCAGGATATGCCTCACGCATATAATTGGCGTGTCCTTTGTGCACCCCAGATTAAGTTATCAAATGACGGAGAAGATAGGCAGGTCAGACACCACAAGAATACGCAGCAGCAGTAGAAGAGGAGTCAATGTATAATACTCATCTTATCTGATCTTGTTCCTCTTGTACCTAGCGGTGTCGAGATGAATCATAAACAGATGGAAAGTGCCCGTTTATGGGCTTCAAATATCGTGATTCCAGTGGTTTCTGTTATTTTCTCTGTCCATCGTTTACATGGTCGGCATCTTCGTCTGGTTCCGTTTGGTCTCTATATCATTGCTTGTTGTGGTATACTGTTAGTTGGTAACCTACTTGCATGGCCTAACCATATTACTTGCTGGCTTCTAATAAAATCTAGCGCTGCTATAATCCCCACTTTTGTCCTGATTTCTTAATTTCTGATTTTTACTCTTCTTGATACATTATTCTTCTCAGGAATCCCATTTCCGTTGTTGCATTTTTTTTTCTGTCATTGTCCAGGTTTGGCATTGGTAGATTAGCAGGCTTGTCCATGGGACACATTTTCAGTCCCATTCCCATCCCATCCCACGGTCATTTTGCCTGTCCCATCCCATGGGATTCCCATGATAATAGTAATATGGAATACAGTTCAAATAAAATTATGAAATTTATGAAAGTTTAGGGTTAGTGTCTACTAAATAGGATTACATGTACAAAGAGACACGTAAAACAACAGAATTTATTAATTTTAATATTCAAGAGTATTTTATTAAAACAAAGTTTAATCTAAATATGACAATTCAGTGTCATTCTGACACTCTCATTCTGTTTCAGTCACTCAGCTCATTCAGCACATTATCAGTTTCCTGCTGATCGACTGTTTCTAATAATACAGTTAATCCAGATAATCCCTGAACCATTTCCACAATTTTCATCTTACATGCAAATCTGATATACACAGATCCGAAAACATCCGTTTTCGTAACTTACTCAACAACAATCCAGCTGCACTAAATAAGCGCTCTACTGCCGCTGAGGACACTGGTATGGTCAAGACAATTTTTGCACTTGCTGTTAGCAGTGCAAACCTATGTTCATTTTTCCAATAATTTAATGGTTGTGATGTTGATTGCCGTAATTGTTGGAACATGGTGACTTCACCCTCAAGGCATTTGTTTCTGGGGTCATCAAACTGAAGTGTTTTGTTTGGTGAAGGATCAAAAATTAAGTCAAAATCACTTTTTGGCTTTTATTCTACAACTCCTGCTACTTCACATACAACAGATGATTCAGAAGAAAGATTTAAATCTTTCATGAATGAAATAACAGTTGGAACAACAGACATAGAAAAAGCGATCCAATCATTGGCCCATGTATTGGTGTCCACATTCCCTTTCTTCTTAGTAAAAACTGACTTAACCATGTCTTCTATTTTGGCTTTGATGTCAACTCCAGTAAGGAATGCTGCAGTAACTGCCAAAGAACTGCAGAAATATGGCCAAAGTTTTTTTCCAATAATTTTCTGAAAGTTCTGACAATATTTATTCACCATGCTGCTGGAAGTTTCTTCGTCAATATCAACAAACACTGTGTACAACTGATAGTCTAGGAGGAAGTATAACAGCACAATTAAATGAGATGTAGTACCATCAATTTCTAGTTTGTCAAAAAAAGTTTTGAATTTCTCATGTATGTACAGCATTCCTTTAATCTGAACAATATTCGGAATGTGGTTTAATATTTCTTTATCATATACATTTAAGTAATGCGAGTAATTTGTTTTAACGGGCATTGGAACGTTGGTATTATAATCACATGCGCGCAATTATTAATTTATCCGGTGTCCCACCACGAGATAAAGAATCCATCAAGTATGTAAAGAAAAGGAAGGATAAAAGGCTTTAAAAAGGTTTTTAAAAAAGTTGCTATGACATGGCTACTGCCCCATGTGTTCCATGGCAAATACAAATATTTACTGTCCCGTCCCATCCCATCCCATGGGACGTTTCCCATGGGATTCCAATGGGAATCACATTCTCATGGACAAGCCTGTAGAGAGTTCGTAGGAAGACTTATTGTAGAGGGCGTTTTTAGTATATATTGATACATGTATGTTCTTTAGTATTGGTGTCATTTGTCCAATGAGTTAGTTTGCTTTATTGCGTCTATTTTCGACCTCGTCTTTTGATTTGTCATTTGATGATATTATACTTCCTAGGTACTTGAAGCTCTTTACTTGTTTCCGGGGGTGGTCTTCTAGATGAATCTTTATTTTTTCTTCTTTTTTGGTTATAGTCATTATCTCTGTTTTACTTATGCTAATTTTCATGTTATACTCCTTACACACTTCGTTTAGGCTTTGTATGTTGACGTGTAATTATGCTTCTGATTTTGCTATTAGTGCTTGATCGTTCACAAATAGGAGTTCATTAATGGTGTAATTCGCCATCGGTTATTCTTCTGTGTTCTGTTCGTCATGCGGTGTACTTGCGGTCTCTGGCTGGTTTCTTTACATATGCTGTCTACATAGGTTATGAACAAGAAAGGGGACAGGACACAACCTTGTCGTACTCCGGATATCATGGTGAAAGGTTCTGTATAATTCAAAACAATGTTTTGCCTTATTAAATTAAAACACAGACGCCATAAATAAAATATTGCATGATCTGTTCATCATCATCATGTGATATGCCGATAATCGTGGGCGGTCATGTTTCGCTATCTCACACGATCACCAGAATCGTTGATCAGCTCTGTGTTTTTGTCTCGAAAATACCCCGTGGCCAAGCCGTTTAAGTATTTACTTCTCTGCCTTCCTCTTATTCTATTCCCCTAAATCTTGCTAGTTGTCACTAAGTTCTTCAATTTATTTATTCTCCCAACGTGTTCACAAAATTGTGACTGTCTATGTCACAATTGTCTGATTTATTGCCTGTATAATTTTCAATTATGTTACAGGAGAGTTAGCCGCTGTATAACAGAGTTAGTAATAGGAAGAAGGGGCAGTGAGGTGTGCATAGTCAATAATGAAATAGTGCACGGGCAAGCACCATAGTAGGGGGGTAGCTAAGAACTGCTATGTAGCTAGGGGTGGTCGTCCTATGACGAGCATCGTAGCAACAAGGTCAGTTGTGAAGGACCCACCATCAAAGAAGGACGTGTGATTCGCTGGGCAACATCTGGATTTGAAGTGTGGGTTGTTTTAATGTATGTTTATACCTGAACTGATGTGAATCTGATTAAAGTAGCTAAATAGAAAGAACGGCCTTGGAGTAATGTTTGTTGCTTGTTCGCCTTAACCTGCCACTGTTACATAGGCGAAATGGTGCCTACGACTCAGGATGTCCAATTGGGTTGTCGCGGAATATCAGAGTGCTGTCCAAACTTACACATCTGAAAACCTTCAACTTGATCGGCTCGTACTGACGCACAATGGAGAACTTCTAAAAAGCAGACGCCATGAGTTTAGTTTTGTTGTCAACTGCCCATGCAAGGGTGAAGTGATGGCGTACAATTTCAAGTCAGTCGTTTTTGAATGCCGCTCAAGGTTGAAATCATTTCAAGTCAGTCGTTTTTGAATGCCGCTCAAGGTTGAAATCATTTCAAGTCAGCCGTTTTTGAATGCCGCTCAATGTTGAAATCATTTCAAGTCAGCCGTGTTTGAATGCCGCTCAAGGTTGAAATCATTTCAAGTCAGTCGTTTTTGAATGCCGCTCAAGGCTGAAATCATTTCAAGTCACTCGTTTTTGAATGCCGCTCAATGCTGAAATCATTTCAAGTCACTCGTTTTTGAATGCCGCTCAAGGCTGAAATCATTTCAAGTCACTCGTTTTTGAATGCCGCTCAAGGCTGAAATCATTTCAAGTCGGTCGTTCTCTTGAATGCCGCTCAAGGTTGAGTTTGCTTCAAATCGTTTTCTGCCCGCCCACGGGTGAAGCCTCTTTTTCAACACGTTTTCTGCCCGCCCACGGGTGAAGCCTCTTTTTCAACACGTTTTCTGCCCGCCCACGGGTGAAGCCTCTTTTTCAACACGTTTTCTGCCCGCCCACGGGTGAAGCCTCTGTTTCAACACGTTCTCGTCTGCCCGCCCATGGGTGAAACGTATTTGAAAATGTTCGATGGTGTGTGTCCCTGAAAAGTTCACGGGAGCTGTGTGTTAGAGGAACTCCTGAGTTATCGTTGTTGGAACTTTGCTGACTTCTTCCTCCCGCCGGTGGATACATAGTACGTAGGGTAAACTTAATAGTATAAATGTTTAAACATTATAAATGTGATTATGATATAATTATTAATTAATTATTATTGATTAGAGGTTGAATTACCCTAATTTACAGATATACTATTACTTACTATTATTGATTAGAGGTTGAATTTCCCTAATTTACAGATATACTATTAATTAATATTATTGGTTAGAGGTTGAATTATCCTAATTTACAGATATAATAAAATGGCACAAGATGAAGCGTCGTTGACACAGGTTTTGGGTGAAGTTGGGAGAGCCATATGTAGGCCAGATACTACGTATTGAAAATAACAAAGCTTTATAGCATAAAGGCGTGGTGAGCTACTATGGAAATCTTTTATAGGAAGTTAGGACGTGTGACAGAGTTGATGGAAAGCTTAAAAATGGACGTAGATAGGATTTCGTCTATGATTGAATTGATAAAGAGGCAGACGCTTGAACGAACGGAGCACGAGACAGCTATGAGATATTTTGGTGTAGGCAAGCCCAATAGATGGCAGCCGGTCAATAGAAATGATAACCAGTGTGGCTACAATACTAAAGTTATTAGCTATATAAATATGAAAGCAGATAAGAGTGAGACACAGAGATATATAGGAATTAGTAATGGTCAGAAAAGGAAACAGTGGTCTTGGCCTTCAAATAGTGAAAACGCAAAAGCTTTACGAGAAAATTGGTTACAGATCAGACAGTTGCGATATTCAGTTGCAAGGTTGAGTAAAAGAAAAGATCAGGTCAATAAAACCTCAGGTGGTCAGAAGGTGTTTGCAGTTTTTAGGGGTGGACAGGAAAGAGAGACACAGACCCAGCCAATCAGTAATGTGGAGAAGAGTACTCAGACACAGATCGATAAGGTGGGGTTGGAAAAGGGAGACACAGCTGAAATTGAGAAAGATAAACAGATGAATGACAAGAGGAAAGTTAGAAAAAACGTTAGGGATAGAACTAAAACTAGTCTATTAGTCAATGTAGGTGCAACTGGTATATCGGATTCTTCAGATGGAGACATTGAGTTCATCCCTGACAGAAGTATGAAAGGTAGTGGTATAATAAGAATGTCAGGTGGTCTAGTTCCGACTATAGGGATGTTATTCCCGCGTCTGCAGTAAAGCATAATAAGTCTGTTGAAGGAACTATCATTAGTGAATCTTCAGAAGACGAGATAGGAAGATTTAAGAAATATAAGACTTATACTGAAAATAGCGAGCAGACTGACGCAGTAAAGAAACGAACAGCAATTAGAGGTGGCAAAATGAAAGTAGTTAATAATAAAAGACAAGTGGCAAGGGTCTCTATTAACCCGAATTATACAGACGGCGAGAGAAAGATTAGGGAGTGTATGAGTTTATGGCCTAAATACTTTACAGCTGCAGATCTTGATAACGAGTTTGATTGCTACTACTCATGAAGACAGACACTATTATCAGAAGATACTTTGTTATAGTTAGAGTTGAAAAGTTGACTGATGAGTGACGTGACGGAATATGTTGAGAGAATCTGACTCGTTAATGGTGTAGGATGAGGAGGTTGATGAGAAGTGAGTGAGTAGTAGAGTATCGGAGTAGTTATGTTGTAGATACGCAGGGAGTGTCTTTGCGTGCGTAAAGGTGTGGACAAACCTGTGTTCGTCGCGCTGATTAGAGAATGAAGTGAAGAGTGGAGTTTTGAAACGTCGTCTGTTTGGAATGCATGGATAGAATGATGTTAGGTTATTGGCAATAGCGCATGGATATACAGGGTGGTTGGTATATCTAGGACTCGAAGCAGTGTGAAAGGACTGTATTTCAGAGTTGAAGAGAAATTCTGTAAGAATCAACGAGAGGATGCACTGTCTGAGCGAGCATAATATACGTGTGTTAAAAAGAGAAGTTGACGATACGATTATGGTGTGCTGAGTGTGTTTGATTATATGTCCGAGGAAGCAGATGATGAATGTCGGAGTGGTTTGCTGTAGAGAATTAGCTAGGACAGATAATGTAATGTGCGCATATTGTGTGTTTGGTTGTGATGATTATAGAATAGACGAATTAGAGCCTGAAACGTGGAATGCTATGTTGAGTGATGTGTGCTGGAGCAGTAGACGTAATGTAAGGCTGACATGGAGATATGTAGGCTGGTTACGAATGTTGATGGCTAAAGCTAATGTGTTGGTTGAGTTGGGTTGGCTCTGAAAGGGAGTGAATGATTGAGAAAAGTTGAAATAAGAAAGTAGTTGGATTGTGAAAGTCCTATGTCAGACATTGAATTAACGTTTTGTTTATCGTTTTATGAAGCAGATGCAGTATCGTATGCTGAGGTGAGATTGCCTGCTGCAGAGGAATGAAAGAATATAGCGAGGACGTGATTAGTATGTCTCGTCGGAGTGAGGTTTGTGTGAAGAGCGGTTGAGAAGTTGGATAATGATGGTTAGTGTATAAAGGAGATAGACAGTAATGTGCTAGATGGTCCGTGCTGTTTCTGAAAGTGTCCCGATAAATGCATTTTGAGGCAGATACGACTTGTATGAAGAAGAGTATATATTATTTTAATTAATGTTGGGGGATATGTGTATCCATACATATTAATGAGGTCTATAGTAAATAGACATTTTCTGGTGGTTTTCGGCATTGCGGGGATACCGTGGTTAACGGAATGATAATGTTTAGGTGTCATTTAATTTTAGGATATGACTTGTTGTGTTTTCCTTCTTTTACGTGTAAATTATCGGTTCGTAAAAGCGACCGGTAATGTTGGATGACAATAAGTAATTTTGTCTTGATTTAAATTGATGCTTGTTAAATTATGTATATTATTTTGAAAAATGTCAGGGGATAAATGATGTTTTGTAAACCATGGGGGGTTGATGTATTGTTTTAATTTGTGCTGTGTCTCCATTTGCTCATGATTTATAATTTCAGTTAAATTGCCTCGGTTGGTGTTGACATATTATTTCGATATGTTATGTTGACTTATAATTATCAGGTTGTATTATTTTGCTCTGAGTTTTAGTAGTGTTCAGTTACGTAAAGTAAGGGTATAGTCAGGTACAATTAGACCTAGGGTGGGGTACGCCTCGCCGCTACGTAAAGAAATTACATTCATAAAGAGAGACACATTCGCCTTGTTAGTGGTGGTAAGTTTCGATAAACATGGAGTGAGGGCCATGTTTGGAATGTGAGGGGTTATTTTAACTGAGGGTGACCAGAGATGGGGCTGTGGATATCAGCACGTATCATAAGGGTCCAGGAATAAATTCATAGCAAATGAACGATGAATGCCAGGGATGTTTAAGAGAGAGGTTATAATAGGAACACATGGATTGAATGCCATGTTCCGAATGTGGGGATTATGTTAGTCTGGGGTTTAACTTGAGGGTGGTCGGAGATAAGGCTGTGAATAGCAGCATAAGTCATGGTGGTCGAGAATTAAGTTAGATGAAGGTCAGAGATAATATATGTTTAGTATTAAAAGGGGGCTGCGTTAGTCAGCGATAATAGGAGGGCACATAGACTGAGCGCCATGTGGGGGGGGGGGGTTTGTCTTAGTCTGGAGGTGACCATAGATGAAGCTGTGGATATCAGCACATATTATAATAGCTGAGGATTAAATGAATGATAAGGGGAAGTAAGTAGGTTCATAAAAGATGAACATTGTTCAAGATGTGGGGGTTGGATCAAATTAAGTAAGTTCATAATATATGAACTACGAATGTTATTATTTGCGTGTTGTGGTTGCAGCATGGGCATGGATGACTATAGATTGAATGCCAGAGAGTAGAAGTATGTTCACAGTAAGTGAACAGGGATATTATTTTGGGATGCTGTGGTTACAGCAAACATGGATTGAATGCCATGAAGTTTGCGATGAAAAAAAAGGGGGTCCGTGATGTGTGGACAAATTGATTGCAGAGGATACTGGTATAGGGATAGGACAGAGTGGAATAGTTTTTGTTGATGTAAATACGGCATAAATCGAGAAGTTAGAGGTGTTAGGGAGATAAGGTCCTATAATAAATGGACATTGATAATATTATTAGGTTGCTGGGGGTTTCAGCTTATACCTTGAGTATCATAGATTAGGCGAGCTTCAGAGATATGAGGAAGCTGATATGAAGTGTATCCCTGGGTTGCTGGAGCGATGTATGTAAGGGTCAGAGATTAGGTTATGTAGGTGATGTTCATAATGTTGGAGGAGGTTTTGAGTAGTAGGGCCCATAATGGACCTTTTGATTTGTGTCCTCGGGATGTGTTTTGTGGTTGACATTACAATTCGAGGTTGCTATGGCTGAGGTAACGTTCAGAGCCATAATATCAGTAGTGTCTGTAATAAATAGACATTTAGGGGTGGATAATATTTTTGGTGTTTGATGCTGTGGATATCAGCGCAAACTGTATTAGTCAGAGATTAAGTAATATACATAAATTAGGTGAGTTTCAGGGATATGATAAGAAAGCTGGTGGAAGTGTTGCCATAATAACTGGTATATTTGGGTTGTGAGAGATATGTAATTGTTTTTTTTTAGACTTTACTGCATAAAGTCTCAGGGCGACATGGTGGGGTAAATGTGAGTATGGTTTTGCGAGGAAGAGTTCAGAGTTCTTGTTCTTTGATCTCCGGTGGCCACCGATTCTTTGTCTTCCTATCGTGTGTTAGTTGAATGGATTCAAGATGGTTGAATTTGGAGAATTAGTAATGCTGAAGTAAGGGTTAATGGCGTAGTCATGTTGATGATAATAATCGAGAGTATAAAGTGTTTTCAGAAGAGTATGCTTTGCGAATTTTTATGGTCGAGATCAGATATTGATATGTATGTACATGATGAGAAGTAAAATTAAAAAGGGTGTAAGCGGATAGCTTGCGACCCTGTAGATGAGAAGAAGAAGTAGCAGTGAAGAAGAAGTGTTGTGTAATGAATTGGCGGATAGCTAAGTTTCATGTGGGGTTGTAACTTACTTAGTTTTAAGGCTTAAGTAATATTGGAGGAGTGACTGGCAGATAGTTATAGGACAACCCATGAAGTGGTTGAGTAAAGTTGTGTTGTGGGTGGTGGTAGCGGATGGCTATAGATCTCAAGAGAACTTAAAGTAATGATGGGGTAGTGATTAATAGAGTCAAAAAGACTCTGGTGATAAGACATAGTAGGGCCTTATAAAAAGTCCAGGTTATATTACTTAGATTTTTTTTGCTGGAAATTAGAGTAGGGTTTTGGGTTTAAGACTTTTCGGGGAAAAGTCTTGGTGGAGGAAAGAGAGGAAATATAACAGAGTTAGTAATAGGAAGAAGGGGCAGTGAGGTGTGCATAGTCAATAATGAAATAGTGCACGGGCAAGCACCATAGTAGGGGGGTAGCTAAGAACTGCTATGTAGCTAGGGTGGTCGTCCTATGACGAGCATCGTAGGAACAAGGTCAGTTGTGAAGGACCCACCATCTAAGAAGGACGTGTGATTCGCTGGGCAACATCTGGGTTTGATGCGTGGATTGTTTTAACGTATGTTTATTCCTGAACTGATGTGAATCTGATTAAAGTAGCTTAATAGAAAGAACGGCCTTGGAGTAATGTTTGTTGCTTGTTCGCCTTAACCTGCCACTGTTACAGTTGTTTGATCTCTGACTTTATAGAAATAATGGACTAAGTGAAATGGTTCGTCCACACAACTAGGCTACGGACAGTATACCACAACAAGCAATGATGTACAGACCAGAGGGAATCAGAAGAAGAGACCTACCATGTAAAAGAATAACAGTCAAGGGAAATGTCGATATGTGAAGCCCATCAACGGGTACTCGACACCACAAGGTACAAGAGGAACAATATGAGATGAGATGAGATGAATTTACTAAAACTTGAAGCATAATAAAACTTGGTTATGTTACACAACCGGCTTTGTGGCGAAGGGGTTACAGACGCAATTCGTAATCCCGCATACCGCGTTCGAAACATAGCTGCGGGCGATTTGGCATCAGACCCCCTTGCGTTGGTTTTCATAAGTGAATCAGTGCTGGTCGTTCAGACAGCAATTGCAAACTACTGAAAGGAAACTTGCCAAGAAATCACAGACAGCCAAAACATGCTTGGGTTGACTGTGGCGTCCTGCAACGGATATGGAAGTTAATTTGTTTATGTTCGTCATTGCAATGTAACTTCCATGATGTTAACCTATGCTCTACATGGACTGATAACATTATCAGTCGCTTTACAGATAATTTACCTGCTAAAAACAGCTGGTTCTTATACTAAAGTCCACTTTCCGATGCCCTTAACACACATTATATAACAGAACGCCGGCTATCTTTGGTACCGCTTAAACTACTTCAAACAAGGTAACTTTTATAAGCTGTCACATAGATGGTGTTACAGTCCCGGTCACTGAACTATGACAATATTATCACAAGAAACAACTCGTCTGCCTCTGCCTTGCATCTCTCAATGGAACAGAGGCCTTTAACCAACTCACATCAAGCCCTTTGTAGATTTCTTCGTGATAGGTTGGATTTTGCACAAAGGATGAGGTAGCCAATGTCTACAGGATGAGGTATCCAATGTCTACATGATGAGGTAGCCAATGTCTAAGGATGAGGTAGCCAATGTCTGCAGGATGATGTAGCCAATGTCTACAGGATGAGGTAGCCAATGTCTACATGATGAGGTAGCCAATGTCTACAGGATGAGGTAGCAATGTCTACAGGATGAGTTTTCCAGTTTCTACAGGGTGAGGTAGCAATCTCTACAGGGTGAGGTAGCAATCTCTACAGGATGAGGTAGCCAATGTCTGAAGGATGATGTAGCCAATGTCTGAAGGATGAGGTGGCCAATGTCTACAGGGTGAGGTAGCCAGTGTCTACAGGATGAGGTAGCTAATGTTACGCAAACCTTCCTTAGTCACATCTTACGACATGCATTACAGATCACATTTTACTTTTCCTTGCTTCCCTTGTCAGCCCCGGTAACATACTAGCGATATATAACTCTGCAGACTTATAAACATTAGTAAGAATCATTTTATAAAGAAACCAGTATCTAATGACAAGGAAACACAGAGCGGTGTTAAACGTGTGAGTCACTTGATAAGTCATTCTTACGTGTCGTCGTGACAGCAGGAAACACAATAAGTTCTTGGATAGGAAATAAACACTTGCTAACTAATTCATGGAAAATCAAGTAAAAGTAAGTCACCTTTACACAACATAAGGTGCACAGGTCATGTGTTAAAATTTTTGTTTACAATTTGTCCCAACGCAGTTTTCTGCTTTGTTTTTATCTACGATGTGATAAGGTCATCACATTCTATATGTCTGAATACACACATAAATCGGTAGCCGATCGTTTCCTCGCTTAGCAGATGACGAGCCTCGGCTGTCAATACTAATGCCATTATCAGCTCAGTTCCCTATTAAATCGGGCACATATTGTTAGGCCCATCTTTTTATAGACCAATGGGTAATAGTTGGACAGTAGCACGGCGGCCGCCTGTACTTTCCCAAGACATTCCCTAGTACTCAGTTAAGGCTCGATCAATCTGGTAGCCCAGGTCAATTAAACACAAGATTTCAACTTTATCAATTTTGCTTATCAGCTCATTTTTATCAATATTGACATTTTCTGACTATGTTTGAATCTCTCTCTCTCTCTCTCTCTCTCTCTCTCTCTCTCTCTCTCTCTCTCTCTCTCTCTCTCTCTCTCTCTCTCTCTCTCTCTCTCTCTCTCTCTCTCTCTCTCTCTCTCTCTCTCTCGTGGGGGAGGTGTGGGATGTGCAGGTGGATGATGGATGTATGTGAGGATGGGGGAATGTGTTTTTGGCTGGGTGGTTGGGGTGTGTGTGGGTGGAGGGTAGATGAGAGATGCATGTGTTGACGGGCGGGTGGGTGATGTGTGGGTGTGAGTGGTTGATGGATGAGTACGTGAGTGGGTGGATGTGTGTGAGAGATGAGTGTATGGTTGGGGGGTGTGTGTGTGTTTTGGAAGATGTGTGTGAGCGGCAGTTGTGTGTGAGTGGGGTATATGTGGGTGGTGGGGTGTGTGTGGGTGGGATGTGTGTTTTTTTGGGTGTTTATGGGTGGGGGATACGTGTGGGCAGGTGGGGAGATGTGTTTGTGGGTGGGGATGTGTGTATAGGTGGGGAATGTGTAATTGAGAGATGGCGGATATTGGGTGGGTGAGTGGGTGTAGGTTGGCTGATGTGTGTGTGGGTAGGTGGGGAAAATTGTGAGGGTGCGGGATGTGTGTGGATAGGTGCGGGATGTGTGGGTTGACGGGGGTATGTGTGTGTGGTTTTGTGATGTGTGTTTTGCTGAGCGGTTGCGGGTGTGTGGGTGGGTGTTAGAGAATATGTGGGTGTCTGTGTGTGTGTCGGTTATGGGATTGTGGGGGATGTATGTGTGGGTGGGGAAATGTGTGTGGGTGGGGGATCAGTTGGTGGGTGGCGGCATGTATGTTTACCTGAGGCTGTGTGAGTACGTGGAGTTATGTGTGGTTGGGTGGGGGTGTGGTGTGTGGGGGATGTGTGGGTGGCTGAGGGATGTGTGGGTGGCTGCTGGGTGTGAGGGTGGATGGGGGATGTGTCTCACAACATTGCAATATGCACTGTTTATATTTACAACTTTCATTCGACAATGTTTTTTTATTTTTTTCCCATGTGAATGTACTATGCGTAATATGCATTGTTTATGCTTACAAAATCCATTTGACAATGTTTTTTCTCCCCCTATGTAAATGTAACATGCACATTTGATGAATGAAAGATGAGTGATCGAAAGGGCCGAATGTTAGACGGGCCTGCGTGCCCAATTTGTTACCCTTTTAAAATAAAGTTTGTTCGTTCGTTCGTGTACCTACTTCGCCACGGAGACGCCCTGTATTGAATGTGAATGATTGTCTATGCCATATTAATTCACCAATGTTTACTCTGACAGTATATGTATATGAACTGACAATATAATGATAGGTTCAGTCCCATGAAGAGGCAAGGGTATTTTGTGAGACTAAAACGGCTATGGGGTCAACCCGGGCTAATAAAAATGTGTACCAGACAATATTCTAGGAATTATCTGGAAATTAAAGACGACCAGGAAAGACACAGACCACACGCACCTCATATGTCGTGGTCTTGAATGTGTAAAGGCATAACAACTCACAACCCAGTGACAATATTAGTAAATTTTTTTTTTTTTTTTTTTTTTTTTTCGCTTTTCCATCCTGTTTCAGGATATTGCGGTCAACACCAGCATCTTTCAGCTGTATGTTGATTCCTAGGCTAGATTACGCTCATCAGCACGCCACGACTTTCTGAGCGACCGGCTCCATACTCTCATAAGTCACTTTTGCGATTCGAACCACTGCTAATTCTTGTCGCGTCACGTGACGAGAGTATTCGGGGTTAGCGGAGAAAGCTGCTAACCCCTCAGCCATGGAGCCGGCCGTAATATTAGTATTAGTAAATGGATTGCCTTTATATTTACCCGTTTATCACGTCAATGTCACGACGCAGATATATAAATATTGTTATTTTTCAACAAATGGTTCCGATACAGATTTATACACATTATTATTTGTCAACCCATGTTTTATTTGTCGTCCCCATGTAGATTTCTATACAATGTCAACACATCGTCACATGCAAATTTATATACATTGTCAACAAATCGTCTCATATAGATTTATATACATTGCTATTTGTCATCAAATCGTCTTGATGTAGATTCATATACATTAATATTTGTCAACAAATCATCCCAGTGTTGATTTTTACATATTGATATTTGTCAACAAATCGTCCCGATGTAGATTCATATACATTGCTATTTGTCAACAAATCATCGTGATGTAGATTCATATACATTGAAATTTGTCAACAAATCATCCCAGTGTAGATTTATATACAGTGATATGTGTCAACAAATCGCCCCATGTAGATTCATATACATTGATACTTGTCAACAAATCGCCCCATGTAGATTCATACACGTTGAAATTTGTCAACAAATCGTCCCGATGTAGATTCATACACGTTGAAATTTGTCAACAAATCGTTCCAGTGTAGATTTATATCCATTGATATTTGTCAACAAATCGTCCTGATGTAGATTTATATACGTTGAAATTTGTCAACAAATCGTCCCGATGTAGATTCATACACGTTGAAATTTGTCAACAAAACGTTCCAGTGTAGATTTATATCCATTGATATTTGTCAACAAATCGTCCCTTGTAGATTCATACACGTTGAAATTTGTCAACAAATCGTCCCGATGTAGATTCATATTCATTGATATTTGTCAAAATTGTTTCTCATGAAAATTCCTCCTGTCTTTTTCATTATCTTCCTGGTTAGAGCACGACTGAATGTTTCCATCTATAGCTCACCTGAAGTGTTGCTATTTCCGTTGGACACATTCAACATGTACCAACCAGGACATGTATGTGACGGAGTTGAACTTTTCCTCTCGATCCTTACTATCGGGAAATTCTAGTGATGCGACTTGTTTCCGCGTTCATTATTTGGTGGGCGAGTATAGTCTTGGTCAGGTCTGGCTCGATGAGAGTGACTTGTTGAGAGTGTATGGCTACATTTATCTGCCATGCTAGGTCTTGTGTACCCTTCAGATTCAAGTTGTCACTGATATATCAAATCTTAACTGAGCATGACTGATGGGAGACCGATTATAGCATCAGAAAAGCCATTACAATGATGGCATTTAGAGGAAAATCAACAAATTCATATATCAAAGTAATTATGCATTATAAAATAACAAAGAATATGACAAAGAATTTACTGCAGAAAAGAATGCTGTAATGTGCGCACGCACCCCCCCCCCCCCCCCCCCATACACACACACAACATCATCTTGATAAAGAGAGTGAATTGCCTGCTAGTATTAGTATTTTTCTTGCACTACAATATTTCTTTTGTCAATATCTTAGTTCTGTGTAGTTTTTGGAGATATAAGCCACGGAAGCAAAGTGGATCAACTTTAAATGTCACATTGAACTTGTGTCCCAGAAAAACTTAAGAGAAATGAACCATGGCACAAAATCTGCCACTCCTATTTCAGCGTCCTGGCACATATAGACGGCTACTGATGAAACACGCTTCGTCATGTGCAAACATCGTCCCCGACTTTTTCCTTAGATAAATTAAGCAGCTGAAAGTGGGCTATAGTCTCAGGTCGACTTGCTTTCAGCTGGTAATATTATCTGTAGGAAACGACTGATAACGTTAGCAGAACATGTGGAACATCGTTGCACATCAAGGAGGTTACCATGCAACGACATATTTAACGAACATTGATGTTTTCCTTCTTCAGACTTTGGTCCATTATATTTAAATATATCCTGGTGATCAAACAACGGTATTTTGTTATTTTTTTACTTTAACATAATTGAAATTTATACACTGATCCTCTGCTGCTGCTGCTTCTTGTGGTGCCCGGTTTGAATCAGGCATTGGCGATCATGCCTCGTCAATCTTCTCCGTCATTTGATAATTTGATGAAGTTGATTATATTATATCCTTCAATTTAACAGATTCGGTGCCATAAAAGTAGGTTTTGACCAAACGAAAATCCACGGCGGAAAATAGGAAGTAGGGTGTGTCACAGTTATGACTTGGAAGTTCTTAATATGGTAGCATACATGTTGTATTATAACGCAATGAAAGTAGTTTGGTGATATATAGACTCATGGTAGATACGGGAAGTTTCTTAAGATGATTAACCATCCGACGGCACTGAATCAGTTAAGCTTTCCACATACACCATTCTCTGTCTTCCGCGGCCTCTCTTGCTAAGTATTTTTCCACATTACGCGATTTCTCTAATCCACCTATTCTGTTAATAACCCCCATAATTTTAATGTATTTTCCTTGCAGTTTTGATGAGTGATCTTTAACACCTGCAGGTTTCGGTATATTGGTGTCTTATCTGTCCACGTTATTCTCAGCATTCTCCTCAAAATGCTGCCTTCAAGTTTCTTCACCATTTAATCACTCATTGGCCAGCATTCGCATCCATATAATCATATAGTAGAATAATAAAAAAAAAAAGAAAAAAGAAAATTAAGAGTACATCGAAACGGAAAGAGATACTACGCAACAAAGCTATTTTCAGATAAAGACACAGTGGATTCGAACCTGTTACCTTTAAATACACACTTGCCTTTCTTAAGGAACACGATTACCTTACTGATTGACCACCAGACTGGTCAGCAGTGGATTATACGTATGGTCATACTAGCATGACTAAGATGTATACTCAGCCTTTTAAAATGGTATGCGGATAATTGCCACATTCTTCTGGAAAGGATACACAGCACTGGGGAGAACTGGCAACGCTACCGTATTGTCATGTAAACTTGCAAATGTCAAAAAGTAATATTTATACAAATGGGGTAGTATGTGGGAGCCGCACTAGTAAAGTGGCCATATGCTTCCTGTCGACGCGATGGTGGTATGCACCTCTGGATAACATTTTAAACACCGAAGGTTCTTTATGTGGCTTACTTATGATGATATACACATCAGGAAAGGTTCTGTATAATTCTGTATAATTCTGTGTTAGTGTGTGAGGTTGTATGTGTGTGCGGTGCTATCAGGATAACATTTAAAACACCGAAGGTTCTTTATGTGGCTTACTTATGATGATATACACATCAGGAAAGGTTCTGTATAATTCTGTATAATTCTGTGTTAGTGTGTGAGGTTGTATGTGTGTGCGGTGCTATCAGGATAACATTTTAAACACCGAAGGTTCTTTATGCGACTTACTTATGGTGATATACACATCAGGATAACATTTCAAACACCGAAGGTTCTTTAAATGACCTACTTATGGTGTTATGTACCTACGGATAACATTTTAAACACATCTGTTTATGTGACTTACTTATGGTAGTATGTACCGCAGAATAACATGATGAACACACAATCAGTTTGGTAAATAAGTTATAAAGTAAACTTATAAAGTAAATAAGTACCAAATAAGTTTGGTAAAGCCAGTGAAATCAAAGAAATTATTTGTGAGGACCAATTCAGCGAGTCTCACAAGTGTACGAGTAGGGATGGCTTGATCTGTGTGTTGATCCAGAAAGAATTGTAGCTCCATGAGGCCATCAGCATGAGGAATGGAGGTATAGAGAGAACATACATCCATTAGGAATAGTCTGAATGTGTTCCCAGGAGTCAGTTGGAGAGAGTTGAATGAAAGTAACGCATGCGTTGTATCTTTGATGTATGACGGAAGATTCGCAACTATAGGTTGGAAAATGCTGTCAAGGAACGCTGAGTTCAGTTCAGTCGGGCATGAGCAGGCGGAAACTATCGGACGTCCAGTATTGTTTAGCTTGTGTATTTAGGGCAGCATGTAGAGGGTGGGTTTGCCCAGGGTAGAGTCATGGATATGAAGTGAAGAGACACTGAGTGGTAATGCATTATCAAGTATGAACTGTTTGATGGTGTCACGAATCTTCCTGTTATAAGAGAGAGTGGGGTCTTCGACACAGGGGAGAATAATTATTAGGTTTATTAAGTTGGAACATGACTTCCTCGATACATAGATCTTTACGCCAAACCACCACCTTTATCCACAGGTTTGATGACTATGTTCTGTCGGCGCTGTAGTTGGGATCAGGCACTCCATTCTGGATGAGATAGATTGGAGCGTTTTAGGCGAGGGAAAGAAATTTGCTTAATGTCTTGGAGTGTGTTTGCTATGTATAGGTCAAGCACGTTGGGGACTCCGGAAGGTGGAGTCCATGTAGAACGGGATTGAATTAATGATTAGAAAATGTCAGGGGGTTGTGTGGTGGGACTGCAGACAGGTTTATCCTAATGGTGATATTTAAGGCGGTGTCGTCTGTGGAAGTTGGAAACGTCTTCCAAGATGGCATGGCTGTCCATACGGGAGCGCAGAGGGACAAAACTGAGACCTTTACCTAAAACAGCATGTTCTTCGGGAGACAGTGGTAGGTCAGAGAAGCAATGGCTGACTACCTTCTTACAGAAACTATAACAGTTAAAGACATAATGGAAAACATAAACATAGAACAAAAGATCCGTTGGTGAGTTTCCATTTTACAAGAGGATCTTATGTACACAATGGGGGAAGAGTGTGAAACAAGGAATGGTACTAGCAATTGTAAAGACGGAAATCCTCCAGACATTCTTGCCAAGAACAGATCCTGCATCAAACTTAAAAGAATAAAAATAGGAGCATGGGATGTGAGTACTTTGAATGAAAAGAAATACCATATAATTATCTTATTATTATTATTATTATTATTATTATTATTATTATTATTATTATTATTATTATTATTATTATTATTATTATTATTAATATTATTCATTCCATGTGGCGTTAGTGATCAAGTCTGTCCATGGCCTTCTGTCCAGCATCTTCCATCTTGATCTCCCCCTGCATTTCGTCCACTTCACGTGTCCTCATTGTCACACTGGTCTCAATTTACCATTCTCATGACATGCTCACAAAATGTGGTCTATCTTCTGATGCGAGTAACCAGTTCTTTTGCGAGTTAGATTCTGTCTAGATATCGTCATTACTCTTTTTAATCTGTAAAATGTGTTCTCATCATTCTCCTATAAAACCACATCTCCACAGCTTTCGTGTGATTCCTTACTAGTCTGCTAATTGTCCATTATTCGCTTCCACACATCAGGATTAGATCTAAATAGGTCTTAAGAACTCTTTTTCTGATTTCGATTCACAATGCTATTTTGCAGAGGATATTCAGGAACAGCAGTCCCGACAAACCAACAACACTCACGGGTATACATGCATAAGGCCGCTGTGGGAATGCCTACCACAACAGCCTGCCACTAGAATTACAGTTCATTAATGATGGAAGCGGCAGTCACTAGAAAGCCAACAGTTGCATACACATTACTGCATTAGTTCAGCAAAACCAGCTAGTTCAGCAACCGGCCGTCCGCCATTTTTCTGAACACACAGTTCAAAATACAAACCACCGCGGACAGATATAAAAGCATTCCACAGTAAAATCCACAGCTCACAGTGTCGCCCCACGCACTTAACTCAGTAGCAGGGCTACGGAACCAAGTACTACCAGTCCAAAATGTGTAAACAAACCGTAGCCAGGAGCAAAAACACTCTACTAGAGACTTAACAGCTCAAATGCCTATCCACCATATTCGACACAAAGTCAAATAAAAGGATATGTTGCCAGGGGAAATATGTATGCCTGTAGTATTCTGATGTTTGTTGTTCTTTCTGTTCCAACCCATACAATAGTGCAGGGCTATTAGGGATGCGGTCAGAGAGGCCCTGTCATAGGCTACTAGGGATGACTACTTTGGAGACATGATACAGAAGGGGATATAAGTTGTGTGCTGAAGAGAACTAAAGACACAGCACCTGGCACTGATGGAGTTACGTACACCCATATGTAAGAACATGAACGATATTGACTTGGAGGAGACGGTTTTTTGTTTCAACATTAGCATGAAAACGACAGAAATACCTGAGGATTGGTTGCACAGTTACCTTGTCCCACATCCAATGCCAGACAAGGATCGCTCAAAACAGCTGCAAAGGACATGCCACATGTGCAGATATGTGAGTGTGTGTGTGAGTTAGTGTGTGTGTGTGTGTGTCACGTATGCTAGTGTGTGTGTATGAGCGTATGTGTGTGTGAGTGTGTGAGTGAATGTGTAAATTTGTGTTAGCGTGTGCGTGAGTCTGTGAATATGTGTGAATGTGTGTATGAGTGTATGTATGTCTATGTGTGTATGTGAGTGTGTATGTGATTGTGAGCGAGTGTGTGCGTGTGAATATGAGTGTGCGTGTGTGACAGTGTATATATGACGGTGTGTGAGTGTGTGTAAGTTTATGAGTGTGTGTGAGTGTCTGAGGGAGTGTGTATGTGTGTGAGTGGTGTGTGTGTGTTAGTGTGTGATGTTGTATGTGAATGTGCGTGAGTGTTTGTGTAAGTGTGTGTGTGAGTGTGTATATGAGTGTGTGTGAGTGCTGTGTGAGTATGTGTGTGAGTGTGTGTGTGAGTGTGTAAGTGTATGTGTGAGTGTGTGTGTGAGTGTGAATGTGTGTGAGAATGTGTGTGAGTTTGTGTTCGTGTGAGAGAGTGTGCGTAAGTGTGTATGTGTGTGTGTGAGTGTGTGTGTATGTGTGTGTTTATGTGTGTGTGTGAAACTGTGTGTGATTGTGAGTGTGTGTGTTTGTGAGTATGTGTGTGAGTATGTGTACTCGCGTATTTGTGCGCTTGTTTGTGCGCATGTTTGAACGTGAATAAATTCGACAAAATAAAAGGCATATGAAACACAACTGTAATTGCAAAGTTTATTTGCTCTTTTATTTGAAATGACCCAACAAGCAAGCAGGAGAGAATACACCCAGATGCATTAAAGAAAGATACAAGACGAGAGAATCAAGGTGTACACAAGAATAGCAGTTTCCTGCTTTATCTGGATATTAGTAATAAGTCAAGTGGGACTTAGTGTATATCAAAAAATATACATTACTGTACAAAACAACACGTAATTCATTTACCACTTTATCACTGGGAAGTGCTTTATCACCGAGGAGTGGTTTATCACCGAGGAGCCGTTGGTGTTCTTATACTGAATAAAATTAATATGTCCTGCTATGGGTCTGTCATGTAATTGGACCATCATATTGTGTAGGTCCGAGACCAAGGAGGAATAGGTCCCAATCTTTCCCTCACTACAGTAAGCAACGAGCCCGCGTTCCACCGTACTCATGACATTACTAGCGCAGTTCCATATCAGCTTCGCTGGCGCGACTTCTGTATCCCGGTCTGTTCATCATATTATCTCTACGCACAGTTTTTTTTCGTCCACAAGTCTTTGTTTTTCTTTCACATTATGACTGAGTATAACAATTTTATTTACATGTGGACTTAATGAGACGATATTCTTTTCATCATTTAAAATTATTCAACATTCAAATGGAGTAGAAATTACATCAACATGAATGACAGAATGAAATAGAATTATTCAAAAATAGTGTATAATTAAAGCAATATATGGGCTTATCACGAGATCTCAAATGTCTTTTCGTTCTTACCTATTACTACTGCATGCCACAATTTCATTTATATATCTTTGTCAGTGAACTTCAATGTCACATTATTCTTTTCTTCTTTGAAATGATTCAACATTTAAGTGCGGTAGAAATTACATCAACATGAATGGAAGAACTAAATAATAAGATTTAATAATTTTGATTAATAAAAGCAATATCTCGAGGCTTATCCCGAGATCATTAGAAAGCACGTTGAAGCTGACTTTGTGTGTAAACATTCAGTAGTTATTAAAATAGGACATATTTAAATAATCCTTATCATAATGTGCCACGCTGATAAAAGTGGGCGGTCATGATTCGCCATTTCACACGATCACTAGAGTCGCGGAACAGCCTCTGTGTTTTTGTCTCGATTATGCCATGTCTTTCCGTTTGCACAAAATTGGCTTATACAGATGGATCATTATCGCTTCAGAAAACTTTACACAAACGACTATTTTGTGTATGAAACAACACGCGAAAAGAGCTGTATCTATCACTTATGTGTGTATGCATGACATGTAACACGCATGTCATGTAACACCTAATCCATATGTTTGTGTATTCTCATCTGTCATATTATCAGTTGAATACCACTTGATTTTAGCATGTATAATATAAACTTATGTACATTACTGTCGATTCAGTGAGAGAGTCAATGAGTGTGGATGAGAGACAGAGGGAGTGAGCGTGAGAGTGAATGTGTGCGTGTGTGTGTGTGTCCGTGTCTGTGTCTGTCTCTGTCTCTGTCTCTGTGTGTATCTCTGTGTCTGGGAGCATCACTATATTTTACGTCACACTGTATATGTACACATTTTTCTCCATTGTTTACATTTTTGTGAGACTGCTCACAACTGTCAGTGAATATGTGTGAGTAAAGTGTGTGAGTTTGTTCATATTAGTTTCAATGATCACTTGAGGCATTATGTGTGTGTCTAGGTGTGAGGATGTGTGAGTGTGTGTGTAGAGGATGTGTGTGAGTGTGGGGATGTGTGTGGGGGATGTGTGGGTGTGGGTGTGTGGGTGTGTGGGTGGGGTTAAGCGATTGGATGGGTGAGTAGGGTGTGGGTGTTGGTGGGTAGTGATATTTGTGGGTGTTGGTGGGTGGGGGATGTGTGAGGGTGTAAGTAGGGGTATGGGGATGGGATGGGTGTGGGGAATGTGTGTATGGGTGGAGGATGTGTGTGTGGGATGGATGCGAGGGATTGTGTATGGGTGGAGGATATGTGTGGGCGGGGATGTGTGGATGATTTGGGAGTAGTATGTGTGGGTGGTGGGGTGTGTAGGGGGGAGATATGTGTGGGCGGATTGGGGATGTAAGTGTGAGTGGGAAGAAGTATGTGGTGCGTGTGTTGGGGACATATGTGTGGTGTGTGGGTGGGGGATGTGTGTGTGCATGTGTGTGGTAGGGGTATGTTTGTGGTTGGTGGGTTATGATATGTGTGTGGGTGGGAGTGGTGGATAGTGTGTGGTGAGTGGAGGATATGTGTGATGGATGCGGGGAATGTGTATATGGGTGGGGGATATGTGTGGGTGGTTGGGGGTAATATGTGTGGGTGGAAGATATGTGGCAGGGTGGGAAGATGTGTTTGTGGGTGGGGATGTGTGGGTGGGATGTGAGAGTGGCTAAGGGATGTGTAGGTGGATGAGGGATGTGTGTGGGTCGGAGTGGGATGTGTGATTGGGTGGGGGATGTGTGTGGGTCGGGGTATGTGTGATCGAGAGATGTGTGGTTAGGAGATCGGTGATTGGGGGTGAGTGTTGGGGTGTGTGGGTGGGTATTAGGGGGGGGGGGGATGAATGAGTGTGTGTGGATTGGTGGATGGGTGTGGGATGTGTATGTGCGTGGGGATATGTGTGTGGTGTGTGGGCGGGGGGTGTGTGTGGGTGGGGGATTTGTGTGGTGTGTGAGTGGGAGATAGTGTGTAGTACGTGGGTGGGGGATATGTGTGTGGTGTTTAGGTGGGGATATGTGTTGGTGTGTAGGTATGGGATGTGTGTGTTTGGGTGGGGGATATGTGTGTGTGTGGTGTTTTGTTGGGGAATATTGTGTGCTGGGGGATGTGTGTGGTGCGTGAGTGGGGGATATGTATGTGGTGGGGGGGTGTGGTTTAGGGCATGTGTGAGTGGGTGGGGGATGTATGTGTGGGTGGTGGGTGTGTGTGAGTGGATTGGGGATGTATAGGTGGGTACGAGATATATGTGTGTGTGGGTAGGGAGATATGTATTGGTGGAGATGTGTGTGTATGTGTTGGAGATGTGTGAGTGGATGACAGATATGTGGGTGGGTGCGGTATGTGTTGGTTGGTGGGGGGATATGTGTGTGTGTGGCGAATGTGTGGAGAAGGAGGTGTGGTTGGGGGATGGGTGGTTGGGGGTGTGGTTGGGTCGGGTTGAGGATGTGTGGGTGGGGGACTGGTGTGTGGGTTAGGATGTGTACTTGGGTTGGCGCGGAATGTGTAGGTTACTGAGGGTTGATTGTCCCGGTGGGTGAGTGTGTGTGGTTTGGGGTACGGTGTGTAGTTTCTTGACAATCCAGTTTGGTATGTGTTCATAAGCCAATTCTGTGCAAAGTGAAAGACATGATAGTCAATTTAATATTACCATGGTAAACAATTGATATTGCTATGCGAACATGTGTATATTTCAGCTTGAACGATGAATCTAATTATTTTACTCTATGTTGTGTGATTTCTGCAGTATGTACCTGACGAGATGCAGCGAAATGTGCCGGCAATAAATCGTACAATCTATTGTTTGTGTTTTCGTTATTCAAATTTAATGTATAAATATTGTGTCTTAATCTGATCTGTAAGAAACAGCAATGTGATGGAAATCGCCGAGAGGTTGGTGAATAAACTACTGCCCAAGACAACTTTCACCAAATAGCGTGCTTTCGCTTTCTCTTCTTTTAACCTTTATCCCCGATGTGGGCATGGGCCTACAACCATCTCACCCCAATTCCTCCCAAACTTAGCTGTCAAATGCAACTGTCCATATCCCCTCCTCCATGTTATTTATTTATGTTTCTGCTTTTCTTCTCCCCTGTTTCTCTTGCTTTCTAGATTCCAGGTAAAGACCTTTCTAGTTATATTGTTCTCAGGTTTGTCAATGTAGCAGCATCTTTTCTTCACCTTCTTGTTCGCTGGTATTTATCTAGTTTTCTCCAAGAGATCCACGATGGTGATTTTGTCATGGTATTTAATTCCCTCTATTTTGCACAAAGACCAATTAGTGAATGTTTGTGGTTTATTTGTAATAATTTTTATTGTTCCACATGTTTCTGTTCCATGCAGTAGTACATAGTTAGAGATCTTACCCACAGCATAACAAAATACTCACAGAACACATAATATAAGGGCGTGGCTTAGTAGATGTCTTACCTGTATTATACAATAATGACAAGCCTACACTAATTATTAATCTTAGCAGGATTGTACCCATATGATCCAAAGCTGGATTATATGTTAATTTGATTTGCTAGTTTTGTAAACATGGTTTACAGTGGCAGAAATAATATGTAATTTAAAGTTTTAATGACACAACATGTATAAATAAAATTACAGTATACAGATAACGATCCTGAGGTTCATTCAACATATACACAACAATATCTGAAAATTATTCAGAATAGAAAGCCAAAAAAATATGTAATTGATATACGATTGATATGCAATTGCACGAGGATAAGTTGATAAGTAAGTCACAAATGGCTGTAGAAAAATAACTAAACATGATAACAAGTTGAAACCAGTTTATTTTTATACATACATTGTCCCGTTATTTCTCAACATAATTTCCACCAACAGTGATACACTTATCCTATCGTTTTATCTGTCCTCCCAAACCGACTGCATAGAAAATCGTGCCCTGTTCTCATTTACCCGCCGTCCCACAGAACTGTGTGACTTACTTATTGACTCTTCCGCGTAACTTTTCTACCCAGCTATACGGAGCTTTACGGGGTACACATTTGTCAGCATAAACAGAAAACTCACTTTGACGGGAGACATTTCACGAATGACGCCGAAGTTAAATGTGAAGTGAAAACGTTGTTATGAAAATAGAGCACGCAGTTCTATGCAGTCAGTTTAGGAGGACTGATAAAACGATGGGATTATTGCATCAATGTTGGTGGAAATTATGTTGAGAAATAAAGGGGCAATGTATGCATAAAAATAAACTGGTTTCAAGTTGTTAACATATTTAGTTATATTTCTACAGCCATTTGTGACTTACTTATCAACTTACCCTCGTATATTACCATATGCGATCTGGATGATAATATATGCATGACGTGTCAGCCCACAAGTGGAAACATTCTTCTACAGATGGTCCATGCCTTAATTTGAGGATCGATAAGTCGTGACACCCGTGCTTGCGTCCCTAAACATTTGCCAACATTTCTTTCTTGTTTCTAATTGTTTATATGCCCTTTATAATAATCTATAATAGCAATATGTTCTGTGATAAAAAAAAGTTGGGTCTGCGTAAAATATTTAATACATTCTTGAATCATAAACTTTAAATAAACAGGTCGACATTCAACATTGTCACCACAACAGTGGGTTTGTTTCCTACTTCTACAATCCAACATTTTACAACTCATTTTCGACTATTCAACCAAAGCCTTGGACCGGAAAAAACTACATAAATACGACACGCAAAAGGAAACCGATCTGTTTGTTCATCAGCCCAACACGAGGGACAAAGGGCGACTGTCTAACTGCATGGAACAATTTTACAACGTCAACATTGAAAGCAAATAAAAGTGTGATAAGAAATAAAATACATGCTATAACTTCTATAAGCAGCCAGAGAACTTGAAGGAAAAATCGAAGCTTGGACCCTGAACTCTGTGTCGTCGTGTTGGAAGTCATTCCAATAGAATTAAGGAAAACACAATAATTTATTTTAATTTAAGTTATTCTGTGAGCCTTTTCAAAGAAGAGTCAATGGGTAAATGTGTTGTAAACCATGTGGTTAGTTCTTAAGGAATTAATTTAGTAGAAACTAAATAAAATATTCAGTTATCAAAGTCTATGGGTAAACTATACATTAGGAGAAACCATAGTGAGTTTTCTTTTTTCGCCCAGTTAAACAAATTAGTTAATGTGTAAGCATTAGACCTGGGTTGTACATTTTATTTCTTAAGTAGTTAAACTCAATCAGCAGCGATTTAGTTTTGGTAAGTAACTTAAGATTTAGGAAACTAAGAATACTTAGTTCAGTAAGAAGAAACTAATTTAAATATGCAAACACTGGAAGACAGATTAGTGTAACAGGAGAAGTCAAGTGTTTTTTTTTCTTCATGAGCACATGGGATCCCAACAGATTTCTATATGTATCATAATTTTGCGTGTTGGGTGAAAGCACCTATATGGTGTGAGTCAAATGTATATATATATATATATATATATATATATATATATATATATATATATCTATATATATATATATATATATATATATATATATATATATATATATATATATATATATAAACCAAAAATACATGGGCTGCGAATCTGAAAACATAAAGATGTGTAAACATAAGCATTGTACCCACATCTCTCATTATTTCTCTCAATGTAATCTCCGCAAACATTAATGCATTAATCCCATCGTTCTATCAATCCCCCAATACCGGCAACATGCAAATCTTGTGGGTTGCTGCCATAGTCACGCTCGCGCCTCACGTTTAAGTTCTTCGTCATCAACGAATCGGCTATGTACCTCCTTTCGTAACAAACATTTGCTGCCATAGAAGGTAATATTTCCTTATGAAAATTCGTGGCAGTAAATCTTCCGCAACACCACCCTCTTCAACCAACTCAGTCCATTTCCCCTCTTTCTTTAGCTATCCCACGCAGCTCTGTCCATGACCTTTCTATATTGTCCATTTCTGTTTCTAGTTCTCTTCTTCATTAGTTTTAGGGTCTTCCTCTACTTCGTTTTCGTTGGGTGTTCGAGGCTTTTCTAGTTATACTATTCTCGTTTTTTATCCAGCGCCAGCGTATTTTCTTTACCTTCTGGTTCATTGATATTTGTCTATTTATTACCATGAGCTCCACATTAGTGATTTTGTCA
Organism: Cepaea nemoralis; assembly: GCA_014155875.1. Lineage (NCBI taxonomy): Eukaryota > Metazoa > Mollusca > Gastropoda > Stylommatophora > Helicidae > Cepaea > Cepaea nemoralis. The sequence goes on along the minus strand of JACEFZ010005193.1, from coordinate 591,424 downwards.
TAACGGTACCATTTAATGAATGTTTGTAGTTTATATTAGTCTCTTTCTTTGTTCTCAATGTTTCTGATCAACACAATAGTAGTAATTTAACGTTAGAATTGAACATCCTAAGTTTTATGCTAAGCTTAATGCCTTTTTGACTTCCACCCATGCCCTAGTGTTATGAAAGCTCCTCTAGCCTTCTGTTCCAACCCCACCCCCGCTCCGCCCCTTCCTTAGTCTATATTGCTAGCCAAGTAGGTGAATGATTGAGATGAGTTGAATTGAGTTGAGTTGAGTTAAGAACCGACATCACTGCACTCAGGACATTCCCATACGTGTCCCCTCGTTCAACAGCCAGCGAAGAGTCATACTATTAATCGTTCCCACCGCTATCTGATTAAAGGTTCTCCTGGTCTTCCCTCTCAGTTTTGAGATTCTACCCCTGCCGATCCCCCGCAATCACATTCTTTCCACATATGGGTTCTCAATTTGTTCCTCCGCCTTATCCACCTGGTCCCACAAGCGCACAACCATCCTCCTCCCCCCCCCCCCATTGTCCATCGGCAAGATATCACCAAGAGGTGCATTCCCTGCCAGCCTATCAGCCTGTTCGTTCCCCCGTACACCTGCATGGCCAGGGCAAAATATCCATACAATTCTCACAATCTGTGACCTCTGAAGCGACGAGAGCCATTCCACACGAAACCAGGTGAATGATTTTGTCTCTTGACGTGAGCCACATACTAACATCTCTACAAACAAGAAACACATTTCTCAATTATCTTATAAGACTTTGTGACTTACTGACCTACCTTCGTGTATGTGTGTATGTGCGTATGTATGCGCGTGTGTATGTGGTGTGTGTGTGTGTGTGGGTATGTTTTCTAAGTGGTATGTTTATTCCATATTCACTGCTGTCTGTTAAATCTAATAAATATAAATGGGGTAATTATCGATCTGAAAATAGCCAGCCAGAAAAAGGAAGCATCAAAGATCGTGTCGTATATATAAACATCCCAAACAACCATTGAAAAGATAGCCATAGGGACCACACAGAAAAAATAAACAATGGAAACCACAAGAAGAGCATTCTTCTCTTTGCCTGGATCTGGGAGAGCTGGTACCGCTGGATTCTGGGCTTGGACTACATAAGCTGGAGCTGCGACGACCATGTTGGACTGTGTGGTGTACTGTTGTACAGGGTAATAGGCTGGTGGGTATTGTTGTAAAGGGTACTGTGGTGGTAGGTATTGGGCGGGGGATACTGTTGACCAGGGTATGCCGGTGGGGGGTACTGCTGGTCTGGGTATTGTGTGACCAGGGGTGAGAAAACTGGACCTCCAAAATTGGAGTCCTGTTTGTCATTAGACGGCGCTGTTGGGATGTGTGGCGTTGCCGAGACACCGTTGCTAGGATACTGTTGTGTTCCTTGAGTGTTGGCGGTAGGATACTGTTGAACTCCCACTCCATTGCTGACTGGATACTGAGGAATGGCTGCAGCATGACCCATGTTGTTGTTTTGCGTGGTTATGACCACAGGTTGTACTGGACTTTGGTAAGTGACAACAGCTGGTGCAGTGAACCGGGCTGGCAGTAATCTAGCACACATGATACAAATGCACACAATAACAGCTAGCGGAGCAGGCAGTAGCACGGAGACAGCAAGCATAGATAACACTTTCTCGTGGGTTATACCACGAAAGCATCTGAATAAGTACAGTGTTGTAACTGCGCCTACTGGTTGCAGCTTGACATAGGGACCAGCATTGTCAATATGCACGTAGGTTAGGGGAAGTACGACGATCAGTCCAAGAAGCCAGGGTACAGAGCTGAACACGAAAGACTTGGCAATATTGTTGATCGTCTTCTCCTGCACCTGCGGTGTTCTGTATCGATGCACAAGCTCCGCTGCCATTGTGATCAATCCAAAGCCATATACGAAGTGTATGAAGAATTTCAGATACACAGTTGAAGCTCTAGCAGTACTGCAAGGCAGACTAAAATCTTGCCCTTCAAAGAGGACTCTGGCCATGACAATCATTGGAAACAAAGCCAGAAATATGTCTCCAATGGCCATGGATATCATTATGAGACTCTTCGGTTTGTAGAGGAATTCACCTTTTCGAATTATCGTGAAAATAAAGTAGGCGTTTTCGAGGAGAATGGCCATGATGAAGCAGATGGTGAGCCCTTTATTGGCACCCAAGAAGGCTGGAAGGTCGATGTCAATCATTGTTATTCACTGCTGTGATCAAACTATGGTGTCTGCTGTAGACAAAAGACCTCTAGTACAACAGTACTCCCTATGTTGTAAAAAAGAGTCGACTTAGGTGAAGGTTCAAGTCCTGGTTACAGATACGTTGTATTTTGTATATGTTTAGATATTTAAAAACCTGCAAACATAAAGAGGTTAACAGTTAACGTTTATTTAAATTCACATATAAATGTTAACGTCTCATAGCTCTAAGTTAATGTCTCATTGTTAATGTCTTATACCTCTAAGTTAATGTCTCCTGGCTCTTTAATTAATGTCTCATACCTCTATGTTAATGTCTCCTATTTCTAAGTTAGTGTCTCATACATGTAAGTTAATGTCTCAGACATCTAAGTTAATGTCTCATACCTCTAAGTTAATGACTCAGACAGCAAAGTTAGTGTCTCATACTTCTAAGTTAATGTCTCAGACATCTAAGTTAATGTCTCATACCTCTAAGTTAATGACTCAGACAGCAAAGTTAATGTCTCAGACATCTAAATTAATGTCTCAGATATCAATTTTAATGTCTCATACCTCTAAATTAATGTATCAGACATCTAAGTTACTGTCTCATAACTCTAAGTTACTGTTTCATACCTCTAAATTAATGTCTCATACCTCTAAGTTAATGTCTCAAACCTCTAAGTTACTGTCTAATACCTCTAAGTTAATATCTCTGGCATCTAAGTTAGTGTCTAAAACTTTTGAGTATTAATTAAGATACTCAAATTACATATGAAAATCTTGTTCATAAACATACTGAACACATTGGTATTTTATCGATTGAGAGAAGAAGCAAATATAATCGTTGAAATATGGTAAACTTAATTTATGAAGCAAGACATGTGGTTAATTGTGTGGAGATTGAGTGTAACTAAAACGAGATGGTATTACTGAAACGAGTCTGTATAACTGAAACTATTTGGTATAAATGAACTAAGTTGTGTTGAATCAAAAACCGACATAGCCTATCAGTGCTCTGAACACTCCCATAGGCGCTCAATTCTCATCTTCAGCAACCAGTGAAGAGCGCAAATACTGCTGTTATCATCTGCGGTCTGTGCATGTGTTCGACTGGCCTTTTCTCTGAGTACGGAGTGTAGGTCAGATCCTGAATGGATTCGGTTCAGATCCTGAATGGATTCGGTTCAGCGCAGCATTGATAAATGAGGTGTTGATTGGCGGGAAATCCCTACATCAGCAGAAAAGCATATTAACTAAAAGAGTGTCATGGGATGATTAATCATCTTCAACCACTTCCCATATCTGCTATAGGCTTATATACAGTAGTTTTTCTTAATTGATCTCCTTTAATCTGAAATATAATACAACATGTCTGCTACCATATTAACAACTTTTACGTCATAACTGTGATACACTCCTACTTCCCATTTTCCGCCATTCAGTTTCGCTTGGTCCAAACCTACTTTTTGTTTAGCACTGAATAATTTAATTTCTCGGTCTTTCGGGTTTTGCTTTCAAAGGTTCAGAAGAGTTTGGTTAGGACAAAGGCATTTAGATCGTTAATCTAAACCCTAAACCAGTCGAGAAGACATACTATAAACAAACCACAAAGAAACAACTCATCCGACTGGAGAAACACGACAGAGCCGTAAGAAAACCACATAAGCGCACTTCCTAATAAAAAATAACATCGCGAGAACTGACAAAAGCAGAACTATTCAGCCCTAATTTTCTGCACTAATATTGAAACATACATGACCACCACACTATTTACTAGACCCGAAAGGCATGAGCGATGCGTTTTAAGAAATTCTAGGAAATCCAGAAAAAGTATGCTCAGCATAAGTCTGAGGAAAACTTCGATTTCTTCTTCAGGTGCTCTATCTTAAGCAGACATTGGCGATCATGTCGCTCCATACCTCGCTGCTGTCTATTGCTTCTATTTTGTTTGTTTGTTTGTTTCGTTAACACCAAAATAGAAGGGAAAATTCTTAACCAAGTGAATAATTTTAAATACCTAGGGGCATTTCAGAAAATGAAGAGTATCGTATGCAATAAGTCATTGTCACTGAATGTAAGAAAGATAGTGCTGAAATGCTATGTAGAAACGGTTTTGCTGTATGGCAGTGAATCCTGGAATGTAAATGAACAAATTAATAAGAAATTAGAAGCAATAGAGATGTGGTTCCTGAGACGAATGTTGCGAATTCCTTGGACTGCCAGAGTAACTAACGACGACTGCCTGAAACAGGCTAATGAAACTAGAACATTATATACAACAATAAGAAAGAGACAAACAGCTTTCTTCGGTCATATGATGAGAAGAGAGGCATTGGAGAACATCGTGACAACTGGAAAGATCGAGGGGAAGAGAGGCAGAGGCATACCAAGAGAAATGATGCTGGATGGATTGAGACGGTGGCATGGAGGAATATCAGCAGCTGAGGTGATCCAGAAAACCAAAGACCGAGATCTGTGGAGAGCCATGAACGCCAACGCCAGCTGGAAGGGCACTTGATGATGATGATGATTCGCTCGTTCGCTTTGAACTCAAGCATAGTCCATACACACTACTCGTAGTGCTGGACTGAGTGTCCTTCGCCATTAGGCGAACCCACCCAGACTTCAAAGATACTTGGAATTTACGCCCCCAAATCAAAGACTATCGGTCAACAGTTGAGTCCAACTGTCAGGTGTAGGGGATAAACCCCTTACCTCGTCATCAGCACATCGGATGTTTAAGAACATGCGTTCCTATCTATTCGGCCACGCTGACCTTGATGCGTAGATGGAGTTGTTGTTACTTGCATTACTATTTTTGCTCAACTGATAAAGTGTTCCACGTGCATCTTTCTGTGTTTTCGCCTGACTCGTGTGCCTGGTATTTTCCCACATAAGACTAATTTCTATATTCCCCCTCTTTTGTTGATAGACCCAAACATTTCATTTGTCTTTTCAATATGATTTAACTAAGTGATCTTGTAACATCTGCAGCTCTATATCTCAGGGCTTAGTTTCATCTCTTCTTATTATCCCTCGTACACCTTTAGGATTTAACCAATATCCAAGAAAGCATTCAACTTGAACTAGCTGTCACTTTCATAGAGCTTGTTCAAGTCTTAGTCAGATATGACTGAGCTACCGTATAATAGTAAAAGTTACTGCCTGCTTTCTGTTTGCGCCGTATGTTGGGCGGCGCCAACCAAACACGACACCACACTGCGTCAACGGCTTCGGACAGAGGAGCGCCATTTGGACGTTACAAGCCTTATCCTAGTGCGAGGAACTGCTAGCTAAAGAATAAGTGTCACGGCGGGGCAGACCAGCCCTTATGACTAGGTCGGTAACTGGTCTAAGATCGAAGCTCCCACAGGCGGACAGTTAAGAGCCTTATATTGCTCATCCGATTCTTTGCTCTAGATGTAAACTAAGCAGGCAGAGAGAAAGATTTTGATGCATGTATATATATATATATTGGTCGAGAGAGAAACACGGAGCTGATCCACGACTCTGGTGATATATATATATATATATATATATATATATATATATATATATATATATATATATATATATATATATATATATATATATATATATATATATATATATATATATATATATATATAGTATCGACAATTCAGCCCAGGCTTTGAGCCATGAAGCGGTTATTATGCCTTTTTTTAAGCACAATGTAACAAACTATCATCTGTCAAGACGGCAAGGTGCCAGTATACTTATATCATTAAAAGCTCAAGCCCCGTCTCCCCTAGTTCCAGTAACCGGTTTGCCAACTGACCGCTGCCGACACAACGGCACCTCTCAAATTCCAAACACTAACTAGCTCCACCGTTGTCAACTTTGTCGTCAAAGGTAATATAATTTGTTCAATATTTGTGTATATCGATATGTCAACATTATGAATGTTATTATTAGCCTGTTTGGGTCGCACTCAACAATTAACAACGTACTATCTAAGATAGTACCATTTTAATCAGGGCATTTGCGTTTTACGCCAGAGAACAATTTTAATAAGAAATAATCAACCAAATGGTTGTCATTTGAAAAGAAAGGTTGATATATTGACACTTCCAGATAACATAAAGTAAATATTGACATTTGTTACATGCATTGTGAAAATACCCGGGTTTTTCTGTTTACCATCGCGCGAGGTCAAACACCAAGGTTGTTACTGGGACGTCTATTTTTTCACTTCAAACATGTTTGTTGTCATGCCTTTGGTGTCTTCAGTTTTATGTTCAGTGTTACTGATATGTTGGCGTCTAACACTCAAGAATTAAGAGCTTAATTTCCGAATGCATATTATGCCTTATTTATCGAGCTTTGTTAAGATATGTAGATATGTTTACAATGCCACTTTACAATGTGATAAAGAGAGCAAAACGATTCTCAAAGTTGTTCATAATTGTGATATGCTGTCAGAAGGCGCTGTGACGATAAATTGGAACAAGACATACCTAGGCTTGTGGCTTACCTCTCAGAAAGAAGATACACCCACACTCACCTAACCATCCATACACACCCCACTCTTATTAACAGGCTTTATTGGCGACCAAACTCTATGCAATGCCCTTGCTCTTATTACTGTTTTTCATCGTACTCTCCACTGATATACATTTGGATGTTTTAGGTATATTTATCGTTGGCTACCATATGTAGTGGTTCAGATGATGAAATCTGAGTCCTTCTTGATGACAGTTCCAATCCAGTCTACCATGTTCTTGTTGGTATAGTTATGGTCACTTCCTTGTTGCTCGTGTTTGTGCCGTCCACAAACAACCACTTTTGTCATTGGAGAAACGTCGAAAACAACTACCTGCATTGGGAACACCACTCGTCATGACACGCTAGTAAATGGAGATCCTCCACAGGGCACAGTTCTAGACTGATAACCTTACATTGTAGACAAGATGTCGAATTTCCACAGCTGTGCGCTTTGCTTAGGGCATACAACAGTAGTCACTGATGCTTCCATCATGAGATCCCTACGACCCATGCACCGGTTTATGGGATGATATGATGATAGTGAGCAGAATGCGTGGTTATGGCCTTAGACCAGAGTTTTGAGTATACGAAAATTCCCACTATAGAAAACAAACGTGCGCTATAGGAAAAACGGGGTTATATTAACAACACTTAAAATCTTCACACATAGCATATGCAACAATTTAAACACAGAAATCGCAAACAATAAGAAGGCGAAGAAGATAGAACGAACGAACGAACGAACGAACGAACGAACGAACAAACGAACAAGCTTTATTTTCAAAGGGTTAAGAATTTGGCACGCAGACCCGTCTAACATTATGTCCTGCTATCACTCTATTTCATACATTAATTCATTCACACATCATTCGAGGCTAACTGAGACAACAATATAAAAGATATGCATTATATTGGCATGGGAAACATGAAGATAAACACTACATGACTAACTAAAATTAATGATTGATGTAGCAATTGTTATTAGCTATGGGACACATACTGGTCTACCAAAAGTAGACTGGCTGTTATTATAGGGTTTTATTATTATTATTATTATTATTATTATTATTATAAAGGGTGGCTTGGCCTTGTGGCATGGTCGAGACAGAAACACGGAACTGATCCACGACTCTGTTGATCGAGTGAGATGGCAGAACATGACCGCCCACGCTTACCGGCATGGCACATGATGGATGGATTATAAAGGGGGAAGGTAATCTGTTCTGAAAATAATATTCATGTATATGTGTGTGTAATTCAACACTGTAATTCGAATAATTTGCGATTATATGTATAGGGATTGGTGATGTCTTTGATTTGATGAAAAGATTGTTCAACAGTTGAAATGCGGGTACGCTAAGCGTGTTATGTATAAGTATATTCTAGGCTTCGGGATGTGTGATATATTTAGTCGTTTATCGTGTCTTGCATTATATTTAAACAATAGCCAAAGGTAATTTGGGCCATTCCGATGTAGGATTTTGTGAATTAGTTTAGTCATATTGAAAAGTAGGTGTTTGCGGAGTGGTAATAACTGAAGGTGTTTATGTACGTACGTAAATGTATGTACATATGACGGTGCTTTAAATGAACACCTTAAAGGCGTGATAGAAATTACAATAACGATGCCATTGCCTTGTAACCTGTCAATACTGGTATTAAGAATGTCAAAAGTATTGAGAACGTGATATCACGGTGCAAACGAACATGGTGACGTTATTAGGACAAGTAAAAGATGACCGCCTACTTTTAACATGCACCAAAAAAGAAGAAACTTTCTTTTATCAGTTTTTTGTTTGTCAGTGACGGTGTGAAAGCTATAGAAATTTATCGGTGAATGTAGATCCAGTGTGATGATGCATGGGAAGCAAGTGTATGAGTGAAGTAGGAAGTTTCAAAACGGCCTGGCTTCTTTGACAAACTATTATTGACCGGGTCAGGCAGCCACACCGAGTAGTGACCCTGGAGACGATATTTCTACAGGAAACCAAGCACTTTAACTGCGCTGGATGGGCTTGCGTTGAACGCAGTGATGACTTCATCGAAACATTATACCTTTGTCCTGTAGCTTTTTTCAGAACTTATTTACACACACAACCACACACACACACACACACACACACACACACACACACACACACACACACACACACAAACACACACACACCATCCATCCATCCATCATGTGCCATGCCGATAAGCGTGGGAGGTCATGTTCTGCCATCTCACTCGATCACCAGAGTTGTGGAATAGCTCCGTGTTCCTGTCTTGACCGTGCCATGCAGCCAAGCCATCCAGGTATTTACTTCTCGGTCTTCCCCTTGGTCTCTTCCCTTCGATCTTGCCAGTTGTCACCAAGTTCTCCATGTCATTTCTTGTCATAACATGCCCAAAAAATTTAGACCGTCCACGTCTAATGACTCTAATTAGTTTAAGATCTTCATTTGTTTCTTGAAGGACTTGTTCAATGGTTTTTCTGTCTGTAAATGGTATTCTTTGCATTTTCCTCATAAACCACATTTCCACAGCCATCATATGTTTTTCAGCTTGGCTGCTCATTGTCCACGCTTCACATCCATCAAAAGTATAGGTTCTATGTAGCACATAAACACTCTTTTTTCTCGTTTCAATTGATATCTTTTTATTGGTCAGTATGTTTTCCATCTTGCAAAAGGCTACCTTAGCAATGGCAATTCTTGTTATAATCTCTTCGAGGCATCTCCAAACAGATGCTATGACTGTTCCGAAATAACTGTATCGATTCACTTGATTAAGAATATGCCCATTTACTCGTATATCACACACACACACACACACACACACACACACACACACACACACACACACACACACACACACATCCACACACACAAATACATTCATTATTTTCATTTGAAGACTCAGCGTTCGTACGTACGCAAGTACATTCATAATACGTACACACTTACACACAAACACAAACCCACCCACCCATGCACACACGCACACATGCACGCATGCATGCATGCATCCACACACAGTCACACACACACACACACACATAATATATACACACATACGTGCACGCACGCACGCACCCACCCACCCACCCACCCACCAACCTACACACACACATACATACATACATACGTACATACATACATACATACATACATACATACATACATACATACATACATACATACATACATACATACATACATACATACATACATACATACATACATACATACATACATACATACATACATACATACATACATACATATATACACACACATACACACACACACACACACATACATACATACATACATACATACATACATACATACATACATACATACATACATACATACATACACACATACAGGCATACATACATACATACATACATACACGAATACATACATACATACATACATACATACATACATACATACATACATACATACATACATACATACATACATACATACATACATACATACATACATACACACATCCATACATCCTTTGACGCATATTTCCATTTACGCATACATCCATACATCCATACATCCATATACGCATACATCCATACACGGATACATTCATACACGGATACATCCATACAGGGATACATCCACACACAGGCTTTTAAAGACGTCATGGACAATTAAATACACAAGACACGGGATCTGGTGAAAGATGGAGAGGATGTGTCAGGGATAGTTATGAGAGCAACGTACTGCAAAGAACTTACAGCAGGAACCGGTTATACGCACGTGAAGTGTTAGGACCTCACATTGTGGGTATATGAAGTGTTAGGACCCTCACATTGTGGGTATATGAAGTGTTAGGACCTCACATTGTGGGTATATGAAGTGTTATGACCTCACATTGTGGGTATATGAAGTGTTAGGACCTCACATTGTGGGTATATGAAGTGTTAGGACCTCACATTGTGGGTATATGAAGTGTTATGACCCTCACATTGTGGGTATATGAAGTGTTAGGACCCTCACATTGTTTGTATGTGAAGCGTTAGGACCCTCACGTTATGAAGACGTGAGTGCACCGAGGAATAGACGTCCAGTGTGTCCCTCTCTTAGAGGAAGACGAACGCAGACAAGAAAGAAGACAAATGAGAGCCAGTTGTATAAAGGAATGCTTCAACAGATGGACAATGAACGGGAACGGGAACTTATATGACTACTTATATGAATTAAGTTAGATGCTCCCCACCAAGGACTGGGTGAAGCCGGGCCGGGTCAGACAGACAGACAGACAGACAGACAGACAGACAGACAGACAACCGGGTCGACAGACAGACAGACAGTCCGGAACGGGAACTTATATGACTACTTATATGAATTAAATTAGACGCTCCCCACCAGGGACTGGGTGAAGCCGGGCCGGGTCAGACAGACAGATAGACAGACAGATAGTCGGGAACGGGAGCTTATATGACTACTTATATGAATTAAATGAGATGCTCCCCACCAGGAGCTGGGCGAAGCCGGCCGGGTCAGACAGACAGATAGACAGACAGATAGTCGGGAACGGGAGCTTATATGAATACTTATATAAATTAAATGAGATGCTCCCCACAAGGAGCTGGGCGAAGCCGGGCTGGGTCAGACAGACAGACAAACAAGCAGACAGACAGACAGACAGACAGATAGATAGATAGATAGATAGATAGATAGATAGATAGATAGATAGATAGATCCCCGCCTGGGCCTGGGCGAAGCCGGGCCTGGTCAGCTAGTGTATATATATATATATATATATATATATATATATATATATATATATATATATATATATATATATATATATATATATATATATATATATATATATATATATATATATATATATATAAAACAGAGTGTATGTTTGTTTGTGTGTTTGTGGGGATTTTTGTATTGGATGCGTTCGATAACGGTACATGCGATTGAGATGAAATTTTCTACACGTCTTCCTTTCATTCCTGTGCAACCGACTATAATAATTTCTTAATGTAAAATCTTCTACTTATTTAATAACATTTACTTTTCCATTTTCATTATATAATGTCTATATAGCAGGGGGACTTCACTCTAGAAAAGTTATTTCAAGGGGCGTAACTTTTAATAACATTTCTATATACTTTATAGTCATATTGTTGGACTTACTTGCACTATTGTTAAACTCTTTGTCTATAGTTATTTTCAAGCATATGAGTTATAATAAATAATGATATAATCTTTAAAGCATTTTCAAAGTTTTCATAAAAATAATGCATAATGCATAACATTGTAACCCATCTTTTTCTACAGTTTTCATTGAATGGTGTGTGGAAGGACATTCTTTTAAGTTACTGTGCGCCAGGAGCTGGGCGAAACCACGCCGGGTCAGATAGATAGACAGACAGACAGTCGGGAACGGGAGAGCTTATATGACTACTTATATGAATTAAATTAGATGCTCCCTGTGGTATAATAAAAACGTCCCTACCCTTTCCTATTTATGGACTCCCTTAAAAATAAACAAACCCTTACAATTACTGTTTAAGTAACTTACTTAATGTAGGAGAAAATAAAACAGCGATAGACTGACCGTGGCACAGCTAAATTTAGTTTGGCTTGTTTTCTCTCCCTTATCTGGCCAATCCTGGCGAGGGGGAAAACAAAGACTGAAGCGGCCATTTCTAGTCAAGAGAACTGACAAGAAAGTCGACCTTTCCCTTCGGGGAGAAGGTAGTTTGTTTTAAAACCATGATTCTCTTCAAGCTATTGGTATGTTATCTACATCATTAAGATATATTTATGTATTACCTAGACCAGTATGTTTAATTAAGAATTAGTTACAATTCTCTTAAACCAGGCTGGATGATGTTTACTAAGGAAACACAGGTGGGCGCCACGCTGTAATTTTTCCTATGTCTTACAATTTCAAATCCATATGTTAATATCTTGTATAGGCATTATGAACTTATATCTCACTAGTAGTGCTATAATCTATGAATATTATGTGTACTGTAAAGTATCAACTCTCATGTCTGAAACACATTCTAGAGATTTTCTCAATGTAGGAGCAGACCCCTGATTCAGGCTTCATAGTAAAGAACTAGTGTCTGTCAATTTCATATTCCTATGTTAAAACTTCTAGGCACTGTGAACAATATCTCACTATTTATGCTTAGAAATCTGCAAATAATCTATGTACTATAGAAAGGTGTTTTATCCATGCGGGGACATACAAAATATTACGCATATTCCTGACTCGTACTTAGTCAGGGGATAAATTATTTTGCCACATTATAATCTGTAACTTGGAAATATAGTGCTAAATTTTAGTACCATTCTTTTGTTAACAGATTAGTAACCACTCCATATGAGGGTGAACATATAATCATTTCATAAAATAGTGTTCGGGACAGGCCATGTTTGAATATAAATTCATGAACAATTAAACGCGTGATGTAAATGTATGTTCGGATAGGATTCACTCCGCATCACCTCACCGTAGTAGAAACAGAAGCGAAGATTGATGTGAATAAATTGCTTGCAATATTCAGAAGACTGGACCATGCGGCATAAGTTATTCTTATAAATACCCTCCGAATAATAGCAGTCATTGACAAAACATATCACAGCGATTACTATCCTCATGTGCTGTACGCAATGGGGGAAAACAATGGATGTTTTAGTTCATGAAGATAATTCAAAAACCTAGGCTCCCTGCATCATCATTATGATTATTATGTATGATTATCATGTACTTAATATCAGAGAAATGTACATGTATGTTTTTTTTTGGTATGAGAATTTTCTATGTTCTGATTGTTACTTTTTACTGTGGGAATATACATTTTAATGTTGCACCTTGGGATTAGAGGATGTTGATGTAAGAATACATATGTATGTCAGTACTTAAGAAGCCAAGGGTGAATAGTCTTGACCTAGTGATGATTATAGTGCCGAAATGAAGACGCGGCATTAGAAACCACAGGGATTCTGTATAGGCTATTCTCTTCAAGTAATGAGAGAGACAATATCAACATGTTGGATGGACAGAATGACTTCACCCATCCAATAGTCCCAGTAACAACAGAACAAAATATAAGTGAGAAAATACCTTACTCACTATGAAGAGTCAGAATGGCTCTACTCAGCAATGAGGGACAGTGGAACATGGACACCCACTCCTTTCCCCTTCTCCCCTTGTTGTTTTGTATTTGTGTTTGTAATTGTGTTGTAAACCTTTTACCATAACACAGTAGGTTAATGCTAGTGTTGTATTCTTTGTCATCCCTTTTCTATAGAAGAGAAGCAGGTGGTGGTTGAATTTGGTGGGACTATATCACTAACACTGGATCCTGGGTAAACAGCCATAAAGTGAATGTCCAAACCATAGTCTGGATCTAGCAATACCTCAATGTTTACTGCGGCGCTCAATAGCTCCATAGCGAGCAACAGATAAATTAGAAGACAACTGACGGGGTGAGTGATTAAGTCCTATTTTAGTAGGAACATTCCACATGTGGACTTCAAGATCTAATAATCTACAAAGATGAAGATCAACAGAGTAACTGACAACCGTGTATCGTCTGCTTTACGTCTGAGAAGTATCACCTATAAGTCTTATCACTCAGCAAAATCAGTGAAACTATGGGACAATCCTACAAGTTACTAAAACTAGCAACAGTGAAAGCCCTTCAACTGTTGGTTGGATTACCAAGTTAATATCCACAATGGATAAGTCTTCGAAAGAATGTCTCACAGCTGCAACAGTCAAACATGGAATTCAGCTATTCAACACTAAGTTCTGGCTCAATCAAATGGGGAGAAGACACTGAACCACATAAGCCAATACAACCAAGGTACAAACTTAATATCATCTGAAACATAACTACGAAACCAGATTACCTCAAGGGTCCAAACCCTGAACACCATCAGATAAAAGACCATATGAAAGCAGCTAAATGTCTCTACATCAGCAACAAGAGGAATCATCCAATTGTTTGCAAACCTGTTACTGTGCTGGATTCATTCATCTGTGCATATATGTAGGTATAGATCAATTGTGGCCCTAGTCACAGATACTACCATGAGATGCCTCTCAGTCATATAAAGTTCTACACTGGACTAGATAACAACGACTAACTCTTTGCTGGTCCAATGTCAACCTAAATACCATGGGTTATAGACTCGCGACTTGGTGGGTGTAAAATCTTTGTTGAACTACTTGGGATTCTGATATTAAAAGCAGAGAAGCTGAATGGACGTCTACTTGGCACCATGTATGGTGAGATGGTAAAGTACCTTCTGCAGAGCTTAAGTGGAAATTCCGGAAAGTTAGACCAACCTGAGGCCCCAAATTTCAAAAAAAAGACATCGAGCCTATTGCAACAGAGTACTCGAATATTCTAGCCCGCGGAGGGATGTGTGATTGTGTGTAATTTCTATTATAAAGTATGATTTGCACCAGCCAATTACCAGTGACTAAATAGTAAGAACATAACTGAGTGCATTAATTCGGTACCCAGATAATGGGGAAAAGGATCTAATCGACAGCAAAGGTGGACCCATAACCGCACACCAGGAGATAGACTCGATTAATTAATTTAATTAGTACAAAATGC
This sequence comes from Cepaea nemoralis, assembly GCA_014155875.1. NCBI lineage: Eukaryota > Metazoa > Mollusca > Gastropoda > Stylommatophora > Helicidae > Cepaea > Cepaea nemoralis. The sequence continues at coordinate 576,101 of JACEFZ010005193.1, read as the reverse complement.
TGTTTATATGTTGGTTTTTGTTTTCTGAAGGTAACAGGTCAGTAGTTTTTTTCCAATGGTATATAGATGGTATAGTATTTTGACACCAACTCATTATTTTTAACAATGAGAGAATGGTAAAAGGTGTCAGAAACATGTTATTTTGGGTTCTATTTACTATCTTTATTTGCCTTAATCATGAGGGAAAATGAAAGTAGACCCAATTTGTGGTTGTTATGTTGTTTGTAATAACCTTGTTTTTTTCTGGGGTCACTGGGTACTATGTTGTAATACTGCATATCATTCCCATGCCTGTCTGAAAATGCATAGTGTTTATTACACCTATATATATATATGTAACTACAGATCTTGAGTTAATACCTGAACTGTTTGTCCAAAAGTGTTGTGTACATCAAGTAAATGTGGTGTCCAACCAGTGGTTGTTTATATGTAGTAAGCAATTAATATCCTTCTAGCATCTATAGTTAATTTAAGGGTGATGAAGTGGGAAGGGAAACCTACACACAGATGCCATTGTTTCAAGGATGGAACTCTTTCCTCCTGGGATTTGTGGTAAATATCCCTGATCACCCTGTATTCTTACCAGTGACAGAGAATCAATAATACCCCCAAGACATTTTAACGAATTATTCTCAGGAATTAAAATCCACATCCCACACTCCCCACCAGGGACTGGGTGAAGCCGGGCCGGGTCAGACAGACAGATAGACAGATAGACAGTCGGGAACGGGAGAGCTTATATGACTACGTATGTGAATTAAATTAGATGCTACCCACCAGGGACTGGGTGAAGCCGGGACAGACAGACAGACAGATAGACAGACAAACAGATAGTCGGGAACGGGAGAGCTTATATGACTACGTATATGAATTAAATGAGATGCTCCCCACCAGGGACTGGGTGAAGCCGGGCCCGGTCAGACAGACAGACAGACAGATAGACAGACAGACAGATAGTCGGGAACGGGAGAGCTTATATGACTACTTATATGAATTAAATGAGATGCTCCCCACCAGGGACTGGGTGAAGCCGGGCCGGGTCAGCCAGACAGACAGACAAACAAGCAGACAGACAGACTGATAGATAGATAGATCCCCTCCAGGGCCTGGGCGAAGCCGGGCCGGGTCAGCTAGTATATATATATATATATATATATATATATATATATATATATATATATATATATATATATATATATATATATATAGTAGGGTAGTGTGGTTATGGTTTTGATAATGATGATAGTAGTAGCACAGCATCAGCAAGTGCAGCAGCTGTAGTATTTGTAAGTGTATATACATTTACACGTAAATAAACATGTGTGTTTGAGTGTGTGTGTGTGCGTGCATATGCGTGTGTGCGCATGTTGGTTAATACTCTCAAGCATGACAACAGACAAAACGCCAGTGGAAAAGTCTGGTATTATTTTTTTTAATAATGGAAAAAGTGAGTATTAATTATTTGGCAATTTTTAGCGTTTATATGCCAAACAAGATAATAGAAGTCTCTGCGAGACGCTGCGTCATTTAATAGTGTCTTATTTCAGGATTATTAATTACGTGGAACAGAAATCTAATAATACATATGAATTAGCTATTTTTACCAGCACCTTGTCGCCTTGACAGACAATACTGTGTTACATTGTGCTTTAAAAAAGGCATATTAACTACAATCCATGGTGGCGGTAGAGTATTATAAAGTATTACTACATTTATAAATAGGTTACTTATTATAAGTAATCCAGTCTAACAGAACAAGAACGAAGTAATGCATATTACTGTGAAGACATACTGTGTTTTACCTTCGAACGTTTAAATGCAGTTCTTGATGCATCCAGCCAAACACTGCAGTACCTGAGTGCACAAAGTCCGGTGGCTGTAATGGCATTATCTTGTAGCTGCTTATTTCATTGGCAGATAAAAATAAATTCACGCATAACACCGTATCATTTAGCTGTGTGTAGGTAAAGGTGTGACCATGGATACGAATCAAGACCCAATAAAACGTATGTGACGCAGTGGTTAAGTCTTACCAAAAATCAATTGAAACCAGGCAATTTATTCATTCTAACTCAACTCTGTTATATTACCAGACAGACTGATGACGCTTGGCCTGTTTCATCGTTAACTCAAAGAAATATTTAGGTCAGTATGTCAGGAGGATGGTCGGACACGGGTTAGACGTTTGGGCTAGTCACTTGTCAAAATTATCGAAAACCTGGCCACCTGTTCCTCATTCGCTCTAAGGTCTATACGATGTCACAGCGCTATCACATCAGAGACGCGTGGCAGGAAACTGCTTAGGGAGAATTTATTATAACTTATTAATTATGCAAACTTGAAGAGAGAGAGAGAGAGAGAGAGAGAGAGAGAGAGAGAGAGAGAGAGAGAGAGGGAGAGAGAGGGAAGAGGGAGAGAGGGAGAGACAGGGAGAGGGAGAGAGGGGAGAGGGAGAGAAGGAGAGGGAGTGAGAGAGGGGGAGAGGGAGAGAGGGAGAGGAGAGAGACAGGGGAGAGGGAGAGAGGAAGAGAGAGGGGGAGAGGGAGAGAGAACGAGAGAGAGAGGGAGAGAGAGGGAGATAGAGGGGTGAGGAAGAGAGGAAGAGAGAGGGAGAGAGAGGGATAGAGGGGGGGAGAGGGGAGACAGAGAGGAGAGAGTGAGCGAGAGGGAAAGAGGTGGGAGAGAGGGGAGAGAGAGAGAGGGAGGGGAGAGAGGAGAGAGGGAGAGAGGGAGAGAGATGGAGGGAAGAGATGGGAGAGGGGAGAGGGAGAGAGAGGGAGAGAGATGGAAAGAGAGGGAGAGAGCGAGAGAGAGGGAGAGAAAGGGAGAGAGAGGGAGAGAAGGAGAGAGGTAGAGAGAGAGGGGGGAGAGAGAGGGAGAGAGGGGAGAGGGAGAGAGTGATAAAGAGAGCGAGTTGTGCATCCTTTGAAGGACATTGCAGTAAACCGTTTTTGTATGTCATTGTTGGCTGTTTGTAATTTCTTGGCAAGTTTACATTCAGTAGTTTGTGCTTGCTTTCTGAACGGTCGGTGCTCATGCGCTTTGAAAAAAGAGAAGATATTGCATTTTACTGATACTCCAGTACATCTTGATGATCAACAAACGTTGCAGTTATATCAGATCTTCTGTAGCTCTATTCAACAGAAGCGACTGTACCTAAGGGTGACTAGCTTGTCATGCGTCGAAGTACACTTGTTTCTACGGTGAGGCGCCGTCGTCATTTGAAGGTTACAGGTTCGAATCCCGGTTGATAGCTGAATGTTAATTAGTGCGTTCTCTAGTCTCTAATTCCTTCTTCAGAGATTGTATAATGTTGGTATTTTTCACCTTATTGATTCACTGTAAAACTATTCTAAAAGGTATATATTATGAGTATACATTCCAAGTGAGTGAAATGTTGCTTCAGCTTTCAATGCCATCAATGAAAGCTTTTCGCTCCAGACAATAATTTGTTTAAAATAACTATTTTCTTGGGTGACAGTTAGTTAGGGTAATACCTATCGGACCGGGTCTCCCAGAGTTATCACAATAACAAATGTCATATAAAACAACTACGATGTGGTGGTAAAAAGCAACAACTTTTGGGGATTGTAGGACAACATTTATCTCTCTCTCTTATCAATAAAATTGACATTATTTTAGTGACATGTGACATTTAATCAATGTATGTAGACTTATTTAGTATATAATGAGTTAAATCCAATAAACATAAGCGGGGTTATTAGCGATCTGAAGACAGAGAGCCAGAAAAAGGAGGCTTCAACAATGGCAAGCTCATGATAAACAAAGTCTATTGGCCAGAAAATCATTGTGTCGATAGCAGATGGAGCCACGCATAGAAAATTAACGAAGGAAACCACAAGAAGTACATTCTTCTCTTTGCCTGGATCTGGGAGAGCTGGTACCGCTGGATTCTGGTCTTGGACTTTATAAGCTGGAGTTGTGATGACCACGTCGGACTGTGGGGTGTACAGTTGTACAGGGAAAGAGGATGGTGGGTACTGTTGATATTGTGGTGGTAGATATTGGGGTGGTGGGCACTGTTGAACGGAGTATTCCAGTGGTGGGTACAGCTCGGCTGGATATTGTGAAGCGGGGGTTGTTGAAGCCCCTAAATTGGGAACACATGTGAGTAGTTATAAATGTGGGATTCGGTTATCATTTGCCGGATTAATCTGGTATGTAGGGGTAATATATCTCTTATATTTTGGGTTGTGTAGTAAACATGTGTGTACCACATAATCAACATGAAGCACCCTCTTGGAGTGGTCAACAAGAAAAATCATTCATACCACTAAAAAACCAAACAAGAGTTCGTTTTCATAACTTTTTATTTTTCATCAAATTTTCAATAGTGTGTAGAAGAGTCAACAAGTGTTGACATCACATACGTGTATTTTCATTGACAAAGTACATTCATTTTTATTGGTCGTGACAAATGTGACATTGAGTCTTTTATATAGACATTTCATACATATGACCACTTTAATAGAACATATTATAGACACCAAACAGTAGAAAACATATAGCGGCATTACCTAACAATTTCATTGTTTCTGCCGTAATACTCTCAGCTGGATTTTTATCCCCTTGGCGACGGGCATTAGAGACTGTTTCCCCAAATTGTTTAAAACAACTAACCGGTCGATACTCTATTGTCTGGTAGATGTGTGTAACCACCAACCCATGGGCTAGATACCACTTTAAAAGAGGGGTGGCTAATAATATTTTCTTCCCGAAATAACTACCAATCAATGTCCGTCGTGAGGTACTCAGTAGTTTATTTTTTATGGCGTATTCTTTCATAAATACGCCAATATCGTCCCTCGACACTTCTGTGTTCTTGAAAATAGGGGGCAATTTCGGCAAAGGACTCTTGTAAATCAGTCGGGGTCTCTATATCACACTCCACCAACCCGAAAAAAGTATCACTTTTTACAGCCTCAATTATCTGGTTTTCACTCAACCCCAAGGAAGTTGTGAGGGTTCCCGTAAGAAACGATTTAATCAATACAATTATTGACAGCTTTGTCTGTTGTACTCTGTTTTATTAAACTTATCAACATGGTAAAATGTACCATCGCTTGGTCACGCCCACCGACATGGCACACGATGACTGAAGAATTACTACCCTACACAAAAACCCCATCTAATTTATTTAAAATTAATAACTAAGCTGGTAGTGTTTTGTTATGTCTTTTCGCTACAAACTTGAGTGAGAAGTCTTATCGACAAACACCGTTAAATTTATACAAGAGACAATATCACAATCATAGACATAATTCAAGCGAACGAAAGAAGAATCGACACATGATAATGATAGACCCAGAGCGGTTACCGACATGAAACATAATGTATTCTGTTTTTCGGCGTTACAAAGTGTCTATCTTCTTATCTGTGGTGCGTAAGCGAAAGAGATACCAAAAAGAAAAATAGTAGACAACGGTATATTGATGAACAGCGGTTTAAAGCGTGCGAACGAATTTAAAAAAAAAAAAAAAAATTCACACTTTGAGGATCGAACCACTTCCACCCGAACACGAGCCAAGTGCGCTATCAACTAAGCTATTACTTCTGGTAACACTGATCTTAAAAAGCAAAGATACAACAGCAACCTTGCAACTGTGACTGTCGGAGATGGTAAAAATAAGAATTACAGCGATAGACAAAACATATTTCTAGAACAGACATTTATAAACATAGTAGACAAATATATAAATTACTCCCCATTATGTTTAAACACCAATAAAGTATGGTTTTCAGTTGTATAAAAAGTAACATAATTTATATGTAAAACTGTGCTATGCCTACTTGGGGGAAAGTCAGATTTAGACAAAATGATTAAAATATAATAAAAATGAACCTTGTAATATTTAATAATATAAAGTTTTAAGTATTTTAAAAGGCAATATAGCATAATAAACCATTCTTATATATTTTAAAAAATTATTTATGTATGCACAATCGGAACAAGTACGCCGTCGTATGACGCCTTAAATGTGTAATAAAATAACTTTTGATAGGTCAAAAGTATTAAAACTTATAGTCAAATGAAAGATTATGATGTCGTTGATTTAAAAAAACCAATTTTGATGGTGTTTTGTGTAATTTATCAGGAGATATTGATATTATAAACTCAGCATGTTGCACATTTGTTGGTAATTTCGTTCCGTTACGAATTTTGTCCGGGCCGCGTGTTGCCAAGCTTTCTCGGATGGTCGCGCTTGTTAACAAAACACGGGTAACACTGCGGTGTGTTTATTCGCCAGCCCAGACGAACTGAGGCTCGCCTTGTAAGTGTTTACTAACACGATAATTAGATTTAATTTTGATATCATCAGAATAAATCTAAATTTCCCCATGGTTTTGAGTGAACGAATGGTTATATTTTTTCGTTTCGCTCTGTACAAAAGTCACACTTGTTTATTTCTTTCGCGTGGGTACCACACCGCACATAGCTGTCTTTGGTGTTCTGAAATCAACTTGGCTGACACTATCATCATCAAATGGTGTAGGCATTCATGACGCTGTCTTTGGTGTTCTGAAAGCAACTTGGCTGACACTATCATCATCAAATGGTGTGGGCATTCATGACGCTGTCTTTGGTGTTCTGAAAGCAACTTGGCTGACACTATCATCATCAAATGGTGTGGGCATTCATGCTGTTGTCTTTGGTGTTCTGAAATCAACTTGGCTGACACTATCATCATCAAATGGTGTAGGCATTCATGACGCTGTCTTTGGTGTTCTGAAAGCAACTTGGCTGACGCTATCATCATCAAATGGTGTGGGCATTCATGCTGTTGTCTTTGGTGTTCTGAAATCAACTTGGCTGACACTATCATCATCAAATGGTGTAGACATTCATGACGCTGTCTTTGGTGTTCTGAAATCAACTTTGTTGACATACCACTACCATAATTTCTAATCTCGGTATGTTACTGAGATAACAGTTGTCACGATGTTCATGTGTCTCTTATATGATCTAAAGAAAGTTGTTTCTTTTCTAGTTGTTACTCAGACAGGAATTCACCTTACAAACCAGCTGCTTCTAATTTTGTTCATTTACAAGCATTCACTGTCCACACACCAAAACTATTTACCACTCTCTGACATTACTTTTTCATTTTCTAAAATTTTGTTTGTCCTTTACATTAATCTCTTGTACATCATCCGTCTGATAATTACCCCTAGGTAATTTATCCACTTGGTTAAGAATGTTTCTATGTCACATTTGGTGTCACCACTGTTGGTATCCCTGGTTACACTTTTTCTTCGTAAGTAACGTGACCACTGTGAGAATCAGCACTGGTTCATACTTATGATGTGAGCCGATCGTTCAGAAACCAAACTACTGAGTGTAAGCTTGTCTAGAAATCAGCTGAAAGCTGTTGACAGCGATGTCCTGTAAAACAAAACATTTACTTTCTTTTGATACCATTATTAATATTTTCTTGATAGAGCACTCCATATTACTACAATGTCCAACAATTATAGATCTGTTGCATTATCTATCCCCCAAAACTGTGTCTTTATATCTTCCAAATAGTATTTTTGTGAGTTCTTTCTGGTTTCTCAGTCTAAATTCCCCAAGGCACGCGCCCACGCGAGCACAGTAAAAGGCGGGCTCACGCATCACAAGGTCTGTTTTCACTTGCGTTATTTTCGCTGCTGGTATTTCGTTATTTCAAAGGAATGTAAAATAACACAAAAGTCATCTACACAAGGCTTTTAACACACAAAAACAGTTGTGAATGTTATCACGTTGATAAGGCTGTGTACGGCAAATTAGCTATGTTTGAAAATCTACAAATTGGTGGGGGAAGAAAAACATAGAAAACAGATCTGTCATATGGATTGATAATGAAATAGGTAAATATCAGCCAATTAAAAGGGGTGTGAGACAGTGATGCTTTTTCCCCTGTACACCAGAAATATATGAAAAGATCATTGCGGGACATCAATAGATAGACAGTCTTGATTGTAGACAAGGAACAGGACCTGCAACAATTAGTAGATACAGTTGTCGTGAACAACTAGGATTAGCATTAAAACGACACAGATTATTAGGAAAAAGGAAACACCACAAGTAAATAGGAAAACAAGTACAATTATCTCGGAACAGTTCTGTTGGGCAATGGTTTGAAGAGATTACAAGAATCGCTACGGCGAATGTAGGCTTTAGCAAGATGAACAACATACTGACCAAAAAGATAGCAATTAGAAAAAGGAAAAAGTGTTGAAGTGTTACATACTTTTGTATCGATGTGTGGAACAGGCTGAAAAACACCGGATGGAAATGTGGAGAAAAGATACCACGGGCAGAAAATAATCTACAAGAAACAAAATGAAAATCGTAAATAGATTATAGAAATTGGACATAGAAAAAATTTGTTGGGTATTTTATGAGAAATAAACATGGTAACAACTGGCAAGATCGAGAGGAACAGACCGAGAAGTAAATACCTGGAAGGCTTGGTCACTGGGGTATGGTCGAGACCAGATCCACGACTCTAGTGATCGAGTGAAATGGTAGAACATGACCGCTTAGTGACATGAGGGGTGAATAGATGTGTAACCACATGATAATCAAAATGATGTCATCAGAATAAATCTAAAATTCACCATATTCTGAGCACAAAGATTGAAAAGTCCTAGCGACATGCTGTATGGATAGATGTGTAACCACATGATAATCAGATTGATGTCATCAGAATAAATCTAAAATTCACCATATTATGAGCACAAGGATTGAAAAGTAAGAATGTAATGTGATTGGGGAACTTTCGGGCCGTGTGTTTGTTGTTTCATTTATCTGTTAATGGGTTGTGTCAGTGATTGCGCCTATGACTAAAACGTGTCTGTCTATCTATATGTCTGACTGTCTGTCTGTCTGTATGGCATGTGTATCTGCTTATTTGTCGTCGGGTTTCTGTTTCTCTATGTGGGTATACTGGTATCTATGACTGTGTGTCCGCCGTATATGTATGTATGTTGTTGTTGTTGTTGTTGCTGTTGTTGTTGTTGTTGTTGGTCACTCTAAGACCTCTAATGTTAGCACAACGATCAGACAGCCTATAAAGAACTCACAATGAGAGTGTGTATGACTGATTGTGTGTGTGATATTCTGAGAGATTGGCCTAAAATTTACTTGTGTATGGTAGTCCGGATTACAGGGTATCCTTCTTTCTTCTATGGAGCACTTTTGGTGGAGTACCCGAATCATGGTTATGTGAAGCCATGGAAGCAGGTGGATGAAGTGTAACAACATATTGTTGTTGGTTATGGTCTGGACCGATAGATCATCAGTATGGTCACAGATTAAAACAGTCACTGTCCAGAAGGAAAGTAATGTGCTTTCGGCAAAGCTTGCCAAGAACCCCATAACAACCAGGTGGTGGAAACTTTCGAATATATTGATTACCAACAGTGACACAATGAAAGAAATTAATCGATTATCAATTGCTCTTCAAAGACTAAAACAACTTAATAGAGTGGGACAGATAGAACTACAGAAAATTATGTTTTTAAGAGTATTCAACTTACGCCTGTGAGACACTAAACACGTCATAAAGGCACTTGAATATAAATGTAATAGAGGGGTTCTAAGAATATCTTGGGTCAAAAGAACAAACTCATCCATACTTCAAGAATATTGAAGATGGTTTTTTAAAGACAAGCAAAGAAAATTGGTATATTTGGTCACTTGAAACGTCATGAAAGTTTGGAGAGAACAATAATGGTAGAGGTGTATGTCTTGGAAGGCCTAAAAGAAGATGATCTCCAGATGGGTGTAATGGACATCTTGTTTGTGATCAAGAATTTTTATTTATTTTTTTTTCTATATTTTCGGCGGGTTTTTTATGGGAACGAGATTCTGCAAAGGACATGCTACTGAATGGTAGTAGTAAGGCATGTATGAATACATCTGACTTTCTGGATCAACCATGAGCCTGCAATACTTTCTTATATAGAGTGGGTCGCAACAAGACTTAAGACAATTAATTTTCAAAGTTCACACATTAGAATACTTCTGGTTTCATTTAAAACAAACTTTACTAAAATAGTTTGTTTTCTGTATAAAGTGAAAATAGTGCCACGTGTTAGAAGTTGATACATCAGAAGCCGACTTGGGACTTTTTCGATATATAACTATTGTAACCAATGGTGTATTTTAATGGTGGTTAGTGATGTCTATATGGGTTAAATATAATCATACCATTGACGATGTGTTAGAGATGTATGACTCTTCATCGATCTGTGTAACGGTGTTGGTCATAATTAAAGTGGGTTACACCAGGTCAAAGGTGGTGCTTCGGGTTGGAAACATACATCTGGAAGACGTGGACATATATGACCAAAGTGGGCTTCCGGTCACATAACCTACATCTCGGAAAGAACATTTGTGTTAATTTCTTATCTGTTTTCTGATTGGTTAATTCAAAATGTCAGGCAGTTAGATTGTTGGTCACTACAGGAGATATGACCTATGTGATTTTGATGTTATCTGTTCTCTGATTGGTTGATTCAAAATATCAGGCAGACCACTACAGAGGATATACCCTTTATGATTTGATGTTATCTGTTCTCTGATTGGTTGATTCAAAATGTCCCTCAGACCACTACAGGGGATATACCCTTTGTGATTTGATGTTATCTGTTCTCTGATTGGTTGATTCAAAATGTCCCTCAGACCACTACAGGGATATACCCTTTGAGATTTGGTGTTATCTGTGTTCTGATTGGTTGATTCAAAATGTCCCTCAGACCACTACAGGGATATACCCTTTGTTATTGTGATGTTGTCTGTTCTCTGATTGGTTGATTGATGTTGTTCATTTCAGATATACACCTCTCTCACGCAGACAGTATCAAAACCAGTGACGAAACGAAGGCCAAGTCTTTTTCTCATTTTCGCATTCAACGAAGAAGGATGTTTTGATTCAACGGATATTAAATTCAATTGTTACATTGTGTAAGGTACTTATTTTCCAGTAAGGGCTATAATCTGTGTCTTCTTACTATTCAGTTCCACCCCTAGTTATTGACTGCGTGGGTCTACTAAATGTTGCAGGTCCTCTTCATTGTCTGTAATCAGACTGTGTCATCTGCATATCTGTTATTGTTTCCTTTCATGTCTTCTATATTTCTGAAAACAGTTTCATTGTACAAGGCGACATTACACATACCCATCTCACACCTCTCTCAATAGGCTGAAATTGGTCTACTTCATTATCAATTTTTATGGTAGCTTGTAATTTTCATTATATGTTTTTATATGTCTAAGGTCTTTTCCAGCCGTTTGTAGATCATCAGTTCTAAAGTATTAAGCATTTATGCTATGATGCTGTCTGAACCGGGCTTTTGGTAGCTTTCATATGGTTAGAGCCTCCACATTCAAAACGGTGGCCTTTCCTTATTATATTCTTCTCTGTTAACTTCATAAAGTTTTTTTTTTTTTTTTCAATATTCTGATCATACGTGTAAAAGCTATTCTATTATTTTATCCATCTGTTGTCTGTAGGTAGCCTTCTGCTGATCTTTGATTAGTAAGCGGTTGAATTCTTTTGTATTAGTTTCGTATTTTACTGTTGCGTTTTTTTTTCTAAGCACCAGAGCGCTGTTTCTTTGACCTCTTATATAATATTCTGATTTTTCTGTGATTATCTTCATATTAGCCAGGATTATCTTTGTTTCCATTAGTTGTTTCAAGCATCCCTGTCTTATTTTACTTTGTTATATCTATAATATTTATCCTTTCACCAGGTTGAAAAGTTGCTGACAGATCGAAGCCATTACATACAAGGAAGTACAATCCCGAGGCTATTGAGTACAAGGAAAGGAAGGGAACTGTCTACCACTGGTATGCCTTCAACGTTTTTCACATTACACATAACTAAATATTTTCAACCATATAGTGTTCCTTGGTGGTCATATTCAGCAATGTTCCTTAGTATACCACAGTTGTGTCATCCAATATAAAATAACACAGAAAATAGAATTACAAATTTAAAAAAAAGGTTGTTGTTTGTCTTCATCTTCTGGTGACTACATATGGACTGGATGTGAAGAAAACAGAGAAAATGAAAATATAATACTAAGTGTTATGTTACAGTATAACATCAATTGTTATATCTTCCTTTTGGTATGTCTTATAAAATATTTTCTGTCGATATGATGTCATATGGTTGCGAAAAATACCTATAATGATTTTTGTTATTCTCTACAGCTGTTTGACGTCCAGTGCTTACTCGAGATTTATAAAAGAGTGGAACGATAGGAACCTACAAACTAATTTTCACTATCAAGCCATTTTTGCTCTTAGACAACTTATAGAAAAATCAATTGAATTCAATGAAACACTCTACTTAGCCTTTGTCGACCAAGAAAAGGCATTTGATAGGGTAGATAGAAACAAGCTGTGGGAAATCCTTAAACAATATGGAGTGAGTACACATCTAACAAACCTATGCAGAAGTTTATACAACAACAGTGAATGCATAGTGAGAGCAACTGGAGAACACTCAGAACCCTTCACCATAAGATCTGGAGTACGACAAGGTTGTGTCCTGTCCCCTCTCTTGTTCATAACATATATAGACAACATATGTAAAGAAACCAGCCAAGCAGAGACAGCAAGAATACCGCATGACGAGAACACAGAAGAAGAACCATCTGCAAATCTAACCATTAGAGAACTCCTGTTTGCGGACGACCAAGCACTAATAGCAAAATCAGAAGCTGAATTACAAGACCACATGAATAGTCTAAACGAAATGTGTAGGGAACATAACATGAAAATTAGCACAAGCAAAACAGAGGTAATGACTATAACTAAAGAAGAACAAACAGCAACAATTCACCTAAACGAACATCCCTTGAAACAAGTAAAGAGCTTCAAGTACCTAGGAAGTATAATATCATCAAATGGCAGATCAGAAGACGAGATCGAAAATAGGTGCAATAAGGCAAATCAACTCATTGGACAAATGGCACCAATACTAAAGAACAAACATGTATCAATAACTACTAAGAAAACACTTTACAACACAATCTTCCTACCAACTCTCTGCTACCAATGCCAAACCTGGACAATGACAGAAAAAGAGAAAAGAAAAATCACAACAACAGAAATGAGGTTTCTGAGAAGAATACTCAACGTATCAAGAAGAGATAAGATCAGAAATGAAGAAATCAGGACTAAAGTAGGGGTTAAAGCTGCTCTAGATTTTATTAGAAAGCAGCAAGTCAAATGGTTTGGCCATGCAAGTAGGCTACCAGTCAACAGCATGCCACAACAAGCAATGATGTACAGACCAGATGGAAACAGAGGAAGAGGCCGACCACGTAAACGTTGGACTGAGGGAATAACAGAATCCATGGGAATGTCGATATACGAAGCCCATAACCGGGCACTCTCACGAAGTTTATACTTCACCTCGACACCGCAAGGTACAAGAGGAACATGATGAGATGAGATGAGATGAGAAGCCGTTATCTATTGGATCCACACAAAGTCCTACTATCATCAAAGCCAACACAGGAAAAAATATTGACTAACATTATCAAGCCATTACCGGGAACTATAATAACAGGAAAAGCTACCAACTACACAAGATCTTAATATCATCTTATCATCAACCGGAAACTATTGATTCATATTACCAAGCCAATACCGGAAGTTAAAAGTCTTTTTTGCTGAATAACACTGTCTACTACCAAGATCTGTAATTTGGAAAAGCTTGGATACACAAGAGTTTATCATATCACCGGAAACTTGACTCATCCCCACAGTTCTGTCTATCAATATGGCCACTACTCAGAATGTTTTTTGGTGTCCTACCTGTAATAAAGCTTTCACTGAAAAGCACAATCTCACACGTCACATTTCCACCATACACAACCCCACAACTCACAAGTGTCACATATGTTATAACTATTACAAAAGAAAAGACGACCTAAAGTGCCACATTAAAAAGCATCACCAGACATCATCAATGGACACTACACCGTCAATGGACACCACACCCTCAACATCAAACATGGACACTACAACACCAAATACTACTGCATCAAGCACCACAGCACGTAAAAGGAATGCTCCCACAGACACACATACACCTAAAAAACAGAAACTTGGACAAGTTGAAACAGAAACACCAGACAACCTCCCTGAGGAAATCCAACCCACCTGTAGAGACAACTGGGATAGTATTAGGACACATCACAAGTGTGGTAAACACATGTCAGTCTACACATACTACATAAACACGCAAACACAGCACCCTATCGACTGGACAGACACCCTATACAAGGTCTTTAATACTCAGACAAACCGATTCAAGATCAATTATTCCCACCATTTAATTCTGAGACATAGAGAAACACAGGACCTTAGATTCTTTAATGCTTCCTCCAACAACGCTCCAGTTTTAGAATTTCCAGCGTTAATTAATAATAGACATGACTTTGACGCTTTTATCAAGACAGTTCATCAACACGACATCCTTACATACGCTATGCAGCAACGACCAGACACCAAATACAGTGTAGAGACAGTAGCTGCTACGTCATTTTATATTTTTCACATTCCGGACTTTCCTATTGGTTGCTGCCTGACTGATATTCCCGACTACATTACCCACAACCAAGCCATCAATATATTACAACACGACTCACACAACAAGCCATACACTGATAATCTTTGTTTTTTTTAGAGCACTAGCAGTACATAAAGGATCACCAATTACAAATATTAGGAAATCAACAAAAGAGTATGCTAATAAGTTTAAAGAGTATCAGAACATAGAGTCCCTAAATAATTTTCCAGGTGTTAAGCTTCTTGATGTCCCCAATTTAGAAGAATGCTTTGCTCTCAATGTAGACATCTTTGAGTACGATGATAACCATTCACTGGTACCAAAGCTTAGAGGTAGTGGAACATACGATGAAACGTTAAGACTTTTGTATTTTAAAGAGCATTTCATGCATATTGTAGATATTGACAAAGCAGCTCACGCTTTTAGTTGCCCAAAATGTCGGAAGTTGTGGAAGAGTTTTTGGGACTTGGAACGTCATGAAAACATTTGCAACGGAGGTAAAACTGTAGAGCATTTTAAAGGAGGGGTTTACAGTCCACCTGAAACCGTCTGGGAATTAATTGCTGACCAAGGCATCCCAGTCGATCCTAAGTATGTTTACCCTTACAGGGCTACATACGATTTTGAAGGCTTCTTTGAGGCTTCAAACCTTCCTAGTGCTAGTAATTCAACAACATTTTTAGCAAAACATGTTCCCATGTCGTGCTCAGTCGCTTCCAACGTACCTGGGTTCGAGGCCCCGGTCTGCTTCATCACATCGGGTGATCCTCAAGATCTGGTGAATAGGATGCTTGATCATTTGACCCGAATCGCTGATGCGGCGTATTCAGAACTGCATGCTAAGTTCGAAGATGTGTACACTGCACTAGAGGAGAAAAATGAGAACACTTTAATTGGTAGGTTCGATGCGTACTTGAAAGTGCTACCGGTCCTGGGGTTCAACTTTGGAAAGTACGATATCAACCTCATCAAGCCATACTTATTTTCTTATTTCATAAAATCAGAGGACGTGTCGTGCAATTTTGTTGTCAAGAGAAACAATAATTTTATGTGCATTGCCACAGATCAATTGAAGTTTCTGGATGTCAGTAACTATTTAGCTGCAGGTTTCAACTACTCAAAGTATCTAGCCGCTTACAAAATTAAAGAAACTAAGGGAAATTTCCCTTATGAGTTTATAACTAACCTTGAAAAACTAAAAGAAGCACAGTTACCCCCACACGAGGCATTCTTTTCAAAACTAAGAAATTGTAATATTACTGAGGCAGAGTATCAAGCGTGTCAGAAAGTGTGGGTAGAAAATAAGATGACCACATTAGAAGACTTTCTAGTGTGGTATAATAACAAAGATGTTCAGCCTTTTATTAAGGCATTAGATAAACAGGTCACATTCTATAAAGATTTAGGTGTAGACATGTTTAAGGACGACATTTCCTTCCCTGGAGTAACCTTAAAATATCTTTTTAGGACTCTGCCCAAAAACGTAGTGTTGTCACTATGTTCTGAGAACGAGAAAGACCTGCACAAAACAGTTAGAGACAATATTGTAGGAGGGCCATCCATAATCTTTCATAGGTACCATGAGATAGGTCAGACACGCATCAGAGGGGGTAAGCTTGTTAACAGTTTGAAAGGGTATGACGCTAACGCTCTCTACCTATGGGCTCTAATGCAAAAGATGCCCACAGGTTTTCCTGTCATTCGAAAGGCAGAAGATGAGTTCAAGACTCATAAGGGTAGATTTTACACTGTTCAGTGCAGAGAGTGGCTAGCGTGGATAGAGCATAGTACCAACATAGAGATAAAAACCCAGTTTAATGGGCGGGAGATGTCTCTAGGCAACCGACACATTAGAGTTGATGGGTGGGATAGGGTGAATACAACCGTGTATCAGTTTCACGGATGTCTATTCCACGGACACCCAGACTGTCCCCTGACTCGTGGTATTGACATAAATCCAGTAAATAAGATACCTCTGACAGAACTATATGACAACACCTGTGACATTCACGACTACTTGGTTAACGAGGTGAAAGTTAAAGTAGTAGAAATGTGGGAATGTGAGTGGCGGAACCTTAAAAAGACCAATAGTGACATTATGGGTTTTGTCAAGGGCAGATTCCCATATGTCAAACCATGGCATAATAAAAAGACCATTAACAAAGAAGGGATTCTAAAGGCTGTAAGAGCTGAGAGTTTGTTTGGGTTGATAGAGTGTGATATCCACGTGCCAGACAAATACAAAGCGCGATTCTCAGAGATGACACCAATATTTAAAAATATTGAATCGGGCAGAGAGGCTATTGGTGACCTTATGAGGCAGTACGCCCAGTCACATAAACTGCTGTCAAGTGCCAGACGGACACTTATAGGTAGCTATAGCGGAGAACAGATCATGTTGGCCACGCCATTATTAAAATGGTATCTGGAACATGGGCTAGAGGTCACCCATGTGTACCAAATCATTGAATATAAGCCAGTTAGCTGCTTCCAAGAATTTGGTGATATGGTGTCTGATTCCAGAAGAGAAGGTGACAGTAATACAATCTCTACCGTTAAGGCAGAAACCATGAAATTATTGGGGAATGCTGCATACGGCAAAACTCTAACCAATAAGGCCAAGCACACCAATGTTTCCTGTTGTAAGGGTGAAGACACAACCAAGTTAATAAATAATCCCTTATTTAAGAAGATGACACCCCTGACCGACGACATATTTGAAGTAGTAAAAGGGGAAAAGACAACAGTCTGAGATCTCCCCCTTCAGATAGGTGTTTTCGTTTATCAATATGCCAAATTAAGAATGTTGGCTTTCTACTACGACTTTCTCGATTTATTTATAGACAGGGAAGATTTCCAATTATGCGAAATGGACACTGACTCTCTTTACTTAGTGCTTAGCACACCTAACCTAGCGGAAGCAGTTAGACCACACCTTAGAGCAGAGTATGATAGAGTTTATAATCAGTGGTTCCCGGCTGAAGTCTGCTCTGAACATATAGTTAGTACTGATACCTGTAAGGCTTGCCAGACTATCAAAGCTTATGAAAAGAGAACCCCTGGTCTTTTCAAGTTAGAATATGAAGGGGATGGAATGGTATCCTTATGTAGTAAAACATACCATTGTTTCGGAGACTACAATAAAACAAGCACAAAGGGCCTCACCAAACACCACAACCCACACCTAGACAGACAAACCTTTTTAGATGTACTTGACACACAGACAGCGACTGGAGGGACAAATGTAGGTTTCAAAACACAAGACACGTCTATCTACACATACACACAACACAGAAACTCGCTATCCTATTTCTACATAAAACGTCAAGTTCACAAAGACAAGGTCACTACATCACCACCTAGACATATAACACGTCCTAGTGTACTTACGTATATATGTTTTCTACTGTTTGGTGTCTATAATATGTTCTATTAAAGTGGTCATATGTATGAAATGTCTATATACAAGACTCAATGTTACATTTGTCACGACCAATAAAAATGAATGTACTTTGTCAATGAAAATACACGTATGTGATGTCAACACTTGTTGACTCTTCTACACACTATTGAACATTTCATGAAAAATAAAAAGTTATGAAAACGAACTCTTGTTTGGTTTTTTAGTGGTATGAATGATTTTTCTTGTTGACCACTCCAAGAGGGTGCTTCATGTTGATTATGTGGTACACACATGTTTACTACACAACCCAAAATATAAGAGATATATTACCCCTACATACCACCCCTTACCCACCCCTTACCCAACTATATGACCGAGGGGGAGTGAAAATCAGCCGAGGTCAAGGTCAATTGCCGGATTAATCCGGCAAATGATAACCGAATCCCACATTTATAACTACTCATGTGTTTTCAGACGGTGATATTGGAAACTGTGAAGTAACTGAGACACAATTGCTAGGATGATGTGCTTCTTGAAGGCTGTTGATACTGCTGCACTCCTGCTCCATTGCTCACCGGATACAGGGGAATAGTTGCAGCATTGCCAATGTTGCTGTTTCGTGTGTTTATGACCATAGGTTTCACTGATCCTGGGTAAGTAACAACAGCTGGAGCCGAGTAATAGGCGGGTAATAATCTCATACACATGATGATAAAGCATACAACAACAGCTAGCGGAGCAGGCAGTAGCACGGAAATACCAAACAAAGATAACACTTTCACAGCCGTGATGTCTTTAAAGCACCACAGTAAATTCGGTGCCATAAACGCATAGTCTGCTGTCCTGTGTGATATTCAGCTCAGATTCGTCAAAGCTACCCACACTCAGGGGGAGTATAACAATGAGCCCAAGAAACCATGGCACGGCGCTGTAAACGAAAGACTTGACAATATTGACGGTTGTCTTCGCCTGGCTTTGCTTAGTTTTGTATCGGTGCACAAGCTCCACTGCCATTGTGATCAGTCCAACGCCATATACGAAGTGTATGAAGCATTTCAGATACACGGTTGAAGCTATAGCAGTACTGCAGGGACAAACTAAAATCTGACTCTTCAAAGAAGACTCTTGCCATTACAATCAGTGGGAACAAAGCCAGAAACATGTCGCCAATGGCCATGGATATCACGATGAGACTCTTCGGCGTGTAGAGGAATCCACCTTTTCGAACTGTTGAGAAAATCAAGTAGAAATTTGCCACGAGAATGGTGATGATGAAACAGATACTGAGGCCTCTATTGACATTAGTTATGGCAGTTAGGTTGAGTTCGGACATTTTGATGTTACTAAGTGTCACTAATGATATATTTATATGTAAACAGCTCTTTGAAATAGGTGCTCTCGTGCACAACTAGTCGACTCCAGATGAAGGCTCAGGCTATCCTCTCTTGCTTTGAGTGATACTTTCAAACCGTATTAATCCCTGCAAGAAGAAATGCTACTACATTTTATGATGATTGCAACAATTAACAGCAAATGTTGATTGAACCCAATATTTTAGATAAGAACTAACGTTCATTCATTCATTCATTCAGTAGCATGTCCTTTGCAGAACATCGCTCCCATAACAACCTTCCGGAAAACCTCTCGATCATGAGCAAGATGTCCCGCGTCTGATACACCCATCTGGAGATCATCCGCCACATCCTGCACCCATCTTCTTTTTGGCCTTCCTCTTCCTCTCTTCCCAGGCATATACCCTTCCATTATTGTTCTCTCCAAACTTTCGTGACGTTTCAAGTGACCAAAATACTTCAATTTTCTTTGTTTTATCGTCATTAATAGCCAACTCTCCTCAATATTCAATTCTTGAAGTATGGATGCATTTGTTCTTTTCTTTACCCAAGATATTCTTAGAACTCGTCTATAACATTTATATTCAAAGGCGTTTATGCGCTGCTCAGCTTGTTTAGTAAGTGTCCATGTCTCACAGGCGTATGTTGCAAAGGGAAAGATGCATGCTCTTAAAAATCTAATTTTTGTAGTTCTGTCTGTCCCACTCCATAATTTATTCAGCTGTTTTAGTCTTTGAAGACTTACTGGGTGTATTTACACCCTTTGTATATCAGAAGGACCAGTCCTAACCTCGTGAATGAATTAAACAGGGCTTAAGAGAGGAAAAGTTTCCGAGGACCAGACTAGGCTTCAATAAGGGCATTATAAAGCAATGGGGCTAATGATTTAAATAAATACTTGTAACAAATTCAGTGCCATACAAGAAGGAGAAACAAAAATGGGATGTGGAAAATGGGAAGTAAGTGTGTGTCACAGGTTTGACTTTAAAGTTGTTCATATGGTAGAAGGCACGTTGTTGTAATATCAAAGTAAAAGAGGTTGCATTGGACAAACAACTGTATTGATATTGTAACTATAGTTTGATTTATATGCCCATGACAGTTACAAGAAGTTTGAATAAGATGATTTATTATCCCATGGCAATTAATCAGTTAACTGTGATGTTAAACTGCGTTTTACAACGATGCTGGCCATGTGGCCAAGGGGTTACGAGCACAATTGGCAATCCCGCATACCGCATTCGAAATATAGCTGGGGAGGGGAGGGGGATTTGGGAGCAGACTGCTTTGCACCGGTTCTCACACAATGATATGAATACCGATAGCCCAGAAAGCAATGGTAAACTACTGAACGTAAACTTGCCAAAAAAAAACAAAAAAACTTTGTGACGTCCTGCAACTAACGTTATACAACAACGGGCAAAGATATGTCACTTCTGGTCACTCATGACGTCATAGAGCCGGTGTGGCGCTATAACTAACGGGCTTGCCTGTCCTCCCAGTGGTTACGTGTTCGAATCCCCATAAATTTTACAAAATTGATCTAGGGGGAAGTTGGAGGGGGGAGGGGGAGCACACACACATACACACATAACAAGTCCCGTGGCAGGAACCTGCCATGGGTATGTGAAGTCTTGGGGGGCCATCATATTTTGTGTAGGCCACAGTGCGGGGAGGGAGATAGGGCCAGGCTGTCCCTTCCGTAGCCAACAACCACAGCTGATAACTTACCCTCTCCCCACGACGCTCATGCCATTGTCAGTGTAACGTTCTAACTGTTACACCAACGCTCTCCCAGGTCCACCTGCCCGGAAAGATTCTAGGAAGTAAAGACCCCCATGACCCACTCAGTATTGATTGGCCTATAACGAAATGGCCGGCTCCCTGGTCTAGAGGTTACACGACTTTCTCCGTAATCTCGCATACTCTATGAAGTAAAGTGACATTCCTCGAGAATTGCAAGCGGATCTCTCCGCGTCGGTAACTTACGGGGTATGTGAGCCGGTCGCTCAGAAAGCAATGGCAAACTACTGAGCGTAATCTTGCCAAGAAATTAACATACAGCTGAAAGAGGCTGATGTTGATAGCCATGTCCTGTAAAGGATATGCAAAACATTTTATAACGAAATGGCTATAATATCCTGTACCCCGGACGCCTAAAGGCGGTTAACGGGTTCTTTACATGTTTGTTAACATAACGTCATGCGCCGTGTATCCGTGTTTAATTCTGTCAACACAGGCCATGACCTAGATAACACCTACAGGAAACTGTTTGAAATGAGAATGTGGGAAGTCTTCACATGAGAACTAGAATGTCGTGATACCTGTTTTAGAAACGATTATGAACATAGTTCGCCTTGAAAGTGTTCATGTGCGTATGTGCGTGTGTGTGTGTGTGTGTGTGTGTGTGTGTACTTGTGTGTGTGTGTACTTGTGTGTGTGTGATTGTGTGTGTGTGTGATTGTGTGCGAATGTGTGTGCGTGTGAATGTGATTGTGTCTTTTAGTCTGATGACGAGCATAGGAATTGCCTGAAAACGAGAACGAATAGCCTAGAATATATTTCTCCTATACAGAAGTAGGACAGTGAAAAGCAAAAGAGGCTGTGAAAGACAGAGATGGGTGTGTATGGACAGCTTAAACAGCTGGGTAAGAATTAGTAATATAAGCAATACCAACCTCAACAAAATATCTAATGACGGTTTCTACAGGATTAGGTAGCCAGTATCTACAGGATGAGGTAGCAAGATTCTAAGAATCAGGTAGCCAATGTCTACTGGATGATGTAGCCATTTTCCACAGGATGCGGTAGCCAGTTTCTATAGGATGAGGTAGCCAGTATCTACAGTGTGAGGTAGCCAGTGGCTACATGATAAGATAATGAGTTTCTACAGGATGAGGTAGCGAGATTCTAAAGCATGAGGTAGGCAGTTTCTACAGCATGAGGTAGGCAGTTTCTACAGGATGAGGTATCCAGTTTCTACAGCATGGGGTATCCAGTTTCTACATTATGAAGTAGAAAGTTTCTACAGCATGATGTAGCCAGTTTCTACAGGATGAGGTAGCCGGTTTCTACAGGATGAAAAAGAAAGTTTCTACAGCATGAGGTAGCCAGTATCTACAGGATGAGGTAGCGAGATTCTACAGCATGAGGTAGGCAGTTTCTACAGCATGAGGTAGCCAGTTTCTACAGCATGAGGTAGCCAGTTTCTACAGGCAGCATGAGGTAGCCGGTTTCTACAGGATGAAGTAGAAAGTTTCTACAGCATGAGGTATCCAGTTTCTACAGGATGAAGTAGAAAGTTTCTACTGCATGAGGTATCCAGTTTCTACAGGATGAAGTAGAAAGTTTCTACTGCATGAGGTATCCAGTTTCTACAGGATGAAGTAGAAAGTTTCTACTGCATGAGGTATCCAGTTTCTACAGGATGAAGTAGAAAGTTTCTACAGAATGAGGTAGCCAGTTTCTACAGCATGAGGTAGCCGGTTTCTACAGAATGAGGTAGCCAGTTTCTACAGCATGAGGTAGCCAGTTTCTACAGGATGAGGTAGCCAGTTTCTACAGCATGAGGTAGCCAGTTCCTACAGGATGAGGTAGCCAGTTTCTACAGGATGAGGTAGCCAGTTTCTACAGCATGAGGTAGCCAGTATCTACAGGATGAGGTAGCCAGTGGCTACATGATAAGATAATGAGTTTCTACAGGATGAGGTAGGCAGTTTCTACAGCATGAGGTAGCCAGTTTCTACAGCATGAGGTAGCCAGTTTCTACAGCATGAGGTAGGCAGTTTCTACAGCATGAGGTAGCCAGTTTCTACAGCATGAGGTAGCCAGTTTCTACAGGCAGCATGAGGTAGCCGGTTTCTACAGGATGAAGTAGAAAGTTTCTACTGCATGAGGTATCCAGTTTCTACAGGATGAAGTAGAAAGTTTCTACTGCATGAGGTATCCAGTTTCTACAGGATGAAGTAGAAAGTTTCTACTGCATGAGGTATCCAGTTTCTACAGGATGAAGTAGAAAGTTTCTACAGCATGAGGTATCCAGTTTCTACAGGATGAAGTAGAAAGTTTCTACTGCATGAGGTATCCAGTTTCTACAGGATGAAGTAGAAAGTTTCTACTGCATGAGGTATCCAGTTTCTACAGGATGAAGTAGAAAGTTTCTACTGCATGAGGTATCCAGTTTCTACAGGATGAAGTAGAAAGTTTCTACTGCATGAGGTATCCAGTTTCTACAGGATGAAGTAGAAAGTTTCTACAGGATGAAGTAGAAAGTTTCTACTGCATGAGGTATCCAGTTTCTACAGGATGAAGTAGAAAGTTTCTACTGCATGAGGTATCCAGTTTCTACAGGATGAAGTAGAAAGTTTCTACAGCATGAGGTATCCAGTTTCTACAGGATGAAGTAGAAAGTTTCTACTGCATGAGGTATCCAGTTTCTACAGGATGAAGTAGAAAGTTTCTACTGCATGAGGTATCCAGTTTCTACAGGATGAAGTAGAAAGTTTCTACTGCATGAGGTATCCAGTTTCTACAGGATGAAGTAGAAAGTTTCTACTGCATGAGGTATCCAGTTTCTACAGGATGAAGTAGAAAGTTTCTACTGCATGAGGTATCCAGTTTCTACAGGATGAAGTAGAAAGTTTCTACTGCATGAGGTATCCAGTTTCTACAGGATGAAGTAGAAAGTTTCTACAGCATGAGGTATCCAGTTTCTACAGGATGAAGTAGAAAGTTTCTACAGAATGAGGTAGCCAGTTTCTACAGCATGAGGTAGCCGGTTTCTACAGAATGAGGTAGCCAGTTTCTACAGCATGAGGTAGCCAGTTTCTACAGGATGAGGTAGCCAGTTTCTACAGCATGAGGTAGCCAGTTCCTACAGGATGAGGTAGCCAGTTTCTACAGGATGAGGTAGCCAGTTTCTACAGCATGAGGTAGCCAGTATCTACAGGATGAAGTAGAAAGTTTCTACTGCATGAGGTATCCAGTTTCTACAGGATGAAGTAGAAAGTTTCTACTGCATGAGGTATCCAGTTTCTACAGGATGAAGTAGAAAGTTTCTACTGCATGAGGTATCCAGTTTCTACAGGATGAAGTAGAAAGTTTCTACAGGATGAAGTAGAAAGTTTCTACTGCATGAGGTATCCAGTTTCTACAGGATGAAGTAGAAAGTTTCTACTGCATGAGGTATCCAGTTTCTACAGGATGAAGTAGAAAGTTTCTACAGCATGAGGTATCCAGTTTCTACAGGATGAAGTAGAAAGTTTCTACTGCATGAGGTATCCAGTTTCTACAGGATGAAGTAGAAAGTTTCTACTGCATGAGGTATCCAGTTTCTACAGGATGAAGTAGAAAGTTTCTACTGCATGAGGTATCCAGTTTCTACAGGATGAAGTAGAAAGTTTCTACTGCATGAGGTATCCAGTTTCTACAGGATGAAGTAGAAAGTTTCTACTGCATGAGGTATCCAGTTTCTACAGGATGAAGTAGAAAGTTTCTACAGGATGAAGTAGAAAGTTTCTACTGCATGAGGTATCCAGTTTCTACAGGATGAAGTAGAAAGTTTCTACTGCATGAGGTATCAAGTTTCTACAGGATGAAGTAGAAAGTTTCTACAGCATGAGGTATCCAGTTTCTACAGGATGAAGTAGAAAGTTTCTACTGCATGAGGTATCCAGTTTCTACAGGATGAAGTAGAAAGTTTCTACTGCATGAGGTATCCAGTTTCTACAGGATGAAGTAGAAAGTTTCTACTGCATGAGGTATCCAGTTTCTACAGGATGAAGTAGAAAGTTTCTACTGCATGAGGTATCCAGTTTCTACAGGATGAAGTAGAAAGTTTCTACTGCATGAGGTATCCAGTTTCTACAGGATGAAGTAGAAAGTTTCTACAGCATGAGGTATCCAGTTTCTACAGGATGAAGTAGAAAGTTTCTACAGAATGAGGTAGCCAGTTTCTACAGCATGAGGTAGCCGGTTTCTACAGAATGAGGTAGCCAGTTTCTACAGCATGAGGTAGCCAGTTTCTACAGGATGAGGTAGCCAGTTTCTACAGCATGAGGTAGCCAGTTCCTACAGGATGAGGTAGCCAGTTTCTACAGGATGAGGTAGCCAGTTTCTACAGCATGAGGTAGCCAGTATCTACAGGATGAGGTAGCCAGTGGCTACATGATAAGATAATGAGTTTCTACAGGATGAGGTAGGCAGTTTCTACAGCATGAGGTAGCCAGTTTCTACAGCATGAGGTAGCCAGTTTCTACAGCATGAGGTAGCCAGTTTCTACAGCATGAGGTAGCCAGTTTCTACAGCATGAGGTAGCCAGTTTCTACAGCATGAGGTAGCCAATTTCTACAGCATGAGGTAGCCAGTTTCTATAGCATGAGGTAGCCAGTTTCTACAGCATGAGGTAGCCAGTTACTACAGAATGAGGTAGCCAGTTTCTACAGAATTAGGTAGCCAGTTTATACAGAATGAGGTAGTGCATGTCTACAGAATGAGGTAGCCAGTTTCAACAGAATGAGGTAGCCAGTTTCTAAAGAATGAGGTAGCCAGTTCCTACAGGATGAGGTAGCCAGTTTCTACAGAATGAGGTAGCCAGTTTCTACAGAATGAGGTAGTCAATGTCTACAGTATGATGTAGCCAGTTTCTACAGGATGAGGTAGTCAATGTCTACAGGATGATGTAACCAGTTTCTTTCAGAATTAGGTAGTCAATGTCTAAATAATGATGTAGCCAATTTCTACAGGTTGAGGTAGTCAATGTCTAAAGAATGATGTAGCCAATTTCTACAGGATGAGGTAGTCAATGTCAAATGGATGATGTAGCTATTTCCTACAGAATGAGGTAGTCAATGTCTACAGTATGATGTAGCCAGTTTCTACATGATGAAGAAGTCAATGTCTACAGTATGATGTAGCCAGATTCTACAGGATGAGGTAGTCAATGTCTACAGGATGATGTAGCCAGTTTCTACAGAATGGGGTAGTCAATGTCTGCAGGATGAGGTAGTCAATATCTACAGGATGAGGTAGTCAATGTCTACGGGATAAGGTAGCTAGTTTCTACAGGACGAGGTAGTCAATTTCTACAGGATGATGTAGCCAGTTTCTACAGGATGAGGTAGCCAATGCCTACAGGATGATGTAGCCAGTTTCTACAGGATGAGGTAGTATGTCCACATTTGTTTGCCTTCTTTCACGATCAATTATTTTGAAAACTGTCTGTTGCATCGTTATGAAATTTTTCCAGCCGTCTTATATTTATCCCCACCCAAGGAATATGTCTTTGATAGGTCCAAAAACAACTTAAATCATTGAAAGCGGCGACATTCCTTTGATGTTTTGCTGAACAACTAATGATTTCTCGTTAACAAAGTTATTTTTACGGTAATGGGAGACCTGTCAATTCTGATGACACACAAAGGCGTATCCGGATTCGTATGGGAGTGGGTGCAATGAAAGAACTAGCTTATATTCAACAGGGTCGGCTGCATTGCACCGGGTTTTTATCCCATATGGCTTAGTTTCTTTCCGCAGCGCGGAAATCGTCGCACAAAGCACGAACTCCGTAGTTCCAGCGACGACCCTCGGGAGTCTCCGAAAAAATTCGTCTGAATAGTTAGAGCAAAATATCCCAGTAATTGTGTACGTAGATTATGGTCTGCGATCTATAGATAGATAGATAGATAGATAGATAGATAGATAGGTAGATAGATAGATAGATAGATAGATAGATAGATAGATAGATAGATAGATAGATAGATAGATAGATAGATAGATAGATAGATAGATAGATAGATAGATAGATAGATAGATAGATAGATAGATAGATAGATAGATAGATAGATAGATAGATAGATAGATAGATAGATAGATAGATAGATAGATAGATAGATAGATAGATAGCTAGATAGATAGATAGATAGATAGATAGATAGATAGATAGATAGATAGATAGATAGATAGATAGATAGATAGATAGATAGATAGATAGATAGATAGATAGATAGATAGATAGATAGATAGATCCCCGCCAGGAGCCGGGCCGAGCCAGCTAGTTTATTTATATAATCACGTTTCATGAAAGAACCCACAGTTTGACGACACTTCTGAACTACCCCATATAAATCCCTCTGTCTGCCAAAAGCGAAAACCGCGAAGACAAATTTCAAAAACAGCGGGTTGTGTCTTGTTGAAGCGGTAATACTCTTAAAATGATGGAATGAATACGGGGGCAATAAAATATATAGCCGCATATAAACAAACATTGAAATCTGCTGTACAATCTCCAGAACAAAATTTTTTTTGTTGGGTGGACATAATTATAAGGTTATATGCTAGATCTCATCATTTTCCCTCAGTTGGTTACTGAGATATTGAATTTTATATTGAGGCAACAACAACAACAAAAAACACACTATAGCGATAAACAACTCTACAGCTTGTATAATCGTCAGAAAGAATCGTTTTATAAAGAAATCAGTATGAAATTAAAATGAAAACCAAACGGTGTAAACCGTGTGAGTCATTCGGTAAGTCATTCTTACGTGTCGTCACGAGAGCAGGAAACAAAATGAGATCACAGATAGGAAATAAACACTTGCTTATTCCTGGAAAGTCAAGTAAAAGTAAAAGTAACTTCTACACAACATAAGGCGCACTGGCCATAGGCAAAAGTTTTGTTTACAATTTGTCCCGACGCAGTTTCCTGCATTTTTATCAGGGATGTATTAAGGCCATTACATTTTATGTCTGTATGCACACAGAAAAGCTGATCTTTTCCTCGCTTAGCAGACGACTAGCCTCGCCCGTAAGTGCTAATGCCATTATCAGCTCAGTTCCCTATTAAATCGGGTATATGTTGTAGATATCTTTTTATAGACCAATCGGCAATAGTTGGTCAGTAGCACGGCAGCCGCCTGTACTTTCCCAAGACATTCCCTAGTACTCAGTTTAGGCTCGATCAACCTGGTAGCCCGGGTCAATTAAAACCAAGATTTGAATTGTAACAATTTTGCTTATCATTTGCTCTCTCTCTCTCTCTCTCTCTCTCTCTCTCTCTCTCTCTCTCTCTCTCTCTCTCTCTCTCTCTCTCTCTCTCTCTCTCTGCCTCTCTCTCTCTGTGTGTCTCTCTCTCTCTCTCTCTCTCTCTCTCTCTCTCTCTCTCTCCCATAAAACTGTTTTTCGATTTAATTCTTTCCTGTTACGATTGATCATGAATCGAAGAATGGCAATATATCTCTCCTGATCAAGAATCTTTGCATGGGTTAGAAGAGTTTAAAAGGCAAAAGGGTCGACTTAATTGCACCAGGTTTTATTCCACATGGCTCGGTCTCTTTCCGCAGGGCGCCCTGCCTAAAGCATCGCACAAAGCACGAACTCCGTAGCTACAGCGACGATCCCCTAGAGTCTCTGAGAACGACGTAGTCCGGAATTGAACCCACAACTTTCGAATCGTGAGACAGGCGGCGTACTCACTTCGCCTCGGAGACGCCCTGTATTGTATGTGAATTACTATCTATGCCATATTAAATCACCAGTGTTTACTCAGACAGTATATGTATATAAACTGCCAACATATGGTCCGGTTCACTTCCCAAAAGAGGCAGGCGTATTGTGTGGGATTTAAGCGGGTCAAACTGGGCACATACAAATGTGTATGAGGCAATTTTCTAGGAATTGCCTGGATATGAAAGACGACAAGGCAGGAAACTGACCACACGCAACTCGTATGTCATGGCCTTGAATATGTGCAGGCATAACAATTCACAACCCAGTGACAATATCTGCAAGTGGGTTGCCTTTACATTGACCCGTTTACCACGTCACTGTCCCGATGTAGATTTATATACATTGATATTTGTCAAAAAACAGTCCCGATGTAGATTTATATACATTTATATTTGTGGACAAATCGCCCCGATGTAAATGTATATACATTGATATTTGTCAACTTATCATCCTGATGTAGATTTATATACATTGTTATTTGTCAACAAATCGTCACGATGTAGATTTAAACACACTGATTTTTGTCAACAAATCATCCCTGTGTAGATTCATATATATATATTAATATTTGTCAACACATCGTCCCCATGTAGATTTATATACATTGATATATGTCAAGCCGGCTTCGTGGCTTAGAGGTTATGACTTTTCTCCGTAATCTCGTATACTCTCGTCGGTAACGTGATGACGGTTTGAATCAGCGGTGGTTCGAATCGCATCGGTAACTTACGGGGTATGTGAGCCGGCCGCTCAGAAAGCAATGGCAAACTACTGAGCGTAATCTTGCCAAGAAATCAACATACAGCTGAAAGATGCTGGTGTTGACAGCGATGTCCTGTAAAGGATATGCAAAAAAAAAAAAAAAAGATATATGTCAACAAATCGTCTTGAAGTAGATTTATATATATATTGACATAAATCTACTGAATGAGACAGAGATGTTTGTTCTCTCCTCTGCTATTTAATGTCTACATGGACAGAATATCCAAAGAAGCAAGTCTTGACAGAACAAATTCAGAAAATTTAAAACTCTTTACTCCAAATGAAACAACTGATCCACAGGAAATAAATGAACTTCTATTTGCAGACGATCAGTGCCTGGTTTACAGCGATGAGGGCAGACTACAACATCATATTAATAATCTGCGTTCAACCTGCAGCAGAAACAATATGAGTATAAACACAGCCAAAACCGAAGTAATGCAAGTTAGCAGATCGCTGGGCCCACTAAGTATACAGATAAATATCACAACTCTGAAACAAGTTAAAGAATTAAATTATCTTGGAAGTATGATCACAGAAGATGGCAGATTGGACAGAGAAATCGAAATCAGATGTCAAAAAACTAGTGCACCTACTTATCAACTATCACCCTTACTGAACCATCCAAATATACCCATGTCAGCAAAACGACAGATAATAAACAGCATATTCACACCAACCCTATTCTACCAATCTCAAACCTGCACTTTATCCAAATCACACTTTCGCAAAATCAACACCTGTAAAATGAAATTCCTGAGGAGAGCTGCCAACCTAACAATCCGAGACAGAGTAAGAAATTCTGTTCTCAGACAGACTGTGGGATCAACACCTTATGCCATATTTACTGAAAAGCAGAAGATCAAGTGGTTTGGCCATGTCGTTAGAATGCAACACCAACAACTACCATCACTGACCTTACATCTAAGCTCATCTGCGAAATGACCAAGAGGACGTCCAAGAAGAAAATGGATTGACGACATCAACGACATTGTACAACCACACGGAATGACACTATCCAGTGCCGCCCGCCGGGCGCTGGAGCGCAAATTATTCCTCCCCATGACGCTTGACGGCAGAAGTGGAAGATGATGATGATGATGATGATGATGATGATGATGATGATGATATTTGTCAACATTGTTTCTCATGGAAGCCCCTCATGTGCCTCTTTCATTATCTTCCTGGTTAGAGCACGACTGGACGTTTCCATCTATAGCTAACCTGAAGTGTTTGCTATTTCCGTTCGACACATTCAACATATACCAACCAGGACATGTGTGTGACGGAGTTGAACTTTTCCTCTCGACCCTTACTATCGGGAAACTCTAGTGAGGCGACTAGTTTCCGCGTTCATTATTTGGTGGGCGAGTATAGTCTTGGTCAGGTCTGGCTCGCTGACTTGTTGAGAGTGTCTGACTACATTTATCCAGAAAGACTTAGAGAAATTAACTATGGCACAAAATCTGCCACTGCTATTTCTGTGTCCTGGCATATGTAGACTACTGCTGAAACACGCTTCGTCATGTGCAAACATCATCCCCGACTGTTTTCCTTTGATAGATTAAACAGCTGAAAGTGGGCTATAGTCTCAGATCAGTGGTTCTCAACCTTTTTTGGCCCATGCCCCCCTTCACCATATGTTGAGAATGCCATTCCTCCCCTTTTGTATTTCCTCCCTATAAATTCCCCCGTCCCCCAACCCTGCCCCTATATAGTATCATAAAAATGGAAGCTAACTTTAATAACACATACTAGAACAAGTTCAGACGTCTACATAAAACGTGATTTGTGGGCCCACTTACGTTATAAGACGAATATCAGAAGGGCGAGGAGTACAGAACTGTAAAGTATAGAGGGAAAAACAATATCAAGTAATCGTTTCTTGTATTAAAGCGATCTTGAAATAAGCTTCATCACCCCCCCCCCCCCCCCCCCCATTGGAAACCCTAAAATTCCCCCCTGGGGGAGGGGGGGAATTTCCCACCGGTTGAGAACCACTGTATTAGATCGACTTGCTTTCAGCTGGTAATATTATCTGTAGGAAATGACTGAGATTGTTAGCAGAACATGCGGAACATCGTTGAACATCAAGGAGGTTACTATGCAAGACATATTTAACTAACTTTGATTTTGTTTCAGGCTTTGGGCCATTATTTCTAAATGCTATATTGGCTTTTCGACTTTAGTATATTTGAAAATTATACAACGTTTCCCATCTGCTGCTGCTGATTCTTGTGGTGCCTGGTTTGAAGCAGGCATTGGCGATCATGCCTCGCCAATCTTCTCCGTCATTTGATAATTTGTTGACATCGGTATTGCTTATAGTATTAATTCTTGCGCATCTGTGCCAAACAAACAGCAGGTATGAGCCAAAACAAAAAATTGTATGGCAGAAAATGGGGAGTAGGGGAGTGTGTCACAGTGATGACTTAACAGTTGCTAATATGGTAGCAGACATGTTGTATTATAACGCAATGACAACATTCCAGCGACGTATAAGCTCTTGGCAGATACAGGAAGTCACTTAATACGATTAATCATCCCACGGGACTTAATCAGTTAAGCTTTCCACAAACACCATTCTGTCTTCTAATGCCTCTCTTACCTAGCATTTTTCCTCATAAAGATATTTCTCTAATCCACCTATTTTGTTTATACCCCCCCCCCCCCCCCCCCCTAAATTGCATGCCTTTCCTTTATGGTTTTGATGAGTGATCTTGTAACACCCGCAGCTCTCGGTAAATTGTTGTTTTATCTGTCCACGATATTCTCTGCATTCTACCTAAGACGCACATCTCCTCTGCCTCAAGTTTCTTCACCATTTCATCACTCATTGACCAGCATTCGCATCCATACAAACATTATGCAGAATTAAAACAAAAAAATAATAAAAAGAAGTACTTCGAAACGGACAACAAAGCGATGTTCAGATAAAGACACAGTGGTTCGAACCTGTTACCTATAAATGACACACTTGCCTTGCTGAAGGAAGACTGTTACCTTGATGATTGACCACCAAATTGACCAGCAGTGGATTATACCTGGTGTTTGTAAATTCTCACTACACTTTGTATGTAGAGCAAATTGGTAAAATAAAGTACATAATGGCATCACAAAATGGGCTCCGCGGTTCATCGTGAAGCAATATGCAACGAATGGCTGTCGTCTGCTGGAGTAATTCTTTGCACTCCAAACAGAATGGTGTTATCAACGGAAGAAGGAATTTTTTGGTCAAATTTGCTCTACATTCAAAGTGTAATGAGACTGTACAAACACTGGATACTTATCGTCACACCAGCATGGCTAAAAGGTAGTCTTAGCCTTTCGAAACTGAATGCGGATAATTACCAAATTCTTCTGGAAAGGATACACGGCATTGGGGAGGGCTGGCAAGGCTTACGTATTATCATGTGAAATAGCATATGCCCCAAAATCATAATTATAACAATGCAGTAGTATGTGGGAGCCACCATGGTATAGTGGTCAGACGCTTTCTGCCGACACGGTGGTTATGAGTTCGAATCTTAATCGAGGCGGATAGTCAGAATTTGCATAAACTCCCAGATATATCCAGCATAATTTGGCTAAATGGAAATGTCTTGGGGAGTAAAGACGGCCAACAAATAACCATATCCACACTGGATGACCCATTACTATATACAAATATGGGTAAGCACCACACGCCCATTGCGCCTAAGACGTGTAATCGTTCTTGATTTGACTTACTTATCTTAGTGCCGTGTTTCCCCGAAAATACAACCTACCCCCTAAAATAAACCTTAGCACGACTATTCAGGGTGCTCTTAATACAAGTCCTACCCCTAAAATAAGCCCTAGGTAAGATCGTCAGGTATAATGAAGTTATTAATCATGCACGTGAATTCAAGTACTTTGTTGATGGCATAGGCTTATTTAAATATCAACTCTCCAACATGATTATCATGGATGAAACTGCAGTATTTATGGCCCTAGGATCTCAAACAACAATTGATCACGTCAGTAGTGCATATCGCTGAC
The DNA here is from genome assembly GCA_014155875.1 of Cepaea nemoralis. Classification (NCBI taxonomy): domain Eukaryota; kingdom Metazoa; phylum Mollusca; class Gastropoda; order Stylommatophora; family Helicidae; genus Cepaea; species Cepaea nemoralis. The sequence goes on along the minus strand of JACEFZ010005193.1, from coordinate 542,457 downwards.
GGGACCCGGAAACAAACCCATGATCACTGGCGTGTGAAGCTGGTGTGTAACCACTAGCTTACGCGGCACTCAAGGATATGCACTACTGACGAGCTCAAACGAGAGCGAAACTCGAGTCTAGTGCTTCCACATTGACGTGGATAGGCCTTAGGTTCATACCAGAATACGATCAGCGTTGCCAGTAGTGGGTTGTGCTCAATATTTAATTAAATCTCAAATCCCGAAACAACAAAATAAATCAACAATTGATCAGACGGAATTCGGGATGTGGAGAGTTGTGATGATGTTCCAGAAGAAGATAGCATGACTGTATTTGAATAAATGTAGAAATTTGTATTTGAATAAATGTAGATGTTTGTATAAAAAAAAAAGTTATTCTGAAAAATAAGCTCTAGTGCACATTTTGAAGCTAAAATTAAGAAGAGACCGGTCTTATTTTAGGAGAAACACGGCATGTACCACTGGATAACATTTTAAACACAAAATCAATGTGATAATTAATTGTAACAGGGAAAATGCACTTCCGTGGAAAAATAAGTTTACTGACATGGGTTGTAAAATTCAAGTGAATATGTTTTATATAATAAAATTATTATTTTGAAATGGGTTTATACAAATGTTCCATGTATTGTGACACGGATTTATTCATCATAGTGACATTTTTTTGCCATATATTGTTCTCTCTCATCACATCTCATCTCATCTTGCTCCTCTTGTACCTTGCTGTGTCGAGGTGAAGCATAAACAGAGGGAGCGCGCCCGCTTATGGGCTTCATGTATCGAGTTTCCCATGGGCTCTGCTATCCTCTATGTGCATTGTTTACGTGGCCGATCTCTTTTTCTGCTTCCATTTGGTCTGCACATCATTGCTTGTTGTGATATACTGGTAGTTGGTAATCTAGTTACATTGCCAAACCATTTAACTTGCTGCCAACTTATAAATTCTAGTGCTGCTATAACCTCCACTTTAGTCCTGATTTCTTCATTTCTGATTTTTTCTCTTCTTGATACAACATTACTATTCTCTTCTCTACTTTTCAGGAATCTCATTTCTGTTCTTGTGTTGTTTTTTTTCCTCTCTATTTCTGTCAGTCCGATCATGCTTCTGAATTTTTCTATGAGCAGTATGAAAATCCCCTGTCGGCTTACTAGACCAGTCACAGGTTTATGACACAAAAATCTAACCAAGGGGAGCTTCCCCCCCCCCCCCCCCCGGCAAGCCAGAACTCCATTGGCCCATGACGGTCATGGTTTTCCGGTCTACAACACAGGTAGGCGAGGTTGACTTGCGTAGTCTGTGGGTTATCAACAGGCTACTATTGTTCACTTTTCACCCATCCTGGGAGAGGCTAGCCAATCCTAACTCTACTGACTAAGGGCCAGGCGCAGTCCACACCTTGTATTGTTACACGGATTTATTCATCACAATGGTATATTTTGCGCCCACATGTTGTTATTCGTAGATGGAATTGTGCATAAGTTAAAGCTAATATCCCACAGACTGAGTGGCACCTTGCTGTCTTAACAGACGATAGTTTGTAAAAAAACTCTCTCTGTTTTTTGTCGTTGCCATCACCATTCTTAGGGATGGGAGTCTCTGTGGCGAAGTGGTCAAGCCGTTTGACTCGTGCTCCGAAGGTTGTGGGTTCGATTCCGGGCCGCGCCCTTCGGTTTACGAGTTAAATGTTTCGGAGACTCCTGTGGGTCGTCGCTAAAAGCTACGGAGTTCGTGATTTGTGCGACGCTTTCCGCGCTGTGGAAAGAGACCGAGCCATATGGGATAAAACCCGGTGCGATGAAGTCGACCCTGTCGACTTTTAAGCGACTTTTTTTAAGTTTGTAAAAAAAAAAAAGTTATACCTTTCCAAAGCACAAAGACTGGGCTGAATTTAGTAACAATGTATTGCCCATTCAGCATGATTTCCCTCTCTCGGCCTGCCTAGTTTACTCCAGAGGAAAAGTGACACCAATACGTCTGGAACAAAACAAGCTGCAGAAGCTGTCGGATCAGCGAAGCAGTACTGTGACTAATCGTCCCTGGAGGAAAGTGGACTCGACCAGCACATCTTTAATATCCTTCTACTATTGGGAGTATTGAATGACTTTTGTCTACATTCCTCCCTTCCGTCTTTCATACACTATATCTCTCTCTTTCTCTCTCTCTCTCTCTCCTTCATAACATACCCTGACAACAGTTCCTCCAACAATTAATAACCTGTTTATTGTTGAAAACTATGTCAGTTGTATGTATTGAATGTGTATCTGTAGTTGTTAGTGTCTGCTAATGTGAGTGCAAGATAGGACTTTTAGACGTTATTCTTCGTAGTTTCTCCAGCATATTCAAACGGCCAAAACATCAGACATTACACATAGACATGGAACGATCTCACCCTGAATGTTCCTTTCCGGCTTGAGTCTGGGCTTAATCCAATTATTGAAAACAATTGTCAATGTTTTATCATCAGAAACATAATCCAATAAAGGTCAGTCACTGAAGTTCAGATATGTCCTGTTTTGGAAGGTTAGTTAGTTAGTTAGTCGACAGATCATCCTCGTTGCACATCGGACCATTCAGTCCATAAGTGCTCGGATCCCCTCCTCAGCAAATCCCGCAGCGTGTAGCGGCTAACGACGCCAGTTCTGTGTTGGTTTATCAATCTTCTTTGGCTTCCTGCGTAGTGGTCTTGTTTGGCCACCCCTCTTTTAATTTGCTGCTCTCGCAGTCTGGCCATTGTTGTAGATTCACAGTCATCACTTGGTTCTTGCAAAAGTCTCACTTCTCGTAGAGCATTCAGAATGTCAGCCTGGTCCATGGCGCGTCCGCCCTCCACAGTAGCCTCACCTGCGAGCTTGTCAGCCCGCTCATTTCCTTGTACTCCCGCATGACCTGGCACGAAGATGAAACTAATCTTTGCCAGCCGAGACCGCTCCAGAGGCAGCAACCATTCTCTTCGGATCGACCCCTCCTCTATCCTCTTGATCATGTTCATTGAGTCGCTAAGGAAACAAGCCCTAGTGAATGTCTGTGTCTCGAGCCATGTTATTGCTTTACTTACTGCCATGACTTCCATGGTCAGGCTACTTGTGGTTTCAGTGAAAGCACCAGAGTCCTCCTTCACAATTCTCCCTCCGGCCCGAGCTGTAAAGGCCCATGAGCTTCTCACATGTCGGACGACCGACCCATCTGTGTAGATGACCGCGTCACTGTCTAGCGAATTCTCGAAAATCAACGCTTGTACTTCAGCCTCCACAGCAGCCGGATTTTCTTGTCTGCATTTTCTATCTAGTTGGATGCAAACTGAAAAGGATGTGCAGAAGTCTGTTGGCACTTGCACCCACTCCTCGCCAGGTTCTAAGTCCTCAAGTGAACACACCTGTTGAAGAATGTCTTCGGCTTGACCCATCCACGACCGTCCTCTTTTTAACCTGCTGCCCTTCACCTTCCTAATTTCACTATGCAGTGGATGCTGTGTGTTTGCGTTAATTCTGAGGTAGGCGCGTGCCCTGCAAACTTGCATTCTCTCTTCAATGGTTGGAAAATCAAGAAGGTAGCGCATCGCCCTGCATGCTGTATCTCTTGTACATCCAAGAATAATGCGCATAGCTTCATTCTGTATCCTTTCCATCCTTTCTATCTGCTTATGGCTGAGAGTCAGGATTGCCATTGCATACTCCAAAACAGACATGACCAGCCCCTCGTACAGAAGACATAGATGGCGCTGCTCACAGTTTGCTGCCGCCATCACCCGCATCGCTGCCAAGCCCCGCTTGGCCTTTGTTATCACCTGGTCTATGTGCACATTATAAGCAAGGCTTCGATCAAACCGTATCCCCAGGTAATTCATTGCCTGCGTTCTTTCCACCGTCTCTGAACACAGCATTACAGTTGGTGTTGGATTGTTGACAATATGATTATTCAACGAGAACCAAGTCACTGTTGCCTTTGTTGGGTTGACCATTGCCCCAGCTTCATCACACCAAGTACTTATGCGATTGAGTTCGGTTTGTAGTTCCACAGCAACCTCCTCTCTATCCTTACCCTGACGATACACTAAAACATCATCGGCATATGACAATGTCCTGCCAGGTCCAGTGATCTGCTCACTGGTGATTCTCACTGTGTAGGCGTTGAACAGTACCGGAGATAATGGTGATCCCTGTGGTAGGCCAGGATATATTGTTGTTGGTTCCGAAGTCCAACTGCCACATCTAAAAACTACTTTCCGTTGGAAGAGGGCTGCAGCGATCCAACTAAGGAGGAATGGACTTACGTTTAGTTCAAGAAGCTGAAACATTAAAAAATCCAGTGGTACTCTGTTGTATGCGTCCTCAAGATCAATCGCTGCAGCAACAGTTTCAGTGCCTGAGTGGAAACCTTCATAGACATCATGGGCAAAGACTGCTGCATTGGTCCAGGTTTCTCTTTTTGGACGGTACCCACCCAGGGTAGGTGGGAAAACACCTTGCCTCTCTAGTTGGCTTGATATTTTCCTGGCAATTACCTTCTCCAGCAGCTTGCCTACTGTATTGTGCATGGTTATAATTCGATATCCCTGAATTTTTTTGTGGTCTTTGTCAGGCTTCGGCAAGGGAATCAGATAGCTATGTAACCATTCCTCCTTGATGCTAGCACTCCCTATACTGTTGTTGTACATGTCTGCTAGTTTCTCTAGCTCATTGTCGGTACACCTATTTATGTCGTCGTATCTTATGCCATCAGGACCTGGAGCACTGTTTTTTGATCGTCGAAGCACAGCCTTGATTTCTTTCACTGTCACTGTGTCTTCATCCGAAGTGTTCTGGGCCTTGCATCTGTCTGAGGTGACCTCCTTGGCCAGATTCCGGCCTCCCATGTCTGTCTGGTTGCTCTGCTCAAGGTAGCGTTCAAAGAGGGCTTTGCCCTTGTCCTCATCAGTCCTCTGCCAGATGAGGTCAGCACCTTGGAGTCAGAAATGCTCTTATTCTTGACTACCCCACTCATGCTTTTATGTAGTCGCCAGAACAATTTCAGTGACTTGTCTGTGCTTAATCTTTGACACACCTCTGCCCATTTTTCGCTTTTAACCACCTTGACCAGTTTTTTGAAATAGCTTACTTTTGTGTGCATCTCTCTTTCTAAGTGCAAGCAGGGACTAGGATGTACCAGCTCTGTTCTTCTTGGCATTTTGCCATCTCCTTACAGCACTACGCTTATCCACCCAAGCCTTCTCCACCTCGAAACTCCACCACGGTGGCTGCTCCCAGCTTTTTCTCCTGCCCTGAAACGTTCTGCGCTTGTCACGTCTTATTTTGCTCACCACATCTTGCCCTGTACTGTCATACTGGAACGTCTTTACCTTTAGCTTGTGCTGCCTGGTTCTGCCTTTCTCCACCAATATGCTGCAAGGGTGGTGGTCGCTGCCATGGTGTCCTAGGACACCCCATCTACACACTGTAGTGAGTGAAGGTGAAACTAGCGCCAGATCAATAGCACTGTCCTCATCGCCTGGACGGCTTGCTGTCCTGGTGACACAGCCACTGTTGATACAAACCAGGTCGATGGTTTCCAGTGCAGTCTCGAGCTCCTCCCCTTGTGTATTGGAGGAAGTGTTTCCCCATGATCTGCCTTTAGCGTTGAAGTCACCACAGAAAATAACATTTCTCTCGTGGCCTAATATGCCACTTAAGCACTGCCACTTCTGGGCGTCCACACTCGCATTGCGGGCATAAACATTAACCAACACGAATGGTATACTGGAATGAACTCTCAACGCCTGTATTTGTATATCGTCACTGTCCCAACTGGACATGTCTAGCTCTGACACCACCATGCTGTCGCGAATGAGAATCGCCGTTCCCAGATGTCGTCTGTTGTAGAAACATTTGAAGCCGGCAATTCGGAGTAGCTGATCGCCCAGTCTCGTCTCCTGGAGTGCTACAATGTCGTTCCTGTAAACTAGGGTTTCTAAAATAGAGCCCCGTTGTTTTACACTGGCACAGTTCCAATATAGAATACGGATGTTCCTGAGTCCTAGACGGTGACACTTGAGTCTAAAACGTCTCAAACCCCCGCGCTTACCTTGCTTCTTTGTCCCTGCACGGCTACCACGCCGCTTCGTTATGTTGACTGTTGATCGCTCGGAAAGAAGACGTTCTTCCGCCATGTTGAAAAAACGTAAACACAGACTGCTGATAACCACACACGCTGCTGAAAATTCACTCAAGGATGGCTTCGCTCGATGCACGAACTCCGTAGCACCCGCGCAGATCTTGAGTAGAAACTCCTGGTTTTACATCCTGGCACACCAATTACACGCAAGAGATGAATAAATCCATCCCTTACGCGAAAAAGTTAACGAACACAAAACAACACGACCGTCCGTCGCCATCTTGAAACCGGAAGTTTGGAAGGTAATATAGTCCACCACTGAATACACATCATCACTGTATATAAATGTCTATTTCTATGTGAAATGTTCTCGTGTTCTTCAATGTTTCTTTTAGGTGATTACCTAATTGCACTCTATTTTAGCCTATTTGCTCTGCTTGAATAAAGGTCTTTCACTGAAGTTCACCAAAACATATTTCTTGGCATTCGTTATGTCATCACCTCTTATTGACTGTTTAGGTTGACTTTGTTATAGTGACATATCTTCACTGCACCTGTGAAGTGACTGATTAACGTGAATGTTCTTTCCTTTATTATCAACACTGCTTTCTCTGTACAAGAGATGTACTGGTTTATCTTTTTTGATATGTCCAGCTGTGTAGTGGAACCTGGGTAATAAACATTAAATCAGATGATTTAAGTCTGCTTTATATTACTGTTTATGTGATTGTCTTTCTCCAGCCGTAATGAAAAGCTTCCGAAAGACTACTCTGACATAAACAGCAGAATTCACTAAAGTCTAAACTATTCACTAATAGAAAGCAATGGTAAACGCTATGCTCACACATCTATTTGCCTATGCTAAACTATTACTCTAAAGTATTAATACCTTATATATGCACTTATCCTCCTGGAATCGAAATACACTAGCGAATAACACACTAATATCCCATCTTCTTTAAACGATTTGGGACGTGTATTTCTTTCCCCACTCAGGAGGCATAGATCATTCAGCCCAGTTTGGAACACACACTAACTAGCAACCCCAGTTGCTACTATTTATAACAAGTGTCCAATACTCCGTTGATTGTTTGATCTACAATCAAATTTGCCGTATCCTGCCCATCAAAAAGCGGTGAAATCACGTAGTGTTAATTGCGCTCCGTGTCGTGTCTCCTTCGTCTTCTCCGCTATTCCCCTACGCTCATCATTCGTCGCCCATCAAAGAGTTCTTATTTCTTTGATCACCGTCTCCCGCTGTGTTTGTCCGGTGTCGAAGTTTCCCCCAGCGCGATCGTACCGTTTCCCGTGTCCGGTCAGATCGTCAAGCAATGAACTTTACGAACACCTGTATCCTATTTTCATATTTGTCGGTCAATGATCTTTTATTCGTCCTCATCTCAGAATGAAGTACACAATTGTTAACCCTCCTCCGTCATTGAAGTTTGATAGGTAAGTTATCAAGGAATCACTAAACTGCAGTTTTTCCGTGACAAGTACTTCAACTGTCATGACTTTCGGAGCTTCGATCCTAGACCAGTTGCCAACCAAGTCTTAGGGTCTGGTCTGCCCTGCCATAACATTTAGTCTTTAGGTTGCACTTCCTCGCACCAGTATGTGTGTGTGTGTGTGTCAGGTTATATGGGTGAGTGGTTGTGTTTGTGTGTATATGGGTAATCCGATATAGCCCCATTGCTTTCAACGAGGAGCGGCTGGCCGAGTGGCTAGAACGCCGGTCTCTCTTTCGGGAGACCCAGGTTCGATCCCTTGGTAAGGTGTGGGATCTTTTTCTGTCGGGGGCAAAAAGAAAAATCGTAACCTGCACAGTTCGCGGCGACTGCACAAGCCAGGCGGCCTTAATTCCTCATGCTCAAAGACCCCTCTGCCATACACCGCAAGGATACTATATTGGCAGTAAATGACAGCTTTCAACGAAACTGCCATCCCAAAACAACTATTCTTAAACGGGAAAACGTTAGCACAATAACAAATATAGATATAAAAATAACATAACAATATCTGGGTAATAAGGCTTAATAAGTTCAAACATCTCAAAATGCCAAAAATATCAGCTCTGAAATGTCTACGCCTGGAATGGTGGGATTTTTGTCGTTGCCATCACCCTTCTCGACCCTGAAATCGATCCTTTGCTGCTGTATTTCCGCCTTGTCACCATGAATCTCTTAAAAATGTTAGTTGCATATCCTTTACGGATGTAGCAGTCAACACCAGCATTTAATTGGCTGTTCGTGATTCCTGGGCAAGTTTACGTTCAGTAGTTTGCCATTGCTTTGTGAACGACTGCCACCCATACCAATTCATAAAAAACCAACACAGCTGTTTTTCGAACGCGGTATGCGGAATTAAGAACTGCGTCTGTAAACACCTTAGCCAGGAAACCGGCCTTAAAGCTTATGAAACAGCTCCTTCCTGTTAGCCACAAGCAAATTGTGCAGTCCAGAAGCGTCGTTTGCAAACCAAGAGCGGTTCCCGTAGTCCATAATCGTTTTCTGTAGCCAAAAAGCGATTTATGTAACCCACTAGCGGTTTCTGTCGCCCACAAACAGTTTGTGTAGCCCACAAGCGATTTATGTGGTAAATAAGCGGTTTATGTAATCCACAATCGGTTTCTGTAGTCCACAAGCAGTTTCTGTAGCCCATAAGCGGTTTCTGTATTCCACAAGCGGTTTCTGATCTGTAGCCTATAAGCTGTTTCTGAAGCCCATAAGTTGTTTCTGTAGCCCATAAACTGTTTCTGTAGCCCATAAACAGTTTCTGTAGCCCATAAGCTGCTTCTGTAGCCCATAAACAGTTTCTGTAGCCTATAAGTTGTTTCTGTAGCCCATAAACTGTTTCTGTAGCCCATAAACAGTTTCTGTAGCCCATAAGCTGCTTCTGTAGCCCATAAACAGTTTCTGTAGCCATAAACAGTTTCTGTAGCCTATAAGCTGCTTCTGTAGTCCGTAAGCTGCTTCTATAGCCCATAAACATTTTCCGTAGCCCGTAAGCTGTTTCTGTAGTCCATGAGCGGTTTCTGTAGCCAACAAGCGGTTTCTGAAGCCCACAAGCGGTTTCTGTAGCCCAAAAACTATTAGTGCATAGACGGTTTCTGTAGTCCACAAACTATTAGTGCATAGACGGTTTCTGTAGTCCACAAACTATTAGTGCATAGACGGTTTCTGTAGTCCACAAACTATTAGTGCATAGACGGTTTCTGTAGTCCACAAACACCTCATGCAGACAAAGAGCGGTTTATGCAGCCCGCAAGTGATTCTTATAGCCCACAAGAAGTTTCTCTAGACCAGACGCTCCTCCTTTAGCCCATGTTCGGCCCCTCCATGTCTTTATTATTGAACTCCAGATCTATAGCCTGCATAGTCACGGTTTCTTAGGCAACAGGCTATTATTACATTTATCGAACGTCATCCAAGTACATGGAGACGAGCGTTAGGTACCGGTGGCCTTTAAGTCGAATTCTAGCACTTAACAAAAACATCCTAATAAACGACAACAATTAACAACAACTTGTATGTTGAAGTAATTGCGTTCTTGTAAAGCTTAGCATTTCCACTTCTCGATTTAATCATTATAAATGGATTGACGACATCAATGACATTGGGCAAAAGTGGAAAATGATGATGATGACTCATTATATAATCTCCAGCGGTGATGCTCTTCCTTGATCAGGCTGCTCTTTGTGTACATTAAGACAAATGTCACAAACCGTGAACTTTGATCCCAGAATAACATAAAAGATTATGCTATGGATGTTAACGAGCGGCTGGTTGCCTTAAGCTTCTCTATTAATAGACCCGGATTCGAATCCTTTGCAAACGAATGATTCAGCTTCAAGGAAATAAACGTCTTACTAAGAAAACCACACAGGAACTTCTCAAGAGCAAACAACCCTTAAACTTCCGGACCAGTAAAATCTCCGTGACAACACTAACACTGTTTCCGCTAGAATAGTCGTATACAGATAAATAAAGCCTGTATAGTTTATATACCATTTCTATCTCAAGGAGTGGTGAGTAGAGGTGGAAGAGATAGTTTATAATGTTTAGAAAAAAATTAGGGTTGTATTTTGACTTCCCATTCAATATGAGGGATAGGCGAGCGATCCATTATGGTCATGGAGTGTTGTTTACTACTGGCCACAGTTTGCTAATGAACTTTCCTCATTTCAACTCGCAGTACATGGTTCTAGTCGGCCGGCTACAATAGACACGTATTTAAATCTTAGTAGACCGTCTCTGTCGGTCTCGGTGGCTAAGGTCTTGCGAACGCGATTCGTGAGCCAGCTTACCTGCGTTCGAAACACACCTGCGACCGATTTGGAAACAGACCGCGTCACGTTGGGTCTTAACGCGTTGGTATGGAGCCGGTCGTTCAGAAAGCAATGGCAAACTACTGAACGTAAACTTGCCAAGACATCAACAATAGCCGGAAAATGCTGGTGTTGACAGCGATGTCCTGTAAATCCATCCATCCATCATATGCCATGCTGGTAAGCGTGGGCGGTCATGTTCTGCCATCTCACTCGATCACCAGAGTCGTGGATCAGCTCCGTGTTCCTGTCTCGACCATGCCATGTGGCCAAGCCATCCAGTGTTTACTTCTCGGTCTTCCCTTGGTCTCTTCCCTTCGATCTTACCAGTCGTCACCAAGTTCTCCAAGTCATTTCTTCTCAAAACATGCCCAAAAATTTTTGACTGTCCTCGTCTAATGACTCTAATCAGTTTACGATCTTCATTTGTTTCTTGAAGGACTTGCTCATTGATTTTTCTGTCTGTTCATGGTATTCTTTGCATTTTCCTCAGAAACCACATTTCCACAGCCATCAGCTGTTTTTCATCTTGACTGCTTATTGTCCATGCTTCACATCCATACAAAAGTATAGGTTCTATGTAGCACTTCAACACTCTATTTCTCGTTTCAATTGACATCCTGTTATTGGTCAGTATGTTTTTCATCTTGCAAAAGGCTACCTTCGCAATGGCAATTCTTGTTCTAATCTCTTCAAGGCATCTACCAACAGATTTTATGACTGTGCCGAGATAACAGTATGGATTCACTTGTTTAAGAATATGCCTATCTACTCGTATATCACATTGTGGTATTGCCTTCTTCCCAGTGACGACCATAATCTGTCTTCTGAAAATTCAGTTCTAACCCTAGTTGTTCATTGTGTGCAACAACAGCACCTACTAAATTTTGCAGGTCCTGTTCATTGTCTGTAATCAAGACTGTATCATCTGATATCTAATGTTATTGATGTATCTTCCCCCAATGTTGATTCCTTCCATATCTTCTATCCTGTAAAAAGGATATGAAAAAAAAATATCCCTTCTCTAAATTTTGGGTTGAAATACGTATTCATTGAGGAGACACGGTAGAGCAAAGGGTAGCAGTCTTGCCTGCTGTCCCGGATGCCATGTGTCTTAATCCCATTCGAGGCAGGGATTTCCCTAAAACTGACCTGGACTTTGAGGTTAACTCAACCTAAAGTCGAAATGTGCTGGGAAGTAAAGGTGGCCGGCTTGGCAAAGATCCCATCATCTGTCGAGCGTCGATTGATCTATTTCGGGGCCAATACGCGTTGAGAAGGGTCATCTCCTGTTATTAACTTGTCAATTGAAATTGCGGTATATAGATGAGGGGGTTTCAAATGAAAACGTTAAAAGTGTGATAGAAATTACAATAACCATGCTATTGTCTTGTAACCTGTCAATATTGTTGTTAATGTTGTCCAAAGGTGATATCACGGCGCAGACGGACACGGTGACATCATAAGGACAGGTTACAGGTGGCCGCCCTACTTTTGACATGCACCAAAGAGGAGCAGCCTTCTACTATGCGTGTTTTTTTGTTTTAATCTGTGGAGGCGTGAAATCTATAGAAATTCTTCGGCGAATAAAATTCCAGTACGGTGATGCATGCCTGTTAGTCCAGCAAGTGTATGGTAGTGTAGGAAGTTTCAAAACGGCGTGCCCTCTGTGACAGACTGTCCGCTACCGGGTCAGGCACACCGAGTAGTGACACCAGAGATGTTTTCTGCAGGAATCCAAGCTTTATATCGACGTTGGAGAATTTGCATTGACCGCAGTGGAGACTACATCGAAAAATGATGTGTTCTTTACTTTTTTTTCAGAATATATTTACACAACAATAAAACAAAATAACACACACACACACACACACACACACACACACACACACACACTCACACACACACACACACGCGCGCGCGCGCACACACACCCACCCACACACACACATTTAAGGTTTTCATTTGGAGCATATCGTAAACAGATTTACAAAAATCAACGGATCCAGATAAGAACAGTGGTTCTTTTTATGAAAACAACCAATGATGATACACTTCCCCTTTATTTATGTATGTTGCAAGGCAGTGGTTCTCAACCTTTTTTGGTCCATGCACCCCTTCACAATTTTTTCAGAACGTCATTCCCCCCTCCCTCCTTTCGTATTTCCTCCCTAAACACCCCCTCCCCTTTCCGCCCCTACACAGTATACATAATAATGGAAGCTAAATTTAATAGCACCTACTAAAACAAGTCTAGACGTCTATATAAAATATGCGGGTCTACTTACTTTATAAAATGAATTTGAGAAGGGTGAGACGTACAGAACCGTAAAGTATGAAGGGAAAAACAATATCAAGTAATTGTATTAACGCGATCTTGAAATAAACTTAATTCCCCCCCCCCCCCCCCCCCCCCCCCCCATGGAAACCCTAAAATTCCCTCCTGGGGGGAAATTCTCCACCGGTTGAGAACCACTGCTGTAGGTGTGACAAGACTGCTTGAGAAATGGCTAAAAGCACCCATTTAATTAAACTGGGGTTTAGTTTTAACTCATATGGCTCGGTCTCTTTCCTCAAAGCGGCTTGCCGAAAGCGACAAACAGAGCACGAACTCGGTAGCTCGATCCCCAGGAGTCTCATGATCCCCTTGAGCGTAATAACATCGTCATGGAGACCCCATGATGACAAACAGTCATGTTAAGAAACAAGCCCTTATGGTCGCAGTCGTGTTAAGATATAAGCCCTCATGGTCGCAGTAATGTAAAGAAACAAGACCCTATGGTCGCAGTCATGTTTAGAAATAAGCCCTTATGGCCTCAGTCATGTTAAGAAGCAAGCCCTTGTTGTTGCAGTCATGTTAAGAAATATTTCCCTATGGTCGCAGTCATGTTAAGCAACAAGCCCCTATGGTCGCAGTCATGTTAAGAAGCAAGCCCGTGTGGTCGCCGCCCTGGTAAGAAACAAGCCTATGTCGCCGCTGACGCGGAGAAGTGCTAAAATAAGCAAACTTTTCCAAAACAGCAAATTATTTAATGTTTGTGTCGATTTTAGACCTTGGACTAATTTGTTGTGTGCCATATCTTGGGAAATAAAGGTAGCCGATGTGTTACTGAGCACATCACCTATTTAATATATAATTTTATCAACCATTTCCCCCCCACTGTTCTACCGCTCCCCACCCCCTCCTCCCGCCACACCCAAACCATTATCCCACCACTGACAACGATTTCCCGCTCCATTTTCCTCACCATTACTCACACCACTGTCCGTACCATTGATGGTGTGTCACAGAAGATTTTGATTCAGGTCGAGGAATAAAGGACCAGCAGTCGCCACACCGGCTACAGATTAGCATTCTTCTTTGACACCATCCAGCGTCAGGTGAGCACGACCGAATGGATAGGAGTGCTGGCTCTTAAACATCCGCTGTGCTGGTGCAGAGGTAGCGGGTTCAACCCCTGCTTCGATCAGCTGGACTAAAATGTTAACTTCTCGTCCTTGACCTGGGACGTAAATTACAAGTACCTCTGAAGTATGAATGGGTTCGCGAGATAGCGAGGGACACTGGTAATAGGGAAATTTACCCACAATCACAAATCAGTCTAATGTAATAGAAGTCGTGTATGAACTATGCTTGAGTTCAAAAGCGAGCGAACATCCTCATCCAACCTTACCAAGGATCGAACACACGTCCCCACGATGTGTTGAGGCGAACATACCGACCCTCAGCCTACACACTTCCCCTAACCACGTTTAAAAAGTTGATAAACTGCTATCCACTTCTGAATACTTCGTAAAACCATATCAGTGCGGAAGAAATAGGTGAGGTAGGGGTGGGTGGGTCTGATTTCCGTGGTCATGCAGTCAAGCCGTCTGTTTCCGGCTCCCAATGCCGTTGTTTCATTTAAAGACTGTTATTCGATTAAGACTAGAATTATTTTTTACACCACTAGTGGGTCGCCGCGCTGGCCTAGTGGCTAGAATGCCGAATTATCATTCGAGAGACCCAGGTTCGAAACCTCGGTAAGCTGTGGAGTAATTGCTCTGTCGGGGGCATAAAAAAAACAAACAACTATAACCTGCACAGTTCGCGGCGACTGCACTAGCGAGGCGACCTTAATTCCTCAGGCTCATCACCCCACCCCCCCCCCCCCACCCCGCCATACGCCTCAATTTACTATATTGGCAGTAAATGGCAGTATTATTATATTTATTTATTCTTGACAGGGGTCACAGCTGGAGCCAGGAATCTCGTGCTCCGTGCGACACTTGGTGCAGGCACCTAGCCATCAGGATAACACCTTTCGCAACAGCCATACGTGATACAGCCCTCTGCAATGAACTCTCCCTTCTAGACTTTAACGTCCTTTATCTTATCAGCTCCAGACATGAATGACATGTATTTAAACTGAACTCCTGGTTACCGTTTATCTTTATTGTGCTTCTCTAGCCGGTTTGTGTGTAGTTCACATGTCCTAGTTTGCAATAGAAAAAAAAATAATGTTATCTCCCTTCGATTTCAAATTGTGCTTGAATGTTAATATATAAATGTTTGGTTGGCTGTTGAAGTGTGAACAGACAGTTGACAATCAAAGAATGTTGCTGTATAAAAGTTTGGTTGGCTGTTGAAGTGTAAACAAACAGTTGTCATTCAAAGAATGTTGCTATATAAAAGTTTGGATGACTGTTGAAGTGTGAATAGACAGTTGGCAATCAAAGAATGTTGGGAAGTCGCGATAGACCAGTGTCTTCCTCTTCTTACAGCCGATGTCTTGAGGCGTTGGTCATAATGTCTGTTTACGTGATGTACTTTTCTTAAATAATTGTTTTTGGTTTATCCTTTACAGGACATCGCTGTCAACATAAGCATTTTATCGCTGTTGTTGATTTCTTGGCAAGATTACGCTCAGTAGTTTGCCATTGCTTTCTGAGCGACCAGGCTCACTTATCCCGTAAGTCACCATCGCGACGAGAACAGATACTAATTCTCAATCGCTGTGTTACCCTACGTGGATAAACGGGATTAAGGAGAAAGTCGTTTAAACCCTAGGCCAGGGGTACCGGCCTTAAATAATTACGGTATATAATTTAAAACGCATAAGAGCTCATATAGACTGCCTTGTGTTGATTTCAATGGAATGAGCGTCAGTCGTTCAGAAAGCGATGACAATCTACTGAACATAAATTATGCCCAGTAAATCATCGAAAAGTTGTTAGCATATCCTAAAGAGGACTGTCGCAGTTTACCCCGAACATGTTTTGGCTGTTTCTGATTTCTTGGCAAGTTTACGCTAAGTAATTCGCCATTGCTTTCTGAACGAACGTCACTCATACCATTTGAAAACCAACGCAGGGCGGTCTGCTGCCAAATGGTCCACAGCTGTGTTTCGAACACGGTATGCGGGATTACGAATTGCTAACGCCTTAGCCACAGAGCCGGTCAGTAAATCATAAACAACCACACAATGATATGGTTGATTGCCACGTCCAGTAGGTGACATGCGACTAATATTAAGGAGCTTATATTTATGTATCCAATGTAGTGTTTATATAGGCAGAAAACGTGTCGTGAATGAGAAATGTCACTGTGGGTCACTATCAGGTTTGAATAAGCAGTTTGAAAGCGTGTTATTGGGAACATATTTTCTTATCTGACATTTAAAGGTAATGTATTTTCAAGTGTATCAGATGAGAGAGAGAGAGAGAGAGAGAGAGAGAGAGAGAGAGAGAGAGAGAGAGAGAGAGAGAGAGAGAGGGAAGAGAGATAGAGGAGAGACAGGGGAGAGCGATTGGGGGGGGGGGGGGTAAGAGGAGAGAGATGAGAGTGAGAGAGGAGAGAGAGGAGAGAGAGAGATAGATGAGAGATAGAGAGAGGGGTAAGCAGGCAGGCTTGCTAACTAGCTGGCTGACAGACGGGTGGATGATAAGCAGGTAGGAAGGTTGGTGAATATGCAGACAGGGAGGTAGGTGGGATGGTAGGTATATAGACGGTAGGTCAGGTAACTAGGTAGGTGTGTAGGCAGGCAGGTGGGCAGGCAGGCAAACAACTAGGTTTGCAGGTATAGTTAACTACGTAGATAGATATGAAGTCAGCTCTTTCTTCTAAAATTTGTAGTTTCTCGTAGTTGTTGATAGAAACGTGTGAATCGTATAAATGTCCTAGAAAGGTTAACCAGGTCAACAAATGCCCGCAGAAGTCGGATGTGTCGGCCTAACGGCGCAAGAACGCAGCTCTGCTGTAAACAGGCATAACGCAATCACGTCCGAAAAAAAAGAAGAAAAAAAAAACTCCAGATGAATGCAGAAGAAGAAGTACAAATGTCAATGAATCATTTTGCAGTGCCTTCTTCAACTGTAACCCCGACTTGTGAATTATGCTATTTTTCCAAGCACGTACAGCGAAGTGGTAATAGTGGCAAGCTAATTGCTTACTGCACTACCTTAACCCAGATACCATCCTATCCCTTAAAACGCAAAAGTTTAAAACTCACAGGACGAGTGGTCATACCCTGTAATCAGGAAATAAAACTCAGCTTGGAATAGTACTTGGATGCGTAACTATTCATTCAACACAGCGCCTGGTGTCCATGTTTGAAAACTGAATGGATTGATCACATGGTAGTCAATAAATGGAACGATTGGGTGATTAGTTTAGTTTAGTTTAGTCGACAGATCAACATTACGGCACACGGGTGTAACCCATAAGTGCTTCGTTCTACTCCTAACTCAAGCCTAAGCCCGCAGAACCTCAGTTCAGCGCATGAACTCCGTAGCACAGGAGAGGATCCTGAAATACTTTGGGTAGATGTTTAACTCGAAATTTTTCCGGGCAGCGCCGTTAGGCTACTCTTTTTCGATTTCCAACTGCCAAGGGATATTTTTTACATGCGCAACAGTACACACGGGCGTCCGATCACACTACCTAGATATCATGAACATTTTGTTACTAGAGGTTCATGTGAAAAAATCCCGACACTCACCGGGGCATGAACACGGGACTTCCAGCAATCGAGGCCGACACCATACCTCGAGACCACTCAGCCCTTCCCCTCCCCCGATTGAGTAGTTAAATCAATAAAATCAATGAAACATTAAATTGTATTTCCTCAGCCAATCATGTGGAGTCTCAATCTGGTGCTGTGTGCAGTGAATAAATAATGGATTTAAACGGCAAGAGTATGGACTTCATTGCACCTGTTTTTATCCCATTAGGCTCAGCCTTTTTCCACAGGTGACTTACCGAAGCCGTCGCACAGAGCACGAACTCCGTTGCTCCAGTGGCGACCCATATGAGTCTTCGGTAGAAGTAGTGATATGAATAGTAGTCGTAATAGTGATAAGTAGTAGCTATGAAATAATAATAGTAATAGCAGTGGTACCGGTCTCCCTGGCCGAGAATTTAGCAGCTTTCTCCGTAACCCCGAATACTCTCGTGGTTGACGTGAGCGCACGAGAATTGGAAGCGGTTCGAGTCACGCCAGTGACTTATGAGAGTATGGAGCCGGTCGCTCAGAAAGCAATGGCAAACTACTGATCGTAATCTTGCCAAGAAATCTACAATCAGCTGAAAGATACTGATGTTGACAGCGATGTCCTGTAAAGGATATGCAAAACATTTTTTTTAATAGTAGTGGTAGCAGTGGTATAAGTATGAATAGTGGTGGTAGAAGTAATAGCAGGAGTAGTAATTGTAGTAGTAGTAGTAGTAGTAGTAGTAGTAGTATTAGTAGTAGTAGTAGTAGTAGTAGTAGTAGTAGTAGTAGTAGTAGTAGCAGTAGTAGTAGTAGTAGTAGTAGTTGTTGTAATAGTAGTAGTAGTAGTAGTAGTAGTAGTAGTAGTAGTAGTAGTAGTAGTAGTAGTAGTAGTAGTAGTAGTAGTAGCAGTTGAGTTGAGTTGAGTTGAGTTAAGAACCGACATCACTGCACTCAGGACATTCCCATACGTGCTCAGTCCCCTCGTTCAACAGACAGCGAAGAGTCATACTACTAATCGTTCCCACCGCTATCTGATTGAAAGTTCTCCTGGTCTTCCCTGTCAGTTTTGAGATTCATCCAGAACCCCTACCGATCCCCCGCAATCTCATTCTTTCCGCATATGGGTTCTCAATCTGTTCCTCCGCCTTCTCCACCTGGTCCTACAAGCGCACGACCACCTCCCCCCTTGTCCATAGGCAAGATATCCACCAAGAGGTGCATTCCCTGCTAGCCTATCAGCCTGTTCATTCCCCCGTACACCCGCATGGCCAGGGCAAAATATCCATACAATTCTCACAATCTGTGACCTCTGAAGCGACGAGAGCAATTCCACACGAAACATTCCTTTCTCCACCTTGCTAAGCATATTCTTTGAATCCGTAATGAACACAACGTGTGTTGCAGTAGTCTCCTCTAGCCAGCGGAATGCCGCTGTTACTGCCTCCACCTCCATTCTCATGCTGGAGGTCGTAGTCTCATATGCCAGGCTCTCCTTTTCAAGACTCGCCCATTAGACTTTGCAATAAAGCCCCATCTACTACGTCTGTTTCTCACCACTGACCCAATTGGTGTATATGACTATGTCACCTTGATGTGTCTTGCTCTGGATCAGCTGTTGCTACTTCAAACTCAGTGCCGCCCGCTGCCCATTCTCTGCACTCACGACCCAGTGTTATTATTACATTGTGCCAGTCCGTCATGTCATCCGGAACTTCAACCCACTCTCTTTCACGATTGATGGTCTCTAGATCACACACCTGACTTATAAAAAGTTCTAAGAGGAAAGACTAACTAACTTTACCATATCCATAGCTGCTTGCAGCGGGTGATCCCTATCTGCGGCAACTCTCCGGTATCATTTGGGCTGAAGGACACTATGTCTATCCGTCATTGTAGTTAGCGCCAGGATATGCCTCATGCAGATAATTGGTGCACCTCAGTATTAACCGCATGGCAGCATTCTGTATGCGCTCCAACCTTTCAAGCTGGCTTTTTGATACTGTCAGCAACCCCAAAACATACTCAATGACATACATTATTAACGGCTGAAAGAGCCTTACAGCAGCCTCTGATCTACCCCGGTTGCTGCCATAGCCCTCAATGCATTAAGTCCCCTACCAGCCTTCACCACCAAATCCTCCACATGATCCTTAAAAGACAAACACCTGTCAAAGGTGATACCCTAGTACTTCAGTTTACTTTCTCGACTAAGAGGACATCCATTCAACATAATACCTGGGACGTCTGCCTTGACGATCCGGTTATCCAGGGAGTACCACACAACCGATGCCTTGTCTGGGTTTAAAATGGCCCCTGCGTCCCTGCACCACCCCGTCACCTTGTTTACCACCACCTGTACGTCTTTCGCCAAACTGGCCCTGTCTCTGCCCTGTCTGTACACCAGCACATCATCTGCAAATGTCAAGATTCTACCCACACCCGGTGTCTCAATAGCTGCGATTTTGCTAGTGTAGTCTTTAAAGAGCACTGGGGACAAGGCAGATCCCTGTGGCAACCCAGGTGTAATTGTACTGGGGTCAGAAGTTCAGGTACCCATGCGCAGTGCAACCTTACGCTCATAAAGGACTGCCGCAACCCATCTAACAAGGCAAGGGCAGACCTCCATGTCCGACAGTGTGTGTATTAACCGATCATACCTAACCCTGTTATACGCATCCTCCAGGTCAAGAGCTACCGCCACTGTCTCCTGTTTATCCTGGAAACCCTCGTAGACATCAAATGCAAAAGTTGCAGCATTGGCCCAGGTGTCCTTTCCAGGTCGGTAGCTCCCGAGTCCTTGGGAAAGCAGAAGTAGTATACTAGGGTTTCCAGACCCCACTTTTAGCCTCCAGGCTGGATGCTGATAGGGTTTATGAAGGAAATATGGGTAAAATGGCTCCAGCCTGGAGGCTGACGGAAATATTTTTGGGCGAGTGAAATTTTTTTTTTTCGGCGTAATTTTTCGTGGGAACGGGATTTTTGACGCTGCCTGGTGGGTGTAAAAAGTAATTAAGGTAAATGTTTAGTTGGTTCTGGAAAGCGAAGGGGGAAAGTTATTTTGGTTACATTAGTATGGGTAGTGATAAACATGGGTGTGATGGGTCGTTCTATTCATGGGTATATGGTGGTGTCGTAGACATAATGTGTATGTGTAGTGATAAACAAGGGTGTGATGGGTCGTTCTATTCATGGGTATATGTGGTGTCGTAGACATAATGTGTATGTGTAGTGATAAACATGGGTGTGATGGGTCGATCTATTCATGGGTATATGGTGGTGGCGTAGACATAATGTGTATGTGTAGTGATAAACATGGGTGTGATGGGTCGTTCTATTCAGGGGTATATGGTGGTGGCGTAGACATAATGTGTATGTGTAGTGATAGACAAGGGTGTGATGGGTCGTGGTTATACTCGATGAAGTAAGAGATGGTTACTATCATCTGAACAGTATGATAGTAGTGAAGGTAAAGGGTGGTATATTCACCGATTACAAAGGAAATCTTATAAAGTTATAATGGGTGTGGTGGTAAGGGGTATTAGTGATCAAGTAGGAGTGATATAGGGGTGGTCATAAATGTAATAAGAGGTGTTCGCAGTTACACACTGGTCAACCAGTGGTCAAGTGGTCAAGTAAGGGTCAAGTAGTCAAGTGAGGAAAATTTTAGGGAAAAGTGATTGTAATGAGATGGTGATGATTAAAGAGTGGTAAATTAGTGGTCAACCAGTGGTCAAGTGGTCAAGTGAATAAATTTTAGGGGGAAAGTGAGTGTAGCGACATGGTGATGCTTAAAGGGTGGTAAATTAGTGGTCAAGTAGTGGTCAAGCAGTGGTCAAGTAGTGGTCAAGTGGTCGAGTGACCACTTAAATTGTAGAGGACGATGTGCCTAAGATTATGGTAGTGATTAAAGTGATAGATGACGTGGTCAAGCAGTGGTCAAGTAGTCGAGTGACCACTTAAATTGTAGGGGAAAGTACGTATAGTGCAATTGTGGTGGGTAGAGTGAAGAAGAATCAATAGTAGTGATAATACTACTACCAATATTAGCGACAAGCACAAAGACAACCAAGTACATACTTGATACACACAAATACAAAGACAACGAAACACACGTACACACACAGAGAGACAGAAGTACAGACAAACCATACCATTACTACTGTCACAGCAACAGCTATACACAAGTACACACCCATAAACACATACACAAGAACACTCAAAGACAAACACAAAGACAACCATACACAGACAACCCATACCATTACTACTGTCAGCACAACTATACACACACGTGTACACACATACAAGCACAAAGTCAACCACACACACCCATAAACATCCACTCAAGTACAGACACAGGAAAACAAAGAAGCAAACAAGGACAGACACACTCACCCATAATCAATTACACAAATACACACCTACAAACACAAAGACAACCACACACAGACACACTTGTACGTACAGATTCAGAAGTACAGACAATCCATACTATTACTACTGTCATCACAACTATACACTTGTACATACAGACACATAAGTACACAAAGACACACCCAAAACATTACTACTGGTACCTCAACCAGTACAGATACACTCACCCATAAGACTAAACTATACAAACCACATACCCCCTTTTGGTAAAGAACGCGGATGTCCGAGAAAGCCCCTACGTCATCACCGCCATGTGCAAAAGTCATTAAGTATGAGTCATCGGTTTGTGGGAAGCAGGCGTGAGAATAGCTTGTCTAACTGCCACGTCAGCTACGTCGTGTGCAGAACCAGTGTATAAAATAGACGGCGTCTCTTGTGAGCACATTACCAGTTCACGGGCTGAGTTGGGTATCTACAGCAGTGCTTCAGGCTGGTGTGAGCATTGTGTAGTAAGCAGATATTGTTCACGTACTGACTTGGTTACATCGGTGAAACAGGTTGGTGTGAGCCTTATTCGTGTCGTTGGCTTCTGATAAAACAGTGAAACATTGTATACAGCAGAACATTTTTTCGTGATTGTAAGAAAGCGAAAAAAACAGTTTATCAATATGACCACCAGATCTACTGTCACGTGTTCAGTGTGCGACAAAGCCTATTGTGATAAGTATACCCTTAATCGTCACATTCGGACCATTCACGAGGGGAAAGACCAAGTATATCCCTGTCAGTTATGTGATAAGGTGTATAATACGAACGATGGCCTACAAAAACACAAACGAATACGTCATCAGCCACGTATGAATACACCAAACACTGCAATACCAGAGACGACAGCACCACCTGTCTATTTACACCATCATCGTAGTCTAACGCAAGTACCAGACTGCCACCACTGTATCTTCAATGATAACCTTACCCGCTACAATGGGAACATTCACAATGATTATCCCTGTCAGTTACGTGACAATCTATACAATTCGAACCTACAACGGTACTTACATCACCAGACACCACGAGAAAGGATGACACCCTTAGACACCCTGGCAACACCTCCACTCACAGTAGCAGAGGATATCCAACCAAATGATAGAGACAGTTTGGCAGCCCTTAAGGCGTACTGCAAGGACCTATCGCTTATGCTACCCAATCAACTGGTAGTATTAGAAAAAAGTGTCGACCACCGCTATCGGGTGGTTTTGGTATGATAAAAAGAAGTATTCAGATATCTTGTATGATATCTCATACATGTCTTTATTCTGGATCCGAAACAAATAAGGTATGTGTGATGACTTCAACAACAACAGTGTTTTTTGATAGTCAACCACCAGAGCCCAGAAGAATGAAGATCACTAAACCAGAACTTTTTGGTGTTTCACTAATCATCTATGTCATTGATTTTTTCTTATATCACTAAAGTGTTTTTCACTAAGCATCTATGTCATTGATTTTTTCTTATATCACTAAAGTGTTTTGATGAATAATACATTCTTTGATATATTGAAACCAAGTTTTTTTGTTGATTTTCTTTATTGGTTTTGTTTTCATGACGTTGTCTTGTCAGCTCAGAGCTTACATTACCAGATATGAACAATGTCTTAGAAGAAGTTATGGCAAATACAGAACAGTCAAATGTATAAAATCTAGGAAAAAATAACCAAAGGCGAAAAGGCCTAAAGAGAGAAATGTCTCGACCAAGCTTATAAATATTACAACTAAAAGGTTGATCAAAATTCAAACATTATAAAAATAACCAAATATGAAAAACATCGTCCAAAGACAGAAATATTTCAACTAAACTTATAAATAAGTCACCAAAAGGGGAAAAGGTCAAGTACAGAAATAGCTATGGAAAAAGTAAGTCCACAAAACTAAGAAAGAAATGTAACTTCTGTAGTCAATTGTGTCTTATCTGAAAAGACGCTATCAATGTCACCCCTTTCCTTGTTTTACTTTACCAAAGACCTTCACCGTATCTGGTACAGAAACCCTTATACAGCACTCATCTCTCCACAGTCTTGGTTGCTTTCTAATACAAAGTGGTTACATCACCAAGAACTTCAAACCTCCACTGTACACGTGCTCCATTGAAACACCCATGACAGTTAACAAACATGTATGGCCATGTAATCTGTGAGTCCATCGGGGATAGTTCATCCGAGTATTCCAAAAGATCCATTTCCCATGGCTGACATCTTCAACTTGCTATAACACAACTTATTCTAATATACACTTTACATGAAATTTCCCAAATTTGGGCTCTATTAAAGATTACGTAATGAGATACACAAAGACACCAAGAACATAGCATACAAAATAATTCACAAATTAAAACTTAAACCATATCAGATGAACCACCCAACAAGTACTACACAAACATATAATAAGGAAACACATGACACACAGAGCTTACAGACAAATCACTTGGACTCAAACAAATTTTGCTTCTTGTACTGTAGAATTCTACCAACACTTCTTTCCTATCACCAAAACTAAACATCTACCACACAACCACTGGTCATTTGTCCAACATAATACTCATACCCTCGCCAACGACATTAAGGAAATGCATACTAGTTTATTTCTGGTTATAACTGTTTTAATAGAGCAGAGAGATATACATGCTAATTAGACTACAGCTGCCTTCTTCACTGCTGTCCTTTGTTCGATGACTTTTCTTCTGTGGTTGTCCCTCAAGTCTGGGTTCAAAATTTTTTCCAGTTCTAGTATACGGCTTTCAAAATTCTCACGTTCTCTGATTACATGATGCCAGTTACCATTGCGTTCTTCGGTGCCAACAGTATGGACTGTCAAGAAGTGAGGTTCTGGTGCAAAATTAACCTGTGGAGGTAAATAAAACACATTGAAACTTACAAGACTACCTACTACTTCAGTAAAGAAAAAAACAGTAAAAAATTCATGATGAGAAGTGGTAAAAGGCATAAAAACAGACTGTAGACATTCTATTGGTCACATCTTGAGAAAAGGTAAAGGTATAGTCACTGATGGTTTGTGGTATAGAGAGATGTACATAGAAAACATGTATAACACATAGGTTTTCGTTATTGGTCATGATTACCAAAATACACATGTGAACTATGATCATTACTACCCATACACACCTTATTCGTTGAAGAGGAACACCTTCG
Source organism: Cepaea nemoralis (assembly GCA_014155875.1). NCBI lineage: Eukaryota > Metazoa > Mollusca > Gastropoda > Stylommatophora > Helicidae > Cepaea > Cepaea nemoralis. The sequence goes on along the minus strand of JACEFZ010005193.1, from coordinate 517,488 downwards.
GACACCATCAGTAGGATATTTTTCGTTCCACGTCACATTAATTTTCTTGAGAGACTCTGGGGCATGACTATTAGCCAAAAGGTCAATATCTTCATGTGAAGACGAATCATCACCCCAAGCAAAGGTTGTCTCTGGTACATCTAAAGCTGGCTGGGTGCCACGAGTAGGTTTCTGGCAGAACAAAATGTCTAATGATAAAGCTGGTGTGAAGAAGCCAGAATCATCCTCCTTCAAAACACTGTCATCTTCATAACAATCTTCATCTTCTGACCACGATGTCCGTCTATCAATTAAAGCTGTCATTGTACCTGGTGAATGGAAGGTGAAAAAAGTTTTACACAAGTAGGTTAAAACGTTAGGATTACAATGTGATTCTATAGAAGAATCTCTGATCACAGACCCATACTACAGATACGACAGTGTGAGTGTAGATTCTACGAGTCACAATTATGGACTGGTGTAATAGTTTTCACTAACAACTGACAAGAGGGTGTTTTTGTGAAACGGGAACTCGACACCGGTGATATGTTAGTAGTAGGGGCTTTAAATCTAATGTCTGACAATGTATAAGTATGCATTTCCTTAATGTCGTTGGCGAGGGTATGAGTATTATGTTGGACAAATGACCAGTGGTTGTGTGGTAGATGTTTAGTTTTGGTGATAGGAAAGAAGTGTTGGTAGAATTCTACAGTACAAGAAGCAAAATTTGTTTGAGTCCAAGTGATTTGTCTGTAAGCTCTGTGTGTCATGTGTTTCCTTATTATATGTTTGTGTAGTACTTGTTGGGTGGTTCATCTGATATGGTTTAAGTTTTAATTTGTGAATTATTTTGTATGCTATGTTCTTGGTGTCTTTGTGTATCTCATTACGTAATCTTTAATAGAGCCCAAATTTGGGAAATTTCATGTAAAGTGTATATTAGAATAAGTTGTGTTATAGCAAGTTGAAGATGTCAGCCATGGGAAATGGATCTTTTGGAATACTCGGATGAACTATCCCCGATGGACTCACAGATTACATGGCCATACATGTTGTTAACTGTCATGAGTGTTTCAATGGAGCACGTGTACAGTGGAGGTTTGAAGTTCTTGGTGATGTAACCACTTTGTATTAGAAAGCAACCAAGACTGTGGAGAGATGAGTGCTGTATAAGGGTTTCTGTACCAGATACGGTGAAGGTCTTTGGTAAAGTAAAACAAGGAAAGGGGTGACATTGATAGCGTCTTTTCAGATAAGACACAATTGACTACAGAAGTTACATTTCTTTCTTAGTTTTGTGGACTTACTTTTTCCATAGCTATTTCTGTACTTGACCTTTTCCCCTTTTGGTGACTTATTTATAAGTTTAGTTGAAATATTTCTGTCTTTGGACGATGTTTTTCATATTTGGTTATTTTTATAATGTTTGAATTTTGATCAACCTTTTAGTTGTAATATTTATAAGCTTGGTCGAGACATTTCTCTCTTTAGGCCGTTGGTTATTTTTTCCTAGATTTTATACATTTGACTGTTCTGTATTTGCCATAACTTCTTCTAAGACATTGTTCATATCTGGTAATGTAAGCTCTGAGCCGACAAGACAACGTCATGAAAACAAAACCAATAAAGAAAATCAACAAAAAAACTTGGTTTCAATATATCAAAGAATGTATTATTCATCAAAACACTTTAGTGATATAAGAAAAAATCAATGACATAGATGCTTAGTGAAAAACACTTTAGTGATATATCGTAAGAAAAAAAAATCAATGACATAGATGCTTAGTGAAAAACACTTTAGTGATATAAGAAAAAATCAATGACATAGATGATTAGTGAAACACCAACAAGTTCTGGTTTAGTGATCTTCATTCTTCTGGGCTCTGGTGGTTGACTATCAAAAAACACTGTTGTTGTTGAAGTCATCACACATACCTTATTTGTTTCGGATCCAGAATAAAGACATGTATGAGATATCATACAAGATATCTGAATACTTCTTTTTATCATACCAAAACCACCCGATAGCGGTGGTCGACACTTTTTTTCTAATACTACCAGTTGATTGGGTAGCATAAGCGATAGGTCCTTGCAGTACGCCTTAAGGGCTGCCAAACTGTCTCTATCATTTGGTTGGATATCCTCTGCTACTGTGAGTGGAGGTGTTGCCAGGGTGTCTAAGGGTGTCATCCTTTCTCGTGGTGTCTGGTGATGTAAGTACCGTTGTAGGTTCGAATTGTATAGATTGTCACGTAACTGACAGGGATAATCATTGTGAATGTTCCCATTGTAGCGGGTAAGGTTATCATTGAAGATACAGTGGTGGCAGTCTGGTACTTGCGTTAGACTACGATGATGGTGTAAATAGACAGGTGGTGCTGTCGTCTCTGGTATTGCAGTGTTTGGTGTATTCATACGTGGCTGATGACGTATTCGTTTGTGTTTTTGTAGGCCATCGTTCGTATTATACACCTTATCACATAACTGACAGGGATATACTTGGTCTTTCCCCTCGTGAATGGTCCGAATGTGACGATTAAGGGTATACTTATCACAATAGGCTTTGTCGCACACTGAACACGTGACAGTAGATCTGGTGGTCATATTGATAAACTGTTTTTTTTTTCGCTTTCTTACAATCACGAAAAAATGTTCTGCTGTATACAATGTTTCACTGTTTTATCAGAAGCCAACGACACGAATAAGGCTCACACCAACCTGTTTCACCGATGTAACCAAGTCAGTACGTGAACAATATCTGCTTACTACACAATGCTCACACCAGCCTGAAGCACTGCTGTAGATACCCAACTCAGCCCGTGAACTGGTAATGTGCTCACAAGAGACGCCGTCTATTTTATACACTGGTTCTGCACACGACGTAGCTGACGTGGCAGTTAGACAAGCTATTCTCACGCCTGCTTCCCACAACCGATGACTCATACTTAATGACTTTTGCACATGGCGGTGATGACGTAGGGCTTTCTCGGACATCCGCGTTCTTTACCAAAGGGGGTATGTGGTTTGTATAGTTTAGTCTTATGGGTGAGTGTATCTGTACTGGTTGAGGTACCAGTAGTAATGTTTTGGGTGTGTCTTTGTGTACTTATGTGTCTGTATGTACAAGTGTATAGTTGTGATGACAGTAGTAATAGTATGGATTGTCTGTACTTCTGAATCTGTACGTACAAGTGTGTCTGTGTGTGGTTGTCTTTGTGTTTGTAGGTGTGTATTTGTGTAATTGATTATGGGTGAGTGTGTCTGTCCTTGTTTGCTTCTTTGTTTTCCTGTGTCTGTACTTGAGTGGATGTTTATGGGTGTGTGTGGTTGACTTTGTGCTTGTATGTGTGTACACGTGTGTGTATAGTTGTGCTGACAGTAGTAATGGTATGGGTTGTCTGTGTATGGTTGTCTTTGTGTTTGTCTTTGAGTGTTCTTGTGTATTTGTTTATGGGTGTGTACTTGTGTATAGCTGTTGTTGTGACAGTAGTAATGGTATGGTTTGTCTGTACTTCTGTCTCTGTGTGTGTGTACGTGTGTTTCGTTGTCTTTGTATTTGTGTGTATCAAGTATGTACTTGGTTGTCTTTGTGCTTGTCGCTAATATTGGTAGTAGTATTATCACTACTATTGATTCTTCTTCACTCTACCCACCACCATTGCACTATACGTACTTTCCCCTACAATTTAAGTGGTCACTCGACTACTTGACCACTGCTTGACCACGTCATCGATCACTTTAATCACTACCATAATCTTAGGCACATCGTCCTCTACAATTTAAGTGGTCACTCGACCACTTGACCACTACTTGACCACTGCTTGACCACTACTTGACCACTAATTTACCACCCTTTAAGCATCACCATGTCGCTACACTCACTTTCCCCCTAAAATTTATTCACTTGACCACTTGACCACTGGTTGACCACTAATTTACCACTCTTTAATCATCACCATCTCATTACAATCACTTTTCCCTAAAATTTTCCTCACTTGACTACTTGACCCTTACTTGACCACTTGACCACTGGTTGACCAGTGTGTAACTGCGAACGCCTCTTATTACATTTATGACCACCCCTATATCACTCCTACTTGATCACTAATACCCCTTACCACCACACCCATTATAACTTTATAAGATTTCCTTTGTAATCGGTGAATATACCACCCTTTACATTCACTGCTATCACACTGTTCAGATGATAGTAACCATCTCTTACTTCATCGAGTATAACCACGACCCATCACACCCTTGTCTATCACTACACATACACATTATGTCTACGCCACCACCATATACCCCTGAATAGAACGACCCATCACACCCATGTTTATCACTACACATACACATTATGTCTACGCCACCACAATATACCCATGAATAGAACGACCCATCACACCCATGTTTATCACTACACATACACATTATGTCTACGACACCACCATATACCCATGAATAGAACGACCCATCACACCCTTGTTTATCACTACACATACACATTATGTCTACGACACCACCATATACCCATGAATAGAACGACCCATCACACCCATGTTTATCACTACCCATACTAATGTAACCAAAATAACTTTCCCCCTTCGCTTTCCAGAACCAACTAAACATTTACCTTAATTATTTTTTACACCCACCAGGCAGCGTCAAAAAACCCGTTCCCACGAAAAATTACGCCGAAAAATAAAAATTTCACCCGCCCAAAAATATTTCCGTCAGCCTCCAGGCTGGAGCCATTTTACCCATATTTCCTTCATAAACCCTATCAGCATCCAGCCTGGAGGCTAAAAGTGGGGTCTGGAAACCCTAGTATACTACTAGCAGATTCCGACTTTCCAAATGTTAAAGTAGTAGTAGTAGTAGTAGTAGTAGTAGTAGTAGTAGTAGTAGTAGTAGTAGTAGTAGTAGTAGTAGTAGTAGTAGTAGTAGTAGTAGTAGTAGTAGTAGTAGTATATGGCTATCGCATCCGATAACACTACATTTGAGCAGCCGGAAATCAGAGGTTATAATTCAGCCGATCCCTCTAGGGTTACAAAGGACGGTCATGGATGGCGGCCGCTAGCACACTTAGTGCGTGCATACTTGCACAGATGGAGGCGGGGTTTTTAAACTGTCCATGGCGGCCATATATACTTTTACTTTACATGACGTTGAAGTCAAGACTAACATGTTTTCGCTGGTGTGATTTATTGGCAAGTTTATGTTCAGTAGTTTTCCATTGCTTTCTGAACAAACGGCATCCATATCATTTCGTAAACCAAACCAACCAAGGCGGTCTGCTGCCAAATCGCGCTCAGTTGTGTTTCAAACGCAGGTATGCGGGATTACAAACTGCGTCCGTAATGCCTTCGCTACGAAGCCGGTGACTATGAGCAGACGACGTGAAAAACATCTAATGGCAGTGGAAATGTGATTTCTGAGGAAAATGCAAAGAACACCATGGAGAGACAGAACAACCAATGACCAAATCCTATAAGAAGTAAATGAAAATCGTAAACTGAACAGAGAAATTAGAACAGAGAAGACGTAGACAGTCAACATTTTTGGGCACGTAATGAGAAGAAATAAACTGGAGAAATAGGTGGAAACTGGCAAGATTGAGGGAAAAAGAACACGGGAAGGCAGAGAAGTAAGTATCTGGATGGCTTTACCACATGGCATCGATGGGATGAGAACACAGAGCTGATCCACGACGTTGGTGATCGTGTTATGTGGCGAAACATGACCTCCCACGTCTACCCGCATGGCATTTGATGAATGAATAGATTCAACTCATCTGGAACTTTTAGTGATAGTAGTAGTAGTAGTAGTAGTAGCAGTTTATCACTATAACTAATACATTAGTGTAAAACCCTTAGACGAACGGAAATGTAGGCGAGTAAAGATATGCTAGAAGTAGCTGTGCAGATAGACATACACAAGTATGCTTCTGTAGTGTAAGTTATTCTTCCGTTTAAGATTATATTTATTAACATCACCACATACATTATTACTGCCATCATCATCATCATCATCATCATCATCATCATCATCATCATCATCATCATCATCATCATCATCATCATCATCATCATCATCATCAACATCATCATTTTCTTCTTCTTCTTCTTCTTCTTCTTCTTCTTCTTAACATCACAGGTTAATAATTAAATTCAGATGACAATATTACAGGTTTACATGTGTCATGAAGCATATATGCAAGGAGGGTGGCAAAGACAAAAGCGGTGTATTTGAATTGTAAACAGAAACTGATTACGGCTAACACACAAAGACAACGTGGCTAAGCTAACATGTTAAGTTGTATTCTCGCAAAATTAATACAGCCACAAAGGCAGGGGGGAAAAATTAGTTACGCGGCATCTTCATTGATTAAAGTAAGTCATAATCACGTTGGATCGGGAATGCAAGGATTGGCCTGCGGACTGCGCTTGGTAGAAGATGCAACAACCGATTCACAACAATTCGCGCCCAGGTGATGTAATCATCTTCGTGTGGTTCTGTGCTAAGAGTGATTGATAGAAGTAGCCGGGGGTTCTTAGCGAAAGTTTATTGCGAATAGCTCTGGAGAACCTGGCATATGATACCGCGATTGTTGTGTTTGTAACGGACTCACACACCATGCCGAGAAGTGTGAAGACAGGTATACTTCGTGCAGAGTGGCGTGCTTCCATTAAAAAGTCAAAGATACGGAGCATCCGATTTACCTTTTCGCTAGGGCATGCTGGTCTCCATAGCTAGGAGTTAACGTCTTTCTCCGTAATCCCCTATATTCTCGTGAGCAACGTAACCTGCGCGAGAATCGGTAGCGGTTCTAGCCGCGTTGGTAACTTAGGGGTATGTGCGCCGGTCGCTCAGAAAGCAATGGTAAACTGCTGAGCGTAATCTTGCAGCTAAACAATGCTGATGTTGACTGCATTGACTGCAACATCCTGTAAGGGATATGCAAACAAAAAGGGGGCATGCCGATGTATTGGGAAACGAGCAGGCTGACACATTGGCGTGTTTCCACCTCCAGGTGTGTATGCGTGCAAGAAATGGTAGATGTGGTTAGAACCCTTTGGGATCTTATGTATATCATGAAATTATTACAGTATTGGTAAAATAGGGCGGCAGGAAGTGGCCAAAGTATCTGGCCGACACTCAGGACTCAGAGGAACAGTCAGACGGACATATAATCAGACGGCAGCTGGTACCATTAGTATTGGGACTCTGGCTGCTAAATATAATGACGTAGCATGAATGGGAATCTCTAGAGTGCTGTGATTTTGGTTATTGACTTCGCTCAACTCATTGATTAAAACTACAACATGTTAGAACTGAAACAGAATCATCAAATGTCCAGGTTTGAATTTCTAGTAATGGCTTAGAGACAAGACATCGGCTGGTATATTCCTGGAGTTTGAAAGTATTGATGTAACATGGAACATAACTACAAGCACTGATTTATCATAGAACATAACTACAAACAATGGCATAACAAATATTGGTATAAAATGAAATATTATTACAAACATTGGTATAACATGAAATATAATTACAAACATTAGTATAACATGAAATATAATTACAAACATTGGTATAAAACGAAATAGCTACAAACAATGGTATAACATGAAATATAATTACAAACATTGGTATAACATGAAATATAATTACAAACATTAGTATAACATGAAATATAATTACAAACATTGGTATAAAACGAAATAGCTACAAACAATGGTATAACATGAAATATAATTACAAACCTGCAATAGAAATACGAAAACAGGCATTAAATGAAACACAACTACACACTCTAGTATAACATGAAACGTACATACAAACACCGGTAGTCAGTTTTTGTGAGATTAAATGAGTTCAGTTCTTGTAAGGACTGAATGAGACCGTTCCTTGTAGAGAAAGCAACGAATAATTGGTAGTGGGTCTTTATGTCTATGTTATAACCGTGTTTGTAGTTATGTTTCACGCTATAACATAATTTATTGTTGTTTCATAGAACATCCGTGTTTGTAGTCATGTGTCATGTTATACCAGAGTATGTCTTTATATTTCATGTTATAACCGTTTTTGTAGTTATGTTTCATGTTATACCATAATTTGTTTTGTTTTTTTTTCATTTATACCAGCATTTGTTGTTGTTTAATGTTATACGAGAATTTTTTTTTTTCATGCTAGACCAGAGTTTGCGTTTATGTATCATGTTATACCAAAGTTCGTATTTATGTTTTATGTTATAACCATGTTTGTTGTTATGTTTCATGACACATCTGTGCTTGCAGTTATGTTCCGTGTTATATCAGTGTTTGTAGTTATGTCCCATGTTAAATCATATTGCTAAGTTGTGTTTAATTTTATAAGCGTTTTTGAAGTTATGTTTCATGCTATACTCATATTTTCAGCTGTTTAATATTTTAGTTTAGTTTAGTCGATGGATCAACATCACGGCACACGGGTGCAACCCATAAGTGATCCGTTCTCCTCCTTCTGGAGAAACTAAGATCAGTGCAAGAACTCCGTAGCACCGGCGAGGATCCTGAAATACCTTGGGTAGATTTTTAACTCGAAATTTTGCCCGGGCAGCGACATTAAGCTACTTATTTTCGATTTCCAACTGCCAAGGGACATTTTACGTGCGTAACAATACACACGGGCGTCCGATCTCACTGCCCAGAGACCAGGGGAAATTTATTACTAGAAGTCCACGAGAAAAAAATCATGGCATCACCGGTGCTTGAACCCAGGACCTCCAGCACTCGAGGCGGACACCATACCTCGAGACCACGCAGCCCCCTAATCTCCTAAGCTGTTTAATGTTAAAGCTATGTTTTTAAACGTGTTTAATGTTATATTCTTCTTCATTGCTGCTTCATAGAACATCAAACACTGTTCAAGACTATAACTGATCTGTGTTTGTAAGTACATTAAGATATATTTGTATACGTCTTTAAGCGTATTGTTTATATGGTGTTAGCCTCATGTGTTTAAAGATAAATGGGCGCCCAATGGAAAATGCTGTCAATAACCACGCCGGCCGTCTATACTTCCCAGAATATTTCCTGGTACCCCTTTTTAGGCTGTGTCGATTATAGAGCCCAAATAATTTATACAAATAATCTCGAATAGTGTGTGATGTTACGTGTCATGTTATACGCGTTTTTGTACCTATGTTTCATATTGTACACTTGATTGTACCTATGTTTCATATTGTACTCGTGTTGATAACAAAGTGTCATGTTATATCCATGTTCATAGTCATGTTTATCCAACAGTTTTGTTAATTTCATTTTATTCACGTGCTTATAAAACTGTTTTATAATTGTGTTTGTAGCTTTGTTTCATTTTATGCAAGTGTTTATAGATATGTTTCACACAAAACTGTTGGTAGTTTTGTTTCAGGTCAAACACGTGTTTATAGAAACGTTTCAAATAACGATGTTATAGGCTTTTGTTTTGTATTATACGACATGTTTTTATACAGATGTTTCGTATGTATTTTGTTCGCAGCTTTGTGAAATGTTTCATATAAAACTGTTCGCAGTTTTGTTCCATGTAATACCCTTCTTTATAGATGTTTGAATGTTTCGTATTTTGCTCCTATGTAATCTTCTGCATTCGCGCTGATAACGATGTTGGTTTATTGTGAAAGGGTACAACGAAGCTGAATATTTTCACCTTTCTGCAGACACATCCGACATCAACACATCATTTCTTCTTCTTCTTCTTCTTCGTTCATCCGGAGTTTTTTTTTCGGATGTGATTGCGTTGTGCCTGTTTACAGCAGAGCTGCGTTCTTGCGCCGTTAGGCCGACACATCCGACTTCTGCGGGCATTTGTTGACCGGGTTAACCTTCCCGGAACACATCATTTGATAAACCTCTGCTCTGTTGAGCAGACTACAATAATGTAGCTTGATCTAGAACTATCATTTGGAGAGGATATATGGTTGCGCTCAAATCAGACTCACATATTCTAAGTCAGGAAGTCAAACCACGAATGTCTGAATACAACAAACTATTTTGCCGAGATTCGGGTCAGATGTATAGGTTCTATTGCTATATAAAATATCATTTACATAAACTACATTACATTTCCAAACTAAACTAACTAACATATCATTTACATGACCGGAGGGAGGGGGTCTTCATGAAATATCTCACAGAACCATGATAACTTCTAGTATAGCGAAATGATTCGCCATCTACTACTACTGGCACCTTGCCTTCTTGACAGACGACAGTTTATTACATTGTGCTTAAAAAGGCATAACTACTGGCTGGGACCAGGGATGGAGTTATACCTTTCCATAGAACAAAACCTTGTCTGAATTGTAGAGGCTGTGTTTTCCATGCAGCATAATCCCTCTCTCGGCCTGCCTAGTTTACTCCAGAGGAAAGGTAACATTACTATGTCTAGAACAAGACCAGCTGCAGAAGCTACTGGATCAACAAAATAATGCAGTAGTTTTCAGCATGTCGCAGCTTTGATCATAGACCAGTTGCCCACCAAGGCTTAGGGCATCGTCTGCTCTACCATGATATTTAGTCTTTAGGTTTTATTTCCACTCACTATGAGAAGGCGTGCACCCTCGTTATTGACACATGTGGGGTCTCGGGTTTGGTAAGCGACGCCCAACATTAGGTGCTAACAGAAAGCAGGTAGCATCGTCTGCTGTTATACGGTAGCTCGGTTACATTAGACTGAAACCTGACATTCACCAGCACAACAGTGTGAATTCATTTCTCAGCAGGGGGAGTAATTTGTAAGATTCCAAATCGCATTCAGCTCTGCCGTCTTCATCATCTTAGTTACTTGCCTGTCCTTTGCAGAACATTGCAAGAAACATCAACATTTATTGGCTGTTAGTCAGCTTGGCCGAAAGATTAATAGAGCTCGCTCTTAAACTTCCAGTACGATGATGACATGGTAGTGATTCCATTCCTACACTGGTCATTTTGATTTAAATCCAGACTTCTCATTCAAAAAGAAATGGCAAACTGCTGAACGTAAACTTAGCTAGAAAATCAACCTGGGCTTAATCGCAACATCCAGTAAAAGAAGTGCAACATTATAATTACAAGATAATGTTGCGTTCAGTAGTTTGCCATTCCTTTCTGAACGATTGACGCTTCATACCATTAATATCAACGCCAAGTGACCTGTTTCCAAATCGTCCGAAGGTGATTGTCTCTATTTTGAGTGTATGCCATTTTGTTTTAACAAAGCAAAGTCGAGAGGAATGATATGTATTGTTTTCCACAACACTCAACACCATAATAATGCATATTTAGATAATGTATATATATAAAGTCCTAGAAGGGGGTGCGTTAGCAAGTTGCGCTGACAACGGCATGCGCGAAGGCAGATGCGGTTTGGATCCCTGGGCTGGTCGCTCACTAGGCTAGAGAAAGACTAGCAACACATTTCTTCCTGCATTCAGGCCTGACATCACGTGACCCTAAATCTGAACATGCCGGCTCCATCACGAATGGGTTACGAACGCAGTTCGTTGTCATACAAATCCGCGTTGGAAACACAGCTGTGGGCGATTTGGCAGCAGACCGCCTTGCTTTGGTTTTTGTATGAAATGGTGAGGGTGCGGTCGTTCAGAAAGCAATGGCAAACTACTGAACGCAAACTTGCCCAGGAATCATAAACAGCCAAACAATGTTGGAGTTGACTGCTACGTAATGTGAAGGATATGCAACAAAACTGAACATACCCACAATAGGTTTCAACTACGGGACTTTATTTTGTGGATGTAAAGTCTGTTCTGGGTGTACTTTTAGTATGACAAAGATAAGAGGATTGTGGGTTTATTTTCTCACACAACTTTTTGAAAAAGATACATTCAACAGTCATGGTCATGAAGTGACATTCTCACCCCAATTGTGATAAGACCCAGCCTTAAGTACGGAACTTGATTATATAATCCCACACAAGTCGAACTGACAAGCCTATATCCCACATGTGACGCACGTTAAGGCGGCAGGGTTCGTATCTATGGTAGCATTTAAAGCAGTACGCAACACATTCAACGAGGTACAAGGTTAAGATTCCCCGAGGCTGCCTGGCCCTGAACGACGGCGCTTTAACATACTGTTTGTTGTCCCACGGAATCTATAACACGCTGGTCTGTTTGTCTGGAAAAGATAATAAAAGACTTTTAGCAAAGAAGGTAAATTGTTTTAAATATTTTAAATCTGGTGTATTTTATATTTTAACTAAGACAAATGTTTTGTTTTTATAACGAAGACACAAATAATAGACTGCACGATTTATTGCCTGGCATATTTTGCTGCATCGCGTTAGGTACATATTGCAAAAATCACACGACGTACAGTAAGTAGTTAAATACTTCAAGATGAAATATACAAACCACATATTCACAAATTAATTTGAATTGCCTACCACGGTTATTTTTAACTGACTATCATGTCAGATACTATTAAACGTAAACTTGCCAAGAAATCACAGCGGTAGAAATGATGGTGTTGACTGCGATGTACTGTAAAAAGGATATTTAAAAAAAAACCAACCATGTCAGATGCAACGAAATATGCCAGACAATAAATCCTGCAATCTATTGTTTGTGTCTTCGTTATAGAAATCTATTACGGGAAAACATTATTTTGATTATGTTTTGTTTGTTTGTTGCTTTGGTTTTTTTTGCTTGCTTTTACCTCGAACGTAGTCCACACAAGTTGCTACTACTATTACAAGTTGCTACTACTATTACAAGTTGCTACTACTATTACAAGGTGCTACTACTATTACAAGTTGCTACTACTATTACAAGTTGCTACTACTATTACAAGTTGCTACTACTATTACAAGTTGCTACTACTATTACAAGTTGCTACTACTATTACAAGTTGCTACTACTATTACAAGTTGCTACTACTATTACAAGTTGCTACTACTATTACAAGTTGCTACTACTATTACAAGTTGCTACTACTATTACAAGTTGCTGCTACTATTACAAGTTGCTGCTACTATTACAAGTTGCTGCTACTATTACAAGTTGCTGCTACTATTACAAGTTGCTGCTACTATTACAAGTTGCTGCTACTATTACAAGTTGCTGCTACTATTACAAGTTGCTACTACTATTACAAGTTGCTACTACTATTACAAGTTGCTACTACTATTACAAGTTGCTACTACTATTACAAGTTGCTACTACTATTACAAGTTGCTACTACTATTACAAGTTGCTACTACTATTACAAGTTGCTACTATTATTACAAGTTGCTACTACTATTACAAGTTGCTACTACTATTACAAGTTGCTACTACTATTACAAGTTGCTACTACTATTACAAGTTGCTACTTCTATTACAAGTCGCTACTACTAGTTTGTTTGTTTGATTGTGATCGCTCACTTTAAACTCAAGCATAGTCCATACACATGCAACTACTTTTAGAGGACTGGACATGTGTTTGCGTGTGGATTAAATTTCAGCATTACCAGTTTCCCTCGCCATCAGGAAAACCCACCCCAACTTCAGAGGTGTTACTACTATTAAGTATACCATTTGTGCTACTACTATTAAGTATACTGAACTGCTGATTGCCTGTCGATTAGTTCTCCGTATGATCAGTGTCCCTCGCCATCAGGCGAACCCTTCTCCGACTTCAAAGGTACTTGTAATTTATGCTCCTACGTCAAGAGAATTCAACATTTAATTGTAAATACGGAACTGCCAGTATTTGCAGTCGGTAATTAGTGAAATTGGTAAAGTCAACCATGTAATGTAATTGATGATTTCATGATGACCGACGGAAGTGCTTTTGAACTTAAATGTTACAGAAAAATACCTAAGCATTGAAAGACATCCAAAAAAACAAAAAAACGAGAAGTAGATTGTAGCTATTCTAGAAAAACGATTATAATAAACAACATGGACGTTGCTGCCAAAGCCTACATCCGCACAGAACACATATATACAAACCGACAAACAACTACATGAAAAGCACTAAGTGAAAATATTATGGTTATGTATCTGTAGGCCTATCCTTGTTAGGCTGAATACGTCTTCAGCGACCGTCACGTTTGACGACTATGAAAAAATTACCTAGAATGTCGTGGTCTGAGAAGAAGAACAGTACTTATATCTGAACAAGAACTGAACAGAGTGGAAAACGGGCTCTTAAACAGTTTCCTGTCTCGGACACTGAAATATTTTGGCCATATTGGAGGCAAAGTGGTTTGGAAAGATCAATGATAGAAGACCTGGATCCTGCATGAAGAAGCAGGGATAAACCAGAACGTATATAGACAGAAGACATTGCAGACACGAAGGGAAAGAAAATCATGAGGCAGGAGAACTGGGAAAGGACTGAGACTCTTTATGGCGGGCCATGACGAGAACGACGTTCCACAAATGGCCTGTTACATGACCAAAACTCTTCATGAAATGTTCGTTTCTTTTCCTCACTGGTTATACAAGTGTGAAAGTGACTGCTTTATAACAATGTACACCAGCATAGCAACAATAAAGATAATGATATAATATATAAATGATACTTTTCACGCACTAACACCTGTTGGGCATATGGTGCTAGACCCATACGTTTATAAACCAATCTACACTCGAACGGTGATGTGGTCAATATTACGCTAGCAGCCATCACACCTCAAGACATTCCCTGGGTTCCTATTTTAGACTTGGTCGACCTGGGAGCTGTGGTCGCCTGAATGCGGCTTCGAACCATTGACCACCGGTTGGTCAGGCAGGTGTCCAGCCACCACCTACTACAACTCCCATACCAACACGGTGATGGGAACAAAGTGTAGAAACAACTAACATATAACAAAACAAAACAAAAAAATATATTGCATATTCTTTACAGGACGTAGCAGTCAACCCCGGCATGATTTGGCTGTTTGTGATTTCTTGACAAGTTTACTTTCAGTAGTTTGCCATTGCTTTCTGAACGACCAGCCCCTGTTTATTTTAGTTCGCTGGCTATAAACGTAAGCGTAGTTCATATACATGCTACAACTTCTATCTCACTGGGTTGATTTTTGCGTGTGGATGAGCTTTTCCTACTATAAGTGTCCCTCGCCTAATCAGGAGAACCCACTCCGACTTCAGAGGTACTCATATTGCATGAAAACCAGCGCAAACTGGTCTGCTTCCAAATCGCCCGCAACTGTGTTTCGGACACGCTATGGGGGATTTACAAAACACGCTCTGAACCCCTTCACCACAGCGCCGGTAACTAACTGTAAATATATAAAAAATCAAAGTCAGAAAAAGCCAATACCAAAAATTAGGAATACTCGACGTCCTCTAAGAGTTAAAACGTATTTGTAAAGATAGTAAATAAATTACATAATCGTGTTGACAGGCCACGTGGTTCTATCACTGGTCAAAGTGTAACCTGGTAGCAATATTGTGTTCATGTGATACCACAGCCTCGTTTCGATATCAGCGTGTAGTTTGCCATTTATTTTAAGCCAAGAAGCAGACTAATTTGTAATCAGCGCGGCTGTAGGTACCAACTGGTTTGCGCCTTAATTTCCGGTACGGTATTTTTGGTGTCAGGGATTCATTCCCTGAACCGGTCAGTTGGAGATTAACTTTGACTTCCCGCTCAGAAAGCAATGACAAACTACTGAACCAACTATTCATTGGTTAACGAAGACTATATTTTACCAACACAAAAGGAGACATTAACGCACAGTTTGGTAAAATTAAATATAAGCAGATAGTAGGGCAATAGGTTTGGAAACCATAAACGACAGAGCTGAAACTAATATGAAGAAAACCATCTTATTATATTTTATGTAACACAGTTTTCCAACACACACCCAGGAAACTGTATACATGGAAAAGCAATGGAGATAGAACGAGAAACCAAATTGACTATATTATGATTAGAAATAGATTTTAAAACAATGTTAAAAGTGCCAAAATATACCCTGGTGCTGATATCAACTCTGTCCACTATCGTGTTTACTTGTTCCTCCAGTTTTTGTAACTATTGTTGGCTTTCTGCTAGTAACACTGTATCGCCAGCGTCTAAGATTGTTTTTGATTCTTTCATTGATGTTATGTTAAGTCCAGCCTATTTGACCTGTTTGAAAATTCTTTCTGTGTATAAAGTGAAGGAGCGTGGGGTCAACATGCACCCCAGCGGTGCTCATCTTTTCTATCTCTATGGGCGACAAATAAGTATGTCCGTATCTAATTGTCACCAATGTTCCCAGTACAAGTTACTAATACGTCAGGTGTATTTTCTGTCTACTCCTTGAAGGCATGGAATTAATCATTCATGTTGTACTCTGCCAAAAGCTATCTTAACTTCTATATAGTTATTAATCCTCGAACAGATTACACAACAATAGAACATAACAACGACAACAACAACAACAACAACAACAACAACACCAACAACAATAACTGCTGCTCCTGCTTCTACTACTATTGTTGTTGTTGCTGCTGCTATTGTCTCGACTACTTCGGCTGCTGCAGTTATTACTACTATTATTACCACACTTTAATAACTACGTCTACTACCATTACCACAATCACCTACACTATCATTACTACTACTACTATTACTACTACTACTACTACTACTACTACTACTACTACTACTACTACTACTACTACTACTACTACTACTAATACTACTACTACTACTACTACAAATATTACTACTACTATTACTAGTATTATTACGGCTACAGCTACTATTAATATCATCTACTATTAATATGCCTGTTCCGTGGCGAAGGTGTTACCTACACACATACTGTGTTCGAAACACAGCTGTGGGTGATTTGGCAGCAGACAGTCTTGCATTGTTTTTGTTTAATAAAATGGTGTGGGTGCCGGTCGTTCTGAAAGCAATGGCAAACTGCTGAACGTAAACTTGCCAAGAGATCACAAACATCCACACAATGTTGGGATTGTTTGCGACATTATGTAAAGCAGAGGTGGGCAAACTACGGCAACTGATATTATGCGGCCCTCGAGGGCATTTAGAAATAGCATTTTTTAACTAAGTTTTTAAGTTATTTTGTTGACTTTTACAGAATTTCATGTACCGTTATAATTTTTTTAACATGTCTGATCAAATTTCTGTCTAATTTTCTACTTTTGTAAACAGTCCTTGACATCCGTAATGTAATGCTAAAATATGAATTGATCGATTTTAATATAGAGAAATATTTATCGACATGCAAAGATTTAATAAAGATGATTTTATGAAAAACAGATATTTCTCATGTGAATAAAAGGATTCATTTTGTAAGAAAATACTAAATTTAAAAGTCTTTTTGCTGTTATATATTATTTCCACATTTAGAATGTTCAAATTGATTTATTTGGTGTAGTAGTCTTGATATATTTATGAAATTTATTCTGAGTTTACTCTCTGTTTTCTGAATATTTTATTTTCACACACAGCAGGAAGTAGGTTTTGTTTCATTTCCTTTTTAAAGTTAAAATAATGAGTGTCACTAAACACGTAACATTGAAGATGAATGTCGTGTTTTTAATTGTGAATGGACAACGTGGTACTATGTTATAAAAGTTGGTATCAAATCAGTTTGCTTGCTGTGTCGTGAGTCAATGGCTGTCTTCAAAGAGTACAATTTAAAAAGTCATTATCAAACAAAATATTCCGATTTCGGATACAATTTAACAACCGAAGAGAGGGAAAAGAAATGTCTGGAGTTGGTGGAAAATTTGGAGAAACAGCAAACTGTTTTCATTAGTCTTCAATTCAAGATGCTGCAACAGAAGCTAGTCTTGTGCTGTCACACAGAATTATAAAACAGAACAAGCCATTTTCCGATGGTGAGTCCATCAAGGAATGCTTGCTAGATGTAGCAAACATTTTGTGTCCAGAAAAAACACAACAACAAATTTGGCAACATTACTTTATCAAGGAGAACTGTGGTCAGACTTGTTGACAAGATACGTGACAATTTGGTGCATAAACTTCAAGATGCAAGTAAATAATTTTTGTGGTCCTCTCTTGCAATGGATGTGAGAACCGATGTACATGATACTGATCAATTATTGATATTTATACGTGGAATAAACATTATTTTTTCAAACTCACCGAAGAGTTATTGAGTGTTGAGTCACTCAAAGACACAACCACAGGCCATGATATATTCAATGCTGTTACTAACTGTATTAAAAGAACTGGGTTGGTTTGGAACAAGATGGCAAGTGTTACAACTGACGGAACTTGTGCTTTGACTGGGAAAAAATGTAGGTCTTGTAAAGTTGGTAAGTGATAAACTTAAGGCAGTATATCCTGACCACAATTATTACCACTTCACTGTATGATCCATCAAGAACATGTGTGTAAAGCTGTTTCGAATGTCAAGCATGTTATCGACCCAGATGTCAGTGTCATCAACCTCATCAGATCAAGAGGACTTAATCACAAACAGTTCAAGGCACTACTTGACGATTTGGAAACTGAACATTCTAATGTTCTGTACAACACCAGTGTTCGATGGCTGAGACTCAGCAAGGTGTTGAGGCGAGTGTGGGACCTCAGAGAAGAAATAATGATGTCCCTAGAGATGAAGGGCATTGAATGTGACTTTAATACGAACATTGTCAATAAAGAGTGGAAGTTAGACTTGTTCTCCAGACAAGCTAGTGAATAAAGGTTTTGTCATTTACCTTTGCTGAAACAAAACATTGTTTCTGGTGACATCACTGAAAAGTACAAAGCCAAATTAGATGCATTGACTGAAGTATGATCACAGGAGAAAGCTGACTGGACAGAGAAATCGAAATCAAATGTCAAAAAGCTAGTGCACTTACATATCAACTATCACCCTTACTGAAACATCCAAATATACCCATGTCCGCATCAAAGACAGATAATAAACAGCATATTCACACCAACCCTAAGCTACTAATAAACAGCATATTGACACCAACCCTAAGCTACCAATCTCAAACGTGATCACACTTTCACTAAATCAACACCTGCGAGATGAGATGTCTGAGGAGAGCTGCCAGCTTAACAATCCGAGACCGAGTAAGAAATGCTGTTATCAGACAGACAGTGGGATCAACACCTTGTGCCACATTTATTGAAAGACAGAAGATTAAGTGGTTTGGCCATGTCGTTAGAATGCAACACCATCAACTACCATCACTGGCCTTACATCAAAGATCATCTGCGACGAGACGAAGAGTGCGTCCAAGAAGAAAATGGATTGACGACATCAAAGACATTATACAATCACATAGAATGACACTATCCAGTGCCGCCCATCGGGCGTTGGAGCGGTTTTTTCCTCCCCACGACGCTTGACGGCAGAAGTGGATGATGATGATGATGATGATGATGATGATGATGATGATATGATGATATGATGATGATGATGATGATGATGATGATGATGATGATGATGATGATGATGACTGAAGAATATGGATGAACATTCCACGATTATAAGCACTTAGAGCCACAGTTCAATATTCTCAGTTGCCCTTTTAGTGCAGAAGCTGATACAGCCACAGAGGACATACAGAAGGAGCTGCTTGACTTACAAGCAGATCATGACATGAAAGAGAAATTCAAGTCAGATAGTTTGCTGGATGTCTATGGATCTTTATTAGAAGAATCATTTCCAAACTTGAAAAACTTTGTAGCTAAACTTTTATCATCGTTTGGATCAGCATACATTTGCGAACAAGCATTTTCTTGCTTGAAGATCAACAAATCTAAGAATAGGTCTTTATTGTCGGAATGCAACTTGCATGCTGTGATGCGAATTTCAACAATTAAACTTGCTCCAGATTTAAAAAATATTGTCAAAAATTGCCATCAATTACATACATCTCATTAGAAATCAACAATCTTAGTGACAATGTTGTATGTTTGTGTCTAAATTAAAGCCATTGATATTTAATAAAAACATTATTATAATAAAACATTGCAAAATCTTGTTAACAAATTAGTAAAAGATGTTGTCCATACTGTAAAATACAATGTATAAGTGTATACGTAAAATAAACTTGCAATAATTTGTTTTTTTTAAATACTGTTTAATAACCTATAAATAATTCATAATTACTTATTGTGATAGGTTGCCGTAAAAAAAAGTGGACGTAATATACAAGGGGTTTCTCATAAGTCTTTTGCCTGACCATGAAAGAGTAGGTAGAGACAATTGAAATTTGGCATATGTATAACTCATTCAATTTGTAATGGACATATGAATTATGAATTTCCCTCCTCAAATGCTTTTCCCAATATGATGCATGGCACAACACACCCTATTGACAAGATCTGCACATCCATCGGTTTGTCAGAACAATGGAAAAATCAGACGCCAGTACTGTGATAAAATTCTTGATGTTACAGGGAAAAACACTTACAGAAATACACAAGTACGTGGAGCCAGTGTTTGAGGAAGTGTGTCCTTCGTATGCTTCTGTAAAATTTCGTGTTTGCAGTTCAAGTGTGGCCGTTCCCAAGTTACTTATCTGCCAAGATCAGAGCGACCGTTCTCAGAGTGCAATGATGCAAATGCTGCTAAAGTGAAGAAAATCATAGACCAGGATAGGAAAATGATAACTGCAGATATATCGGATTCAGCAAAACTGAGTAAGACTACAGTTTTAGAATTTTACACAACAAACTGAACATGAGAAAAGTGTGTGCCCACTGGGTCCCGCGGCTGCTGACATGTGAAAAGAAACAAACACGGGTTAATTGCTGTGGCCAGTTGCTCAATATGTGGCGGTCGAAGAACATGTTGACGACCATGGTGACGGTAGATGAGACTTGGATTCACCATTATGACCCAGAATCAAAAATTGCCAGCATGCATTGGAAAACCCCGGGCTCGCCAACACATGTTAAGCCAAGAGCACACAAATCTGCAAGAAAAGTTATGCTGACTCATTTTTGGGACGTCAAATGTGTCATATTGATTGAAAGATTACATGCCTCATGGCAACACGGTTAATGGGCAGTAATATGCAGATCGTATTAGCAAACTAAGAAAGGCTGTGACCAGAAAACGAGGGATAGTGCGTACGCAAATTCTGCTTTCGCTTCAAGACAACGCGCCATCCCATAAAGCACGGCTTGTGCTGCAAACTGCCAACAATTTGAATATTGATATCCTTCGACACCAACCATATTCTCCAGATGTGGCTCCATGAGACTGTTTTCTTTTCCCAAATCTTAAAAAAATAGCTGAAAGGAAATCGTTTTGACAGTGACGAAGATGTCATACAGGCTTGTGATAACTGGTTTAGTTCAATAAATAGGTTGTTTTATTCTGAAGGTCTTTTCAAGGTCACTCAGAGATGGCAAAAATGCATAAAGTCAGGTGGTATCTATATTGAGAAGGAATAAGCACTGTGTCAAATTTCAATTTTCTCCGCCTTCTCCTTCATGGTCAGACTAAAGACTTATGAGAAGCCGCTTGTATATGCCCCCCCCCCCCCCCACAATAGCTTTACATTTGTCAATGTGGCCCTACGCACAAAACGTTTGCTGGTGTAGACGATTGCATCACTTGGGCACGAAATGTGCATACATAGTTGGAACTCGCTGGCCAATCCCTATACTCCCGATCTAATATTATAATTATGGTCATGCACAGGTCTAACAGTTCCTTTGACATTCTGGCCCTCTCATCTCCTCTCCCAGTACTTTTGAGCATAGAGCATGCACACATTTCTGATTGTGGTGTAGTCTGCCCGGGTCATCTAAGATTGTTCTCCTATCAGCCGGCTCCTAGATCAACTGCCAATTCAGTTCTATGGTGGCTATGTATCCACGGTGTACGTTGGAAGCCTATGGCAGAGATCTCAGACGAGTGTCTGTAAAAGCATTGCACAGTTTCAGGGCGTTCGAGGTAGGGTGCACGGTTTCTCTGTATCTACAACACAATGACCATACCATTTCCATGTCTGCACACCTCTAACTACATTAGTATGTGTTGCCCAGCGGTTCAAGCATTCCACATAAGCTTTCTCTGCCTATATTCCCATAGTTTTCCCACACAGGTTAATTTCCGTATTTCACCTCTTCAATTGATATGCCACAAACATTTCATTTATCCTTTCCTTAGGGTTGTCATGGGTGATCTTGTAACACCTACATCTAAACCTCAGTGTTCGTTGTTTCTGTCCACGATATGTTCACCATCCTCTCACAATGCCGCTACTTCCAACATTTCATTTTTCATTGAGAGAAGAGAACATGAGAGAAGACTCAGAAGAGAACAGAAGAACAGAATCCATCTATCCATCATGTGCCATGCCGATAAGCGTGGGCGGTCATGTTTCGCCATCTCACTCGATCACCAGATTTGTGGATCAACTCTGTGTTTCTGTCTCGACCATGCCACGTGGCCAAGCCATCCAGGTATTTACTTCTCTGGCCTCCCTTGGTCTCTTCCCCTCGATCTTGCCAGTTGTCACAAGTTCTCCAATTCATTTCTTCTCATAACATGCCAAACAAATTTTTGACAGTCTACGTCTAAGGTCTCTAATCAGTTTACGATCTTCATTTATTTCTTGAAGTACTTGCTCATTGTTTTTTTCTGTCTGTCCATGGTATTCTTTGCATTTTCCACAGAAACCACATTTCCACAACCATCAGATGTTTTTCAGCTTGTCTGCTCATTGTCCACGCTTCACATCCATACACAAGTACAGGTTCTATGTAGCACTTCAACACTCTTTTTCTCGTTTCAATTGATATCATTTTATTGGTCAGTATGTTTTTCATCTTACAAAAGGCTACCTTCGCAATGGCAATTCTTGTTCTAATCTCTCCAAGGCATCTCCCATCTGATGTTACGACTGTTCCAAGATAACTGTACCGATTCACTTGTTTAAGAATATGCCCATTTACTTGTATATTACATTTTGGTATTTCCTTCTTCCCAGTGACGGCCATAATCTGAGTATTCTTACAATTCAATTCTAAGCCTAGTTGTTCACTGTGTACAACATCCGCATCTACTAAATGTTGCGGGTCATGTTCATTGTCTGCAATCAAGACTGTATCATCTGCTTATCTAATGTTATTGATGTATCGTCCCCTAATGATGATTCCTTCCATATATTCTATATTTCTGAAAATATTTTCCCTGTATAGGGGTAAAAAGATCTGGAGACACCCCACATATCCCTGTCTTACACCTCTCTTAATAGGCTGATATTGAAATACTTTATTATCAATTCTGATGGCAGCTTGTTGTTTCCAATAATGTTTTTTACACGTCTAAGGTCTTTTCCATCAATTTATAGATCTTCAAGCATCTTTATCATGTCGACATGTCTAACTTTATCGAAAGCCTTTGTGTAGTCAATAAAGCAAAGGTGTAGATCTTTGTTTACTTCTATAGAACTTTCAACTATAGTTCTAAGTCTATACACAGCATTTGCTGTACCCTTGCCTTCTACAAACCCACATTGTTCTTCTACTATTTCAGGTTGTATTTTCTTCCTAACGCTTTGCATAATAATTCTTAGCAAAATCTTCATGATGTGGCTCATTATATTAATTGTTCGATGTTGGTCGCATTCCAGGGCTCGTGATTTCTTTGGGATTGCAATAAATACAGAATTAGCATAATTCATGAGGTATATCTCCAGTATCATATATTGTATTCATCATTCTGGTAACTTTATCTATTCCGTATTCTTCTAAAGCATTAATCATTTCTGTTCCGATGCTGTCTGAACCGGGGGTCTTGCCTGTTTTCATATGGTCAAGAGCATTCTGAACCTTCATCTTCAAGAACAGAATACACACCCATGTTCATTAGGTTTAATATTGTCTTTATGGTGGTACTTCTGTTTTCTATAATAATACCCGCTGGTTTCACATATATATAAACATGTTAATTTTCAGTCTTCTAATTTCTTTGTTAATGTTACCAAAGTTTGGTATAAACTGTTAACTATCACTGTTACTTACTGCCAATATAGCACTGTCAGAGTCCTAATTAGTAGCTCTGTCTGGCTCGCTGGACTTGGACAGGCAAATTACAACATCTATGACACATCTACCAATAACACATGAATGCAATCGGAAAACTGGCAGGAGCTATCTCCTGAACAATCATTTATTACAATATATATTACAGGCTGACAACATAGTCGCACTTCACGCTCAAACAATCGTTCACCACTAACAGCCACGCGCTAGCTCACAATGGCGATCTTTACACTGTCGCCCGCATGATCATTCACAATCACAACTTCACATCATCCCGCACATATCACAGTTAGTACATTCCTCGAATATCACTACACAACGTTCATCTCCATCTATCCGTCACAACCACTATCGTTCTATCGTTCTAGCGTTCTCTAGATCTCCACACGTCCGTCTCTAATCGCTGCCTCACACACACTGGCTCTCTCCTCGTTGACCTTCCCACATCACGTGGCTCTGTTCACGGGCTTCTTGCCTGACCGTCCGCTAGCCAAGCCGTGGTGTCTCTTACTGCCCTTTACCTCGGCTATGCTTACACTGACTCTCGCTTACATACCGGCACTTACATTCTTCCTTACACATGTCATATAAGACCATGACATTCTCCCCCCCGCACAACCAATGTGGCACTTACTCTTGGACATGTGACACATTCTGTTGTTGTTACTCTTGGTACATCTTTCTAACCTTGTCAGGGGATTATATGATCATAAGTATACGCTTGCGTCCCTTTTTGCTCTGATCTTTTCCGAGATTAACTTCAAACATTGTTCTCTCTTTTTCAGTATTGAGGTTTCTCTCAAGGTTTTGTCGTGGTCTGACAAATGTTCTGGTTGGGTCTACTTGTCATACCTCGTTATATTATTCAACCACCACTCCGTGACATTACATTCTGTTCATATTTCTCAATCGATTGTCTGTGCATTATCATCTCATAGTTATTGTGACTATGCTGGTTTAAGGATTCTCCATTGGTTTACGCCTCGAATAAGGCTACAACTTCCTCTTACAGCATTCTTAAATTTTCTCTCTATTCAGACGTGGTTCCCCTCGTCTCTATTTAATGCACACTACTCGATTCTTTATGAGCACGCTATGTCAATGTTGTGGTCATGGTTCGAATATACTTCATGTATGTCATAGTCCCCCTTACCTCATCTTATGTCGGACCATGAGTTGTTTCCCCTTTTTGAGCACACCTCGTTTACTGTTATGGAGAGTTGTTATTAATCTCTTTGGTTAGCATCACCCTGTTGGTATGTTCTTTCTTGTTACCATCTTCTGATGTTAATTCTGTAACACTATTGCTAAGCGTCATTCGTCGGGCTATCCAGCATACGCGAAGGCAAGTTTGGTAACAATCGCGCACTGGGATTGCCAGGCGTTGATTCTCAGCATTACAACTTATTCTATTCGCCACTATACTTACGCTCATATGTACATATCACATTATAACAATACAAAGTACTATAATAATAAAATTAGACATTGGATGTCATACAGTTAATACATATACAATAAAATATACATCGTTGATGACTTCATGCACATATAGGATACTGTTCTTGTCCTGTGAAAGTTATGCACACGGAATTAAATTAACAGTGTTCAATGTTCATTTCCGTGCTGGAATCTTTGGCATGTCTTCTGTATATCATGATATTGTCTTTCCTTCTGTATAGTGCTTAAGACTGTTCACCAAGTTTGGCCAATTTGTAAGTCTGTTCTGTAAAATTGCTGGAATTCACACGTATAAAACACGAATTAAGTTCAGTGGTCTTAATTTTGAGTGTGGCCATGGTGCGTCTGTCTGTGACTGTCTTTGCCATAGTTTGTAGGTTGGCATCTGGTTCATTAAACTGATCATCGGAAATGAATGTCTTTACTTGTGAAGCTGTCATCGTTGTTCGTCGATTTCAAAGGTAGATTCTGTAGATACTCGTTTGAAACAAAGTCAATATGGGTATATTATACTGTTAGATACCTGAAATCACATGTTGAGTATTACTGTTCTGCCGGTGACACTTTCACGTTGAAAGACCTTTCATGCTGGTCTATACAATGAAGTGTGCTAGTATCATAGCGCTGGAGTCGTACAGCAGACAAGGCAACTCTGGAGTTACTCAATCTAAGGATATAAAGTGGGTTACGGTTAAAATTTTCCGAAGGGTGGGGATTTTCAATTTTCATGTTGAGATCATTTTGAGTGCTATCTCCAAACCTGCACTCGTACATGTGTGTATACATTCAATAGTTCAAACAATAATAATACACCATGTATAGTTTTGAAATGTAATCGTGCATGTTTGTATGCTTTTCTGCAATTTGTGTATATTTTCCAAAATATGTAGGGTAATTTGTTGCTGATTTTTGTCAGTAATTCCACCGACTGATGATTTACATTGTTCAGCATAAGTATGTGTCTGAGTTGATTTGACATAGAGTTTATCAGTGGCAACAACAAACTTTGGTTCAACAGTAATGATATAAGTAACAAAGTTTGCTGGTTTGTCATGAGTAATATCATCTGTGTTGCGTCATGATGATGTGTGAATAAAACTGTCTGTGAAGTCAGTTGTTTTGTATTTACAATGAGTAGTGCGAGTATAACCATCCACTGTGTGCACTTGGTTATGTGTGTAGTTAACAGGGAGTACAGGAGGTATAGTATGTCCCATGATGATTTGTGATCTTTCCTCGCCCTTGTAAAATGCTTGTTTTCTGCACCTTCTTTTCTTTGATGATACACACCAGTTTCTGTTTTTAGTTGTTGTGAGATGGTAATCAAGTTGGTATGGTGTGGTACTTTGGTCTGTTCATCATGTTGTTGTATGATGAGTGGTGTAGTTAAGGCAGTGCTTGTTGTGGTGTTAACTTTTTGCCCTGTGTGAGTTTTGGACTCTGTGTAGTCTGTCACATTTAATACATTTCCAATTAATAAATCACAACATGGATTGTCTAATAAAGCACAAGTTACTCTGCCTGATAGGAAAGGTGATTTTATATTGGCCCATGCCATAGGATATTTCTCTATTGTTCCTGAAACAGTTCTGCAATAGATGTACTCATCTAGGTAGTCTTTAGGATCAGCTAGGGTCTTCCGAAGACCGATAAGACAGGACCCTGTGTCGCGTACACATGTGCATACTGTGTCATTGATGTAACCTTCATGGAATGTTAGTTTTCCTAACGACAGTCTTGAGGTTTTGTTCATTTCCTCACCTTCTTGTTGAGTATTGACCTCTTTACATAAGGAATGAGGCTGAGTGATGTTAACAACATTATTGAAATATGGTACAAAGTCTGATGGGTAAAACTCAGTTTGTTCTGAATTTGCAGTGTTTGGTCTTGTTTTCATCTCTGTGATGTTCACTTTTTCTAAGTTCTTTGCTGAACTGTCTGTTGTAATGTTTATGGCTGCATTTGCTTTTGCTATCTGTATTCTTTTTACACCTTCACATTCAAAACGTCTATGGCCATAAGCAAGGCAAAAATGACATTTTGTTCTATATTTCCTTTGATTTACCTTCCCCAGTTTTTGTGCTATTATAGTATTTAGGTATTCTTGATAAGTGGGATTCTTATCGCATATTCCATTTTCTGTATGTGGAGTGCTACAATGTTTGCACAGTACTGGTTTTGTTTTCTGTGGTTTGTTTTGACAATCTGTGGCTGCAGATGCCGTTGCTTTCACAGTACTTTTCTGCTGAGTGTTCTTAACCAGGTTCAAACTTTGGTTATAATATTCGCGGCATTTTTCTAGTAAGTTTTTGATAGGTTCTGTTTTGTGTTCTTCTAAATATTTTCTGCCTTCGGCTGGGAGTGTTGCTTTTAATTTTTCCATTAGGAAGAAATCTACTGCTGCCTGGTCATTGTTTGTGTCTCTAATTTCAGATAGTAGCCTTCTGTACCTGCCTTCTATTTCCTCTATATAATGGGTAAACGACAAGTCTGGGACTGGTTTCAGATCTCGTAACACTAATATTAGGGTGTCGAGGTCGTTTAAGTAGTTTGATAATATGTTTGTTTTGTAATAATCATAGTCTTCCCTTGATATATCTGGTATTTAATCTTGCAGATGTCTGTCTCGTATTGGTAAGGATTCCCTATACCATGTATACCATCTAATTTTAGGAATTTTGTAGTCTTGCATTTTCTTTTCGAATTCCTGTGTCCACTCGCGGATAAGGTTATTTTTCCTATTGCCGTTTTCAAAATGTTTCAAGTCTACCCTGAGTTGAGACTTTCTATCGTTTAAATAGCCCTTCAATGTTTCGTAATATTTTGTGCACCAGTATCTTACTTGTTCTGGAGTGCTTGCATGTTCTAAGGCTAGTTCTTTGAGGTCGTCATATGAAGTAATTTTGGACCTAGTTTAATTTCTAAGCATTAATATTCACATGTATCGATGATGATATTTACACAAGAAACTCAAGGAATGCAGATTTGGGTAATTAGCAATCAAAATTAATCAACTTATCTTTCTCTGCTGACTACTCGAACGCTTGATGTACAGGAACGTGATTCTCGTGTTGGTTACCGCTGACCTGGTCTGGTTACGTCGGTCGCTTTGTAGAATTGAAACCTGCTGTGGAAAGAAATGATGTTATTTTCGTTCTGACTCTGTTAACAAATCTCCAATTTATACAAAATTATGACTTAATCTTCTTCTTTTCAAAAGTAGCGTTCTTTTATGCCATTTATATGGGACTGTGGTTCATGTGTACTTCTGACACCATTATACCTGTCAGAGTCCTAATTAGTAGCTCTGTCTGGCTCGCTGGACTTGGACAGGCAAAATTACAACATCTACGACACATCTACCAATAACACATGAATGCAATCGGAAAACTGGCAGGAGCTATCTCCTGAACAATCATTTATTACAATATATATTACAGGCTGACAACATAGTCGCACTTCACGCTCAAACAATCGTTCACCACTAACAGCCACGCGCTAGCTCACAATGGCGATCTTTACACTGTCGCCCGCATGATCATTCACAATCACAACTTCACATCATCCCGCACATATCACAGTTAGTACATTCCTCGAATATCACTACACAACGTTCATCTCCATCTATCCGTCACAACCACTATCGTTCTATCGTTCTAGCGTTCTCTAGATCTCCACACGTCCGTCTCTAATCGCTGCCTCACACACACTGGCTCTCTCCTCGTTGACCTTCCCACATCACGTGGCTCTGTTCACGGGCTTCTTGCCTGACCGTCCGCTAACCAAGCCGTGGTGTCTCTTACTGCCCTTTACCTCGGCTATGCTTACACTGACTCTCGCTTACATACCGGCACTTACATTCTTCCTTACACATGTCATATAAGACCATGACAAGCACCTTGCGGCGTATGGCAGGGGTGTCTTTAAGGCTGAGGAATTAAGGCCGTCTGCTAGTCCAGTCGCCTCGAACTGTGCAGGTTAGGATTTTCTTTTTGCCCCTGACATAAAAAAAGTCCCACACTTACTGAGGATTCGAACCCATGTCTCCCGAAGGAACATCCGGAGTTCTAGCCTCTGGACGAGCTGCACCTATAATTTTTAAATTGTGTATGGCCCTAGGAGGCCACTAAAAATTGTATTTCACACATTTTTTTTCTTCTAATGTATAAAGTATAAAATTACAAATTCAAAAATAAATGTAGAACTGTAAAGTTAATTATAAAATGTAAATACGTAAAGATTCACATAATTTTCTGTAAGGTTTCTAAAAGAATTTTTCTTGAGATGACAATGTTTGACTTCAACGATCATTATATTATTTCTACGAGAATAACAGAGAGATTTTTAAGTTAGTTAATAATATTGTAGCTGGTTTATGATTTCTTTGTTAAAATTCTAGTAATCTCCCTTGCAATGCTTGCTTATTTTCGCTTGTTGTGAGCTCCAGCACACAGTCCTGTATGTCGGATGAAGACATCCTGTTGTCCAACATCAGTGTGATGTCATACCGGACATGAGGTTTGCGTGAGTATCCGTTGTCCCATGTCTGGCTTATTGGTGTGCAGACTGGTGGTACCTCGCCGTGCAGACAGATACTCTCCGGCTTCGGAAGAATCAGCGATCCTACTACGTTAGCCAGGACCCCGAAGGGACCTGTTGCCCAGGACGCACGGCCTGGACGTGCTAGTAGGTCTTGGCCAGTATGGAACCTGCAATAAATATTATATGATTATGTCCCCTATTCATTGCTTATCTGTGCTTTTAAGTTAGTTATCTGGTAATTGCAGACCGTGTCGCGCTGGTTTTAACGTGTTAGTATGGGCGCCGGTCGCTCAGAAAGCAAAGGCAATCTACTGAACGTAAAAACTTGCCAAGACATCAACAACGGCAGTAAAATGCTGGTGTCGACTGCAACGTCCTGTAAGGGATATGAAACTTTTAAAAAATCTGGTAAAAGGATATTATAAACAGCTTGAGAGTCTCCGCTTATGGGCTCTATGGGAATATCGATTCATGAAGCCCATAAGCGGAAACTCTCCAGTTCACCTCGACACCGCAAGGTACAAGAGGAACCTGATGAGTTGAGATGAGATGAGATGAGATGAGATGATTGAACAGAATTATTAATAAGTGTAGTGATCGATCAAGGCATTACTATAGTATCAATCATGTTAATATGATATTTTAAATATGCCCTAATCAACTAGTGAAAGGCATGCGTAGTTGAATTGTATGATGTATTATTATAGGAGATATTTATTTTAAAGAAATAGGAGGGATGGTCAGAAAGTAATGCACCATTTGGCAGAGAGAGAGAGAGAGAGAGAGAGAGAGAGAGAGAGAGAGAGAGAGAGAGAGAGAGAGAGAGAGAGAGAGAGAGAGAGAGAGAGAGAGAGAGAGAGAGAGGAAGAGAACTATTTGTTCAAAATAAATAAATGAATTAAATTTACAAACAATATAAATGACATTTTCTATAAGCATAATATTTGTCTACTTAAACACCATAAACTTGCTCGGCCTTTCGCCAACGCGAAAAAAGTGCATGCAGGCCTTGACTGTACCAGACCAGGTTTTGTCCTGCTCACTTCGCCTATTAATCTGTCACCTCTCTCATTTCTATCATCTAGGCCAGTGGTTCTCAACCTTTCTTGGCCCATGCACCCCTTCACCATATGTTCAGAATGTCATCCTCCCCTTTCTTATTTCCTCCCTAACCCCCCCCCCCCCCTGTTTTGCCCCTAAACAGTATACGTAAACATGGAAGCTAAATTTAATAACACTTACTAGAACAAGTCTAGACGTGTACATAAAACGTGATTTGCGGTGTCTACTTACGTTATAAAACGAATTTCAGAAGGGTGAGAAGTACAGAGCCGTAAAGAATGGAGGTAAAAACAATATAAAGTAATCGATTCTTGTATCAACGTGATATTGAAATAATCGGGAAATTTAACATCACGAATACGCTCAGATCGGAGACACAACTGCACGCAACGTTCACACATAATTCGAGAAATGAGGACGATAGCGTTTTGTGTGGTCCTGAAACCAGTTTGAGTCTGCCAATCTGTGGTCTTAATCCCCCCTCCCCTGGAAACCCTAACCCCCCCCCCCCGGGGTGGGTATTGGGAATGCTCCACCGGTTGAGAACCACTGGTCCAGCATATCCCCTCTTCACTCCCTGCTGCACTATTCTCTCCAGACGATGTTCTTCAACAATTATACACATGATCCCAAAAGACCCTTACCACATCTGCCTTCTCGTGCACCAATACCCCACCATCTTGTTTCCCAACGGGGAAAAGATCCAACAGATGATCTTCATCTTTCATGTTTTATTTGAAGCATGCCGCTCTGCACGAAACATCTTCAAGTTTCTCGACAGGCTCTGTGAGTCTGTGTTACAATCACAATAAGTGTGTCCTGTTTGACCTCCAGCAAGCGGAACGCCGCAGTAACTTCCTCCATCTGCATTCTCAGAATAAATATTGAGGTATCATATGCCAGATTCTTCTGCACTAAACACAGTCCATTAATCTTCGATGTGAACTCCTCTAGACATTTCTTTTGCCTCTTTAGAACAGAGATATCCTTGTAGACCAGAAGTGGGCAAACTACGGCACGCGGGCAAATGATAAGCGGCCCTAGATGGCATTAAGAAATAATATTAATTACTTCGTTTTTAAGTTATTTTATTGAATTTTACAAAATTTCATGTACCGTTATGATTGTTTTAACATTTTTTAAATGAAATTTCTGTCTAATTTTCTATTTCTGTAAACATTCTTTGAAATTCGTAATGTAATGCTAACATGTGAATTGATCGATTTTACTATAGAGAAATATTTATCTACACGTAAAAATTTTATAAAGATGATTTTATGAAAAACAGATATTTCTCCTGTGAATAAAATGCTTTATTTTGCAAGAAAATGTTAAATTTAAAGGTATTTTGCTGTTATATATTATTTCCACATTTACAATGTTCAAATTAATTTATTTGTTGTAGTAGTCTTGATATATTTATGAAATTTATTCTGAGTTTATTCCTGGTTTTCCGAATATTTTATTTTCACACACAGCCGGAAGTAGGTTTTGTTTCATTTCCTTATTAATGTTATAACAATGAGTGTCACCAAAACATAAGATTAAAGATGAATGCTGTGGCTTTAATGATGAATGGACAACTTAGTAATATTTTATAAAAGTTGGTATTAAATCAGTTTGCTTGTTGTGTCGTGAGTCAGTGGCTGTCTTCAAAGAGTACAAATATAATGTATAAGTGTATAAGTAAAATAAAATTGCAATAATTCGTTATTTATACTGTTTAATAACCTATAAATAAATCATAATTACTTATTGTGAAGGGTTGCTGTAAAAAAAAAGTTCACATAATATATATGCCCCCCTCCCCACCCCCCCCTCCCCCAAATAACTTTATATTTGTCAATGTGGCCCTATGCATAAAAAGTTTGCCTACCCCTGATGTCAAGAATAAGAAACTAACTTTCAAAAATACAAACTTTTACTATAATTACTCATAATCCTGCTACTACTACGCTAACCACTGGTGCTACAACTACGTCTGCAGCAACAACTACTAATACGCTTACTACCATTACTACTTCTTTACCACCACCACCAACGCCACAACAACAACAACAACAACAACAACAACAACAACAACAACAACAACAACATCAACAACATCAGCATCAACAACAACAACTACTACTACTACTACTACTACTACTACTACTACTACTACTACTACTACTACTACTACTACTACTACTACTACTACTACTACTACTACTACTACTATTACATTCTACATCATTCATTCATGTCATTCATTCATTCATTCATTCATTCATTCATTCAGTAGCATGTCCTTTGCAGAACCTCACTCCCATAACAACCTTCCGGAAAACCTCTCGATCATAAGCAAGATGTCCCTCGTCTGATACACCTATCTGGAGATCATCCTCCACATCCTGCAACCATCTTCTCTTTGGAGAGGAGACAACAAAGGGCAGGCGTCGTGTTCCATTGCCAGAAGATCGAGTTGCATTTTCTGCAATCTACAGTTGCTGCTTTGGCCAAAAAATGTCTCAGTTGTGTGGACACATGCTACGGATGCGAAAACATGAAATCATAATTGTTACAGAAACGCTAACAACAAACATGCGCTGAAAAAACTAAATAAAGAGACGTTAACAATATCTCTCTCTCTCTCTCTCTCTCTCTCTCTCTCTCTCTATATATATATATATATATATATATATATATATATATATATATATATATATATATATATATATATATAGGTTACTTAGATGCAGTTAACGACTCTGTCTTATAGGTGGATTTGTGCAAAGAGACAAAATGACGTCGAGACAACAACCAGTTAGTTTTTGTTGTTACATTTTTGGTATAATCTTTGGTAGTATTTTAATGATATGACTAATCAAACTTCAAGGGTTAAAGTCCACAAAGTCCACAGTATTCTGCTTTAAAAGTCTACTAGAAGTATGAACTCTAACATGTTGATCTTGTGGACTGTATTAAAAACGTAAAGTACCCTTTTACATGCCCTGATAAGTTTAGTGTAAATGATACTAACTCTGAAATTATATATTTACAGATTAATATTCACTCTAAGGATGATACGGTCAATATCATGTTTACTGCCTTTATTAGTATACATATTAGGCTCGACCTGGGGAAAAATCCCGAATCAAGATCCTGCTATGGTTCTGTGAAATCCTAGGATCATCAAATGTTGTCGGCTTGAATGTACGGAGAGATAGATATGCAGTCTGTCCTTTATTTTAATGGCAGGAAACTCAAGCGTCGTACACTATTCCCTCCCCGGTATTGGCATTATCAACGTAGGCTCTTAGCGATCACACCCACTCGCAGGGTCAACCTGGAAGCACAGGTACATTTTAAAACTCCACCTCAATCGGGTTTCGAACACATATCCGCTGTGTTCACAGGCAAACGTGCTAGCCA
Source organism: Cepaea nemoralis (assembly GCA_014155875.1). Lineage (NCBI taxonomy): Eukaryota > Metazoa > Mollusca > Gastropoda > Stylommatophora > Helicidae > Cepaea > Cepaea nemoralis. The sequence goes on along the minus strand of JACEFZ010005193.1, from coordinate 483,043 downwards.
CTGAGCCACCGGGGAGCTTTATTGTGATTTGTAGCATATCGTATATAAGTCTTTGCACAGATGTGTTGTACACATAGCACCACAATTTTGAAATGCAAATATTATTACAATCGTAATATCACAAGGTAAGGCTACTTTGCTTTTCTTGGTCGTTCTTATAGAACAGCTCCTTCTGTCTGATATATTTGTTGTTGTAGTGTGTTTCTGACCTCTAGACGGTACTACTTGCTTTCTGTTAGCGCACAAGGTGTTCCAACACACAACATTGTACCAACGGCATCGGACAGGCGAGCGCAATTGGGAGGGTACAAGCCTTACCCTAGTGCGAGGACATGCAACCTGAAGACTAAATGTCACGACAGGTCTAAACCTTGGTCGGCAACTGGTCTAGGATCGAAGCTCCAACAGGCGGACAGTTTGAGCATTGCTTTGCTGATTCCACAGCTGCAGCAGATTGTCTTGTTCCAAATATCTTGATGTTACCTTTCTTCTAAAGTAAACTAGGCAGGTCTAGAGAGGGTCATGCTTCAAGGACAACACATAGTCTCTACAATTTAGCAATGGAGATGATTTTATGCTATTTTGTGAAAAGCAATGTAACAAACTATCATCTGTCAAGAAGGCAAGGTGTCAGAGGGTGAGTGTCCCTGATCTACCATCTCTGTCAGCACCGAAGTAGCCTCTATTCTATTCCGTCTTCATCTTTGATATGTTCGACACTTCAAAGAAAATATTCCCCAAACATCCTTCGATGTAGTGAAGCTCTGCGGTTATTTCTACTACGTGTCATTATTTCCTGGTATATACTTCATATCATATACACTAACTACTTTAGCATTTGTGGTTTAATACGTTTTCTTTTGCCTAAATTTTTATATAATTTCTTTATCAATTATACTGGTGTTGTCAGTGTTCTTGGATGTGTTCACAGATTTCATACTATTTACAATATTCTCTGTTATCCACACATTCTTTGTCTTTTCTGGCGTGTAAATTCATATTTTACTTTTATGGCTTTTAATGTAGATTACAGTTTGCTAAAATTCACATATATCTTTTATGGATTTTTAAGTAGTTGCACTTTGCTAGAATTCACATTTGTCTTTTATGAATTTTAAAGTGGATACAGTTTGCTAGAATTTGCATCTGTATTGTATGACTTTTATAGTAAGTAGTAAGTTACAGTATGCTAAAATTCACAAATGTCTTTTGTGGCTTTTAACGTAGGTTACAGTTGGCTAGAATTCACATGCATCATTTTTGGCTTTCAAAGTAGGTTACAACTTGCTAAAATTAACATTTATCTTTTGTGGCTTGTAAAGTGGGTTACAGTGCTAAAATTAACATTTATCTTTTGTAGTGTTCAAAGTAGGTTACAGTGCTAATATTGACCATTTCAAGGGGATTGAATACAAGCCTCATATACAAGTCTCCCTGCCTCTAGGATTGACTATAAGAATGTCTTGGGGCATAATGAGTTACGTTATCTCCTCTTGACAAACAGTTAATGAACTTAATTGCTTGTTCTTGCGAATTTCTGTAATTTATTTCTATATAAGTGAAATATATTGAGTGGCTTTGGCTGTTGTCATAATTGTTGTCACTTCTTTCTTCACAGGCGCTGCCATTTTCCCAAACAGTTACTTGTGGACACAAGACTTAGTAAAGTTCTATCCCACAGACTAGCTTCACAAAAAAATTATATCTGGTCAAGATCTATTTACCTTAGAAGACAAGAGTTTCCTGTCAGACACTAGTTGCTGATCCGTCATGGAATATTATAACAGTGAAGCTATTGCTATAGATACGGCAAATAAAGGATTGACCATTGGTTTTATTGTCGGTATATTTGGAGCAAACTGCGCGTTGATTTTCAGAACTGTTCAAAAGGGCGGTTTCTTCTATACCCCGAAAAGCTTGACTTTGATATCGCTTGCCATTGGTGACATATTTTTAGCTTTGTTTCCTTTAATAGTGAATGCGAGAACCCTGTTTGAGGGGTCTGATTTTGAATATTCGTGTAGTACATTTCTCTCTTCTTTTCTGTATTTTAATTTTTTAATCCATTTTGTGTATGCCATGGGGCTGATTGTTCTTTCAGTGGAGCTTGTGTATCGTTACCGAAAACAACCGACAGCAGAGAACAACAAGGAAAATATCCTGAAGACGCTTGCTTGCAGTGCTTTCCCCTGGATGCTACCGTTAGTTGTTGATCTCCCGCTGATGTTTGCTGGTTCAGATATGGATTTGAGTTCATGCCTTAAACACTTAACAATGGGCAGAATCCACACTATGTACGGCGTATCTGTGATACTACCTGCCATTGTGGCTGCTATAGTTTGCTTTATCATTATGTGTATACGACTTTCGCCTGCGTATTACACCTCTCCAGCTATTTCGTATCAGGTCACGGAGCAAGTTGCCTCTGTAAACCCACAGAATACCCAGATTATAAATCAGCAACACGTCCTGAATAGTTCCATGGGAAATGTCCAATATCCAGTGGGAAGTACAGTAGTTGTTCATCAATTTCCTGTGGATAATACGGGGCCACATCAGCACGCGGGTGTCCCGGATCTGAGCAAACCCGATCCAAGCTTTACCGGCCAGGGCTTCGCTGCTCCAAACACACAGTACTCTGTACAACAGTACCCTGTACAGCAACAGGTGCCACCACAGTACCCTATACAACAGTACCCTATACAGCAATACCCAGTACAGCAACATGTGCCGCAACAGTACCCTATACAACAGTACCCACCTGCACAATACCCAGTGCAACCATACACCACACAGCATAATGTGGTCATTGCAGCTCCATTTTACCCAGTGCAGCCTCAGATACCTGCCCGGCCAGGGCTTCAAGACCCCGGTAGAGAAAGAAAAATCCTACTGCTAGTTTCCATTATTCATTTCATATGTGTCATTCCATTCGCTGTATACACATTGGGGTCTAGTGTCGATGGGTACGAAACTACATACATCGATGTGATTATTAGGTTAATTTTGTCGTGGTTGTCTGTTTTTCGGTCACTTGTAACACCCTGTATCTTTGCTATCTTGAACAAATAACATGGGGGATTATGAACTACCCACCACCATAACAGCGACAAGAACAGAAGATGTGACATTAGTGAAATAACACAATTTTACCTGAAATAATATTCACACCTTCATAGGACTAAACAAACGTCAACACAACATGACAGCAACCATAACAACTGCTGCTGCTGCTGCTGCTGCTGCTGCTGCTGCTGCTGCTGCTGCTGCTGCTGCTACTACTACTACTACTACTACTTACTACTACTACTACTACTACTACTACTACTACTACTACTACTACTACTACTACTACTACTACTACTACTATTTCTTCAACAACAACAACAACAACAACAACAACAACAACAACTACTACTACTACTACTACTACTACTACTACTACTACTACTACTACAGCGGTTTCAAGATGGCGACGGACGGTCGTGTTGTTTTGTGTTCGTTAACGTTTTCGCGTAGGGGATGGATTTATTCATCTCTTGCGTGTAATTGGTGTGCCAGGATGTAAAACCAGGAGTTTCTACTCAAGATCTGCGCGGGTGCTACGGAGTTCGTGCATCGAGCGAAGCCATCCTTGAGTGAATTTTCAGCAGCGTGTGTGGTTTTCTCAGTCTGTGTTTACGTTTTTTCAACATGGCGGAAGAACGTGTTTTTTCCGAGCGGTCAGCAGTCAACATAACGAAGCGGCGTGGTAGCAGCGCAGGGACAAAGAAGCAAGGTAAGCGCGGTGGTTTGAGGCGTTTTAGACTCAAGTGTCACCGTCTAGGACTCAGGAATATCCGTATTCTATATTGGAACTGTGCCAGTGTAAAACAACGGGGCTCTATTTTAGAAACCCTAGTTTACAGGAACGACATTGTAGCACTCCAGGAGACGAGACTGGGCGATCAGCTACTCCGAATTGCCGGCTTCAAATGTTTCTACAACAGACGACATCTGGGAACGGCGATTCTCGTTCGCGACAGCATGGTGGCGTCAGAGCTAGACATGTCCAGTTGGGACAGTGACGATATACAAATACAGGCGTTGAGAGTTCATTCCAGTATACCATTCGTGTTGGTTAATGTTTATGCCCGCAATGCGAGTATGGACGCCCAGAAGTGGCAGTGCTTAAGTGGCATATTAGGCCACGAGAGAAATGTTATTTTCTGTGGTGACTTCAACGCTAAAGGCAGAGCATGGGGAAACACTTCCTCCAATACACAAGGGGAGGAGCTCGAGACTGCACTGGAAACCATCGACCTGGTTTGTATTAACAGTGGCTGTGTCACCAGGACAGCAAGCCGTCCATGCGATGAGGATAGTGCTATTGATCTGGCGCTAGTTTCACCTTCACTCACTACAGTGTGTAGATGGGGTGTCCTAGGACACCATGGCAGCGACCACCACCCGTGCAGCATATTGGTGGAGAAAGGCAGAACCAGGCAGCACAAGCTAAAGGTAAAGACGTTCCAGTATGACAGTACAGGGCAAGATGTGGTGAGTAAAATAAGACGTGACAAGCGCAGAACGTTTCAGGGCAGGAAAAAAAGCTGGGAGCAGCCACCGTGGTGGAGTTTCGAGGTGGAGAAGGCTTGGGTGGATAAGCGTAGTGCTGTAAGGAGATGGCAAAATGCCAAGAAGAACAGAGCTGGTCATCCTAGTCCCTGCTTGCACTTAGAAAGAGAGATGCACACAAAAGTAAGCTATTTCAAAAAACTGGTCAAGGTGGTTAAAAGCGAAAAATGGGCAGAGGTGTGTCAAAGAGTAAGCACAGACAAATCACTGAAATTGTTCTGGCGACTACATAAAAGCATGAGTGGTGTAGTCAAGAATAAGAGCATTTCTGACTTCCAAGGTGCTGACCTCACCTGGCAGAGGACTGACGAGGACAAGGGCAAAGCCCTCTTTGAACGCTACCTTGAGCAGAGCAACCAGACAGACATGGGAGGCCGAAATCTGGCCAAGGAGGTCACCTCAGACAGATGCAAGGCCCAGAACACTTCGGATGAAGACACAGTGACAGTGAAAGAAATCAAGGCTGTGCTTCGACGATCAAAAAACAGTGCTCCAGGTCCTGATGGCATAAGATACGACGACATAAATAGGTGTACCGACAATGAGCTAGAGAAACTAGCAGACATGTACAACAACAGTATAGGGAGTGCTAGCATCAAGGAGGAATGGTTACACAGCTATCTGATTCCCTTGCCGAAGCCTGACAAAGACCACAAAAAAATTCAGGGATATCGAATTATAACCATGCAGAATACAATAGGCAAGCTGCTGGAGAAGGTAATTGCCAGGAAAATATCAAGCCAACTAGAGAGGCAAGGTGTTTTCCCACCTACCCTGGGTGGGTACCGTCCAAAAAGAGAAACCTGGACCAATGCAGCAGTCTTTGCCCATGATGTCTATGAAGGTTTCCACTCAGGCACTGAAACCGTTGCTGCAGCGATTGATCTTGAGGACGCATACAACAGAGTACCACTGGATTTTTTAATGTTTCAGCTTCTTGAACTAAACGTAAGTCCATTCCTCCTTAGTTGGATCGCTGCAGCCCTCTACCAACGGAAAGTAGTTTTTAGATGTGGCAGTTGGACTTCGGAACCAACAACAATATATCCTGGCCTACCACAGGGATCACCATTATCTCCGGTACTGTTCAACGCCTACACAGTGAGAATCACCAGTGAGCAGATCACTGGACCTGGCAGGACATTGTCGTATGCCGATGATGTTTTAGTGTATCGTCAGGGTAAGGATAGAGAGGAGGTTGCTGTGGAACTACAAACCGAACTCAATCGCATAAGTACTTGGTGTGATGAAGCTGGGGCAATGGTCAACCCAACAAAGGCAACAGTGACTTGGTTCTCGTTGAATAATCATATTGTCAACAATCCAACACCAACTGTAATGCTGTGTTCAGAGACGGTGGAAAGAACGCAGGCAATGAATTACCTGGGGATACGGTTTGATCGAAGCCTTGCTTATAATGTGCACATAGACCAGGTGATAACAAAGGCCAAGCGGGGTTTGGCAGCGATGCGGGTGATGGCGGCAGCAAACTGTGAGCAGCGCCATCTATGTCTTCTGTACGAGGGGCTGGTCATGTCTGTTTTGGAGTATGCAATGGCAATCCTGACCCTCAGCCATAAGCAGATAGAAAGGATGGAAAGGATACAGAATGAAGCTATGCGCATTATTCTTGGATGTACAAGAGATACAGCATGCAGGGCGATGCGCTACCTTCTTGATTTTCCAACCATTGAAGAGAGAATACAAGTTTGCAGGGCACGCGCCTACCTCAGAATTAACGCAAACACACAACATCCACTGCATAGTGAAATTAGGAAGGTGAAGGGCAGCAGGTTAAAAAGAGGACGGTCGTGGATGGGTCAAGCCGAAGACATTCTTCAACAGGTGTGTTCACTTGAGGACTTAGAACCTGGCGAGGAGTGGGTGCAAGTGCCAACAGACTTCTGCACATCCTTTTCAGTTTGCATCCAACTAGATAGAAAATGCAGACAAGAAAATCCGGCTGCTGTTGAGGCTGAAGTACAAGCGTTGATTTTCGAGAATTCGCTAGACGGTGACGCGGTCATCTACACAGATGGGTCGGTCGTCCGACATGTGAGAAGCTCATGGGCCTTTACAGCTCGGGCCGGAGGGAGAATTGTGAAGGAGGACTCTGGTGCTTTCACTGAAACCACAAGTAGCCTGACCATGGAAGTCATGGCAGTAAGTAAAGCAATAACATGGCTCGAGACACAGACATTCACTAGGGCTTGTTTCCTTAGCGACTCAATGAACATGATCAAGAGGATAGAGGAGGGGTCGATCCGAAGAGAATGGTTGCTGCCTCTGAAGCGGTCTCGGCTGGCAAAGATTAGTTTCATCTTCGTGCCAGGTCATGCGGGAGTACAAGGAAATGAGCGGGCTGACAAGCTCGCAGGTGAGGCTACTGTGGAGGGCGGACGCGCCATGGACCAGGCTGACATTCTGAATGCTCTACGAGAAGTGAGACTTTTGCGAGAACCAAGTGATGACTGTGAATCTACAACAATGGCCAGACTGCGGGATCAGCAAATTAAAAGAGGGGTGGCCAAACAAGAACACTACGCAGGAAGCCAAAGAAGATTGATACACCAACACAGAACTGGCGTCGTTAGCCGCTACACGCTGCGGGATTTGCTGAGGAGGGGATCCGAGCACTTATGGACTGAATGGTTCGATGTGCAACGAGGATGATCTGTCGACTAACTAACTAACTAACTAACTAACTAACTACTACTACTACTACTACTACTACTACTACTACTACTACTACTACTACTACTACTACTACTACTACTACTACTACTACTACTATAATTACTACTGCCGTTGTTAGAAATACTACAAAGCTACAACTACTGCTACTATTACAATCACCCCACCATTACTGCTGCTACCACTACAACAACAACTACTACTACTACAACTACTACTACCGATGCTACTGCTGCTACTTCTAGTAGTAGTATTACTACAATTACAACTATACTACTCCTCCCCCTTATCGTCTTTCCACCTCCTACTCCTTTCATGTTGATATCCGATTAGCATATTAGTAATGAAGATTTAGATGTCAAGCACCCCCTAGCCCTGATAATGCATTTACAATTCCGCATACTTTAAAATGTACATTGACGCCACATTGGTTATTTAAGGAAGTAGACTTTCGATTCAAATTTGAAGAGAAGCCTGGCTGGGAGGAGGCCGGCTTTGAGGCACTTCCCAAGACTGGGTTATCGTAGCCAATGTGTTTTGAAAGCAGGGACAAAGGTATATCTCACATTTTCCACTGGCAATAGTTGTATTTTATGCATTGATCTGGTCATTACAGATAGTGCTTCGTCAGGAATGTAACCCAGCTGTAAGGACAAGTGGGACAAATGAAATTAAATGAAATTAGAATTGTTGCACAAACGTTGTCGATGTCATACGCGAATTTACCTCGTAGTACGATATTGTGATCAGCATTCAATATTTGTTATGTGGACAGTTTTAACTTGAGATGATTGCTGTAATATAAGTTAATAATCGTGCTTCAGAAAGCATGTCAAGATAGATTGATACGACAGCGGGTAGTATCATGCATACACTGTGCATAATTCTGTGGAAAGTTACAATAAATGTGGAAGCTTGAGGGGTGTCTTCGTAACCTGTGACTGTCATGATTTAAGCTGTCTGTTTCATGGTTCGGCTTACCTTCTCTAGATTGATATCTCTCCATTGCCTGCTCAGTACCCACGACTATCTCCTTGGCTGAACAGCTTGGTGGGATCTCATAACACCCCATGTACAGAGGACGTAGGCAGACTTTTAATGGTCCTAATTTCCACTAACAACGACAGTGTTTCTCTCCTTATTTTCACTGTCTTCATGTTTTGCTTCATCTCTAATCTCTTCGTTTTCTCCTGTTTCTCGTCTTTCTTCTTCTTATCCTACTGCTCCTCCTCCTGCTCTGCCTAATCATCTTCTTCTTTTCCCTCTTTCATAACAAACAGAAAAAGAAGAACAAAGAACACGTTTTGTTACTCATTGGCTGTACACTTTGCATGTCTCCTTCATTGATTGTACTTACACGTTCATATATGATCACATGTATTTTACATTAATGATTGTATTTTGAAAGCCATTAACACAGAAAAAAAAATATAATTTGCTTGCTTCTCATTAGCTGGCTTGTTAAATGGTTTAGATTTACTAACCATACAATTGTAGACCACTAGCTCAAAATATATGATTGCGTATATTTCTCTTACATAGAGTAGACAATGTAGTGTAGTAATTGGTGAGATTAGTTACCAACATTTTAGTGCAGGGTTCCATTCTCTGTAATGGATAGACTGGGTGTATTTCTTACTACTACGACCTTTAGTAGAACAAGCTGTATAGAATAATAGTAATATCAAATTAGTATTATTATTGCTGTTATTATTATTGCTATCCTATTATTGCTGTTGTTTTATTGTTGCTGCTATTATTATTATTGTTATTAATATTGCTGTTATTATTATTACTGCTGTTATGATTATTAATGCTGTTGGTATTATTATTGTTGCTATTATTATTATTATTATTATTATTGCTGTTATTATTGTTATTATTATTATTATTATTATTATTATTATTATTATTATTATTATTATTGAGCATAACCTACGATGGGTGACGTTGTAATATTCTGTTATGATAATTTGGCTGTGTGTCCAACGTGTGCCGCGTGGTTACACACCCGCTTCACACGCCAGTGATCCGGGGCTTGTTTCCGGATCCAGTCAGGGATATGCACTACTGACGAGCTCAAACGAGGGCGAAACTCGAGTATAGTGCTTCCATATTGACGTGGATAGGCCTTAGGTTCATACAGGAATACGATCAGCGTTGCCAGTAGTGGGTTGTGCTCAATATTTAAATTATTATTATTGTATTACTAAGTATTATTGATATTTTTCTTATTATTATTGTTGCTATTGTTACTGTTATTATTACAAGCACGGGTGTAGTTTATGATCTCCACTTTTAATAGTAATGTACACCTGCCAAGCCTTATGTTGGTTTCTTATGAAATGTTACGGGTGCCGTTCGTTCAGAAAGCAACTGCAAGCTATTAAACGTAAACTTGCCAAGGAATCACGAACAGCCACAAATGCTGGGGTTGACAGCTACGTTCTGTAAAAGATATAAAAGTAACTTTTTTAACATCTGCCAGGACCAATGAGTGCCCTCTTTAGCTCAGATATATTTGTCCACTTATTTCAGTTGTCATACGACTCCTTAAACTGTGTTTGCTCCATGAGAGTGTGTGTGTATGTCTGTGCGCGCGCGCGCGCGCGTGTGTGTGTGTATTGTCCATCTTTTGACCATGGTTGGGATTTTAATTTATTCAAGCATTTGTATAAGACGTTCACTCTAAAGAAAGTCAATTGAATTAATGAGGGTGAGGCTATGAGTTTATGCCATTGTTACAGAACGATGATAAACACAATAATTGACTTCCCGACAATGGAACACAGGATCAAGATCTGGAGAGCTCGTGCATACTTAAAAATAAGTGCAGATGAGCAGCACCCTCTGCATGATGCTGTATTCAGAGAAAAGGGTGACAGGCTAAAGAGGGGCAAATCATGGATGGGTCGGGCGGAAGATGTCGTCGGACAGGTCTGCAGTCTTACCAGTATCAACCCCGGCAAGGAATGGGTGCCGGTGCCTCCAGCTTTTAAGTGTACCTTCTCCTGCATTATCACACTCGACAGACGGTGCAGAGAGCAGAACCCTGCCGCTGTCAATGCAGAGGTTAACGCGCTCATCTATGATCACTCAGATAGCCCCGAAGTGCTCATCTATACAGATGGATCTGTTGTAAAGCAGCAGAGAAGTGCGTGGGCATTTACAGCCCGTTCAGCGGGCCGAACCGTTCAAGAATCCAGTGGTGCCCACTCTATGACCACGAGCAGCATGACGATGGAGGTGATGGCAGTTACACAGGCTTTCATATGGCTGGAATCACAGCATTATACCAACGTGTGTGTACTAAGTGATTCAATGAGCATGATTCAGAAGGTCGAAGCTGGATCTGTACGTAGACAGTGGACTGAGTCGCTGCGGAAGTCTGTTGTCCGCAAAGTCACCTTCATCTTCGTCCCGGGACATGCGGGAGTCGAGGGAAATGAACGAGCTGATAAATTGGCTGGCTCTGCACCCCCTGTAGATGGCCAGCCCATGGATCGTGCCGATGTCATTAACGCCCTTAAAGATATGGCGAGAACAGAGGATTTTGACGCCAGTGATTCCACATCGCTTTCCAGGATGAAAGACCTGGGAGTAAGAATCGGCACAGCCAGACGCGAGAGGTACATCGGGAAAACAAAGCGCCTCGTCAACCAACACAGAACTGGCACTATTAGCCACCGGACGCTGATGCATATGCTGGGGGGAGGATCTGAGCACCTATGGACATGTCCGGAGTGCAACGAAGATACCCCAACTGATAACTGATAACTGATAACTAACTGATAAACACAATAAACAAAGTGGTTACTAATAATCTGGATACAATAAGTCTAAAATATACAGTAAACAGATCGGTAATTAACAATTTGGTTAAAGTTAGACAAAATAATACATTAAACCAATGGGTAATAACAATATTGTGAAAGTACGACAGAAACATAAAAAACACAAATTTCTAACCAACAATCAACGTGTGGTCGACAGGTTAGTTAGTGTGCACCCCAACACAAACAAGGCTGGTGTTAACATCTCATTATGTTTACAATTTTCATTTGACAATGTTGTTTTCCTGCACTATTGTTGAATGAAAGATGCGTAATTGGAAAGGCCGAATGTAAGATCCAATTTGACAAATTTGAGTGCCAAATTTGTGACCGTTTGAAAATAAAGTTAAATCAAATCAAATCAAATCAAATCAAATCAAATCAACTCAAATCCCTCCCTTAAGCTCGGGATTTGAGTCCACTATAAAGTTAGCTGCATGTCCTTCAACAGGATGTCGTAATCAAAATCATCATTTATTGCCTGTTTGTGATTTAAGAGATAATATAGTTCAGTAGTTGTGCGTATTATAGTAAAACTAAATAGCAATGATACAATCGCAGTGATGATAGCGTTTTGTTAATGAACATCATTGTGTGAAATACTATGTCTTATGGGCTGTTATATTCTCCAGTTGTGTGATGACAATCTTAATATCAATGCTGTAAATATTGTTAATAAATGGTCTCCATAAATTAATTATGTTGTTGTTTGCACGTTTCTAAGGAGAGAAAGGACAAGACATACAAACATAAGTTCACACATAAACACACACACGCACGCACCCACGCACTCACACACACACACACATCATGTGTGTGTGGGAGAGTGTGCGTGTGTGTGTTTATGTGCGTGGAGAGAAAGAGAGAGAACGTAGACTAGCAGAGAGAAAAGCAGAGAGTCAGAATCGGAGTAGGGAGGCTGAGAGGTAGGGAGGCTGAGAGCAATTAGTTTGCGCTCACGGGCACCGACACTGGCAGAGGAACGCAGGCAATTGAAACAGAAGTACGCACAGAGAGGGAAAGAGAGACATACATTGACACAACAAACAAATACATAAACATACAGACAGACAGACAAGTACACATACAGTCAGACAGAAAGACAGACAGACACACAAACACACACACACACACACACACACACACATAAAACAGATAGAGACATAGACGAGAGATAGTCAGACACAAATAATGTTGGGTATAGGTCGTATAGTGTTTCAAGTTAACGTTAGCTCACTTGTGGAGAGAAGGGCGGGAAATGGGGGACTGAGTATTTGAATATTTCAAGATAAGAAACATGCCAACAGTTTTGTCAGGAAGGAAGCTAACACCGATCCTCCAAACATAATAATGCTGCCGTCTATTGTTCAACACAAACGCTTGCCTGCCGAGCACGTGGTCACGAGTTCGAACTTCTATTCAGGCAGATTTTTCAACAGAACCTGGTAGCCCCAGCCTAAAATGGGTACCTGGAAATGTCTTTGGAATTACTGGTGATTGGAGTGATACATGCCGTATCAGCCATCTAGTACCAGGGGTGTATAAAACTATAGGTCTAGCATTATATGTTCGATTCTTCTTCCGGTGGATCGAACCCATAACCAACACACCGTCAAAAGAGCCTCTAGCCCAGAGGTTCTCCACATTTTTTGGCCCATGCACCCCTTCACCATTTGTTCAGAATGCCATTCCCCCCTCCCTTTCGTATTTCCTCCCTATAAATCCCCCCTCCCCCCGCGCACCCCTACACAGTATTCGTAAACATTGGAACTAAATTTAATAACACATACTATAACAAGTCCAGATGTCTACAGAAAACGTGATTTGCGCGTCTACTTATGTTATAAAACGAATTTCAGAAGGGCGAGAAGTACAGAACCGTAAAGTATGGAGAGAAAAAAAAAAAAACACAATAATATCAAGTAATCTTGTCTTGTATTAACGTGATCTTGAAATAATTTTATTTCCCCTCCCCCCTCCCCCCGGAAACCCTAACATTCCCCCTTGGGGGCGGGCGGGGGGAATTTCCCACTGGTTGAGAACCACTGCTCTAGCCACTTCGTTACCGCGGCTCCCGGTTTGCAGATACTTGTTCTATAACCTCACTGCTTGTCTTCTTTGGTTTACATGCATCTCTACACAGTCTTCTTAAGAACCCCATTTCAAAAGACTCATGTTTATGCTCCATCATGTTTATTCAAGATCCGTGTTTCTCCTTGACACAATAATGTTGAATATCCATAGTATTTCGTGGACCTCAGTTTTCTTTGAATAAAAGTATGCTTTATTATATTAAGTGGGTAGTGTGTCATTTCAATTCGTTCCTTGTTCCCCTTGTCACGTGTCCATCTTCTGCCAGAGTTGAGATGAGCTAAACCCGATATCACTGCTGTCAGGACATTCCCACACTCGCTTCGTCCCCTCGTTCAACATCCAGCGAAGTGTCAGACTTCTAATCGTTCTAACTGCCCTCTGATTGAAAGTTCTCCTGGTCTTCCCTGCCAGCATTGAGATACGTCCAGAACTCCTGCCGATCCCCCGACATATCATTCTCTCCATATACGGGTTCTCAGTCTGTTCCTTCGCTTTCTCCACCTGGACACACAGGCACCCGACCACTTCTTCTTTGTCCATAGGTAATCTACCACCGAAAGGCGCATTCCAAGCCGGCCTATCAGCCTATTCATTTCTCCGCACTCCCGCCTCACCAGAACAGAAAAACCTTAAAATTCTCACAATATATGACTTCTGAAGCGAGACAAGCCATTCTACACGAAACATTCCTTTCTCCGCCATAATATGCATACTCCGTCAGTCCGTAATAAATACAATGTGTGTTGCAGCGGTCCCCTCTTATTATCGGAAGGCTGCTGTGACTATTTTCACCTCCATTCTCATACTGGAGGTCGTAGTCTATTCCAGCCTCTCCTTTTTCAAGCATCGCCCATTAGCCTTCGCTATAAAACCCCAGCCGCTACGTCTGTATCTCACCACTGACCCATCGATGTAGATCATTATGTCACCTTAATGTGTGTTGTCCTAGATCAGTTGTTGCACCTCAAACTCTGTGCAGCCTGCTGCCCATTCTCCGCACTCAAAACCCAGTGTTACTATTATTTTAAACCAGTCCGACATGTCTTCCGGTAATTTTACCCACTCTTTTTCACAATTGATGTTCTCTATTTCACACATCTGGCTGCTAAATATTTCTGCCTGTGCCGTGCCTCTGCTCATTCTTTGACCCTTGACCATATCCAAGGTTTCAGACAGGGAGTGATACTGTCTGCAGCGACTCTGAGGTAACATTTGTCTTGAAGGACCTTTTTGCCTGTCCACAAGTGTTGATAGTGTAAGGAGTTATACCTCATGCATATAACTGGTGTGTCCTGTGTGCACATGGCCGCATTCTGTATGCTCTCCAACCTTTCAAGCTGGCTCTTTGATACTGTCAGCAGTCCCAAATCATATTCAAGGACAGAACATATTTTTGTTTGCTCTCGCTCGCTTTGAACTCAAGAGAAGTCCATACGCACTACTTCTAGTAGAAGCTGGACTGAATTTTGAGTATGGATTAGCTTGCCCTATTAACAGTGTCCCCCGCCATCAGTCGAACCCACTCCAACTTCAGAGGTACTTGTTATTAACGTCCCCAAGTCAAGGACAATAGGTCAACATTTTAATCTAGCTGTCCGGTGTAGGGGCTGAGCCCCTTACATCAGCATCAGCACACTAGATGTTTAAGAACACGCGTTCTTATACATTCGGCCATGCTGATCTACACTGCAAATATTAACTGTTGAGAGAGCATATAAGCATCATCTTCTCTATCCCTATCATCGCTATGCTACCATCGCCCTCAATGTTTTAATCCCCTTCCCAGCCTTCACAACAAAGTCCCCCATATGATCATTTAAAGACATACATCTGTCGAAGGTGATTCCCAAGTACTTCAATATACTATCTCTACTGAGAGGGTGTCCATTCAATATGGGACTACTGCCTTCACGATTCGGTTATCCAGGGAATACCACACAATCGATGCCTTGTCTGAATTTGTTACGGCCTCTGTGTCCACCACTCGGCCACCCTGTTTACTACCGTCTGTAAGTCGTCATCCACTTTTTTCGCTATCTCTTCCATGTCTCTACACAAGCACATCATCTGCATATGTCAAGATTCTACCTATCCCTGGTGCCTCAATTGCTGCGACATGACTGGTATATACATTAAAGGGCACTGAGGTCATGGCAGATCCCTGTGACAGCCCATGTGTAATAGTACAGGGGTTAGAAGTCCATGAACCCATGCAATGCGCAATTTTGCGCTCATAAAGTACTGCCGCAATCCATTTGACATTCCAAGCGCAGACCTCCATGTCCAAAAAGGTGTATATCAAAAGATCATATTTGACTCTGTC
Source organism: Cepaea nemoralis (assembly GCA_014155875.1). Classification (NCBI taxonomy): domain Eukaryota; kingdom Metazoa; phylum Mollusca; class Gastropoda; order Stylommatophora; family Helicidae; genus Cepaea; species Cepaea nemoralis. The sequence goes on along the minus strand of JACEFZ010005193.1, from coordinate 467,482 downwards.
ATAAGCATCTTCCAGGTCACGCGCCACCGCCACCGTCTCTTGTGTATTCTAGAAGCCCTCACAGACGTCAACTGCAAATGTTTCCGTTTTGGCCCAGGTGTCCTTCCCAGGCCGGTACTTCCCATGCCCTTTAGGGAACAGTTTACTACTGTCCAAGTGGTGCTGTAGCTTGCACGCTACTATCTTCTCGAGTACTTTGCCAAAGGTGTTTTGCAGGGTTATAATTGTATATCTATTTAGTCTTGAGTGATCCTTGTCTGGAGTGGGAGTGGGACAAGGTACTTCTGCCGTTTTCAAGCTTAGGATGAAACAAACTATCATCTTCTCCAAGTCAATCAAGTTCATGATCTTCATATGGTGTACCTAATCCCACCCTCGCCTGGTGCTGTGTCGTTAGTTCTGTTCGGCACACGTCTAATATCCTCCAACTGTAACATGTCTTCAAAGTAGTAAGTCCTAGTGGCCTCTACCACGGTCTCTCTGACAGTATTCCTAATAGCCCTGGTGATTAGTCCGTGTTAGAAATCGTGCAAGTAATTACGTATACAGTTTGTTGTCCAACCAGCGGAAAGCTGCAGTAACCGCCCCCACTTCCATTCTCAGAATTGAGATTGAGGTGTCATATGCCAAGCTCTCCTTTACCAAACATTTGCCATTTTCATTGACTATAAAACCCCAGGCACTTCTTTTGCCTCTTATCACAGAGCCATCGGTATAGATAATCGCATTGCCAGGACGAAAGTAATCATGAACAATTAATTGCTCAATTTCAGCTTCCACAGCACTTGCTGGCCACACCTTAAGCTCACGTCACAATGTGATTATAATCCCACACAAGTCTGAAGTTTTATTCGGCACTGTGACGCACTCCTTGCCTCTGCCAATCTTCTTAAATGTGCCCACTTTTCTGATGGTATGTTCTGCCTGAGCCATCAATGGTCCTCCTCTTAGCAGTCTGTGGCCCTTGACTGCATCCAGGGAATCATGCAGGAGGTGTTCCTTGTCCGCAGCTATCTTGAGGTATGGCCTTGCCTATAACACATTGCGTCTGTCCGCAATGATCGGCAACGCCAGGATGTATCGCACACACCAAGCAGCTTAATATGTGTTCAGAAAAAAAGGAACGCAACATTATTGTAGTTTCATTTGCAAACTTGTGCCAACATTCTTTTTTACGGAATTAATTTTTCAATCCTGGCATGAAAAAAACGTTCTGACTTAAACAATGAAATGATGTTCATTAAATGTGGTTTGGGCTATTAGTCTTTGCCACTGAGATTTCCGTTTTAGTCAGGTTTATGGCCTACTATGGCCTCTGTCAGAGAACGACATCTCCATGACCTGGATCCGAATAGCCTTTGATCCATTGTGGGAAGGTTACCCACTCTTCCCGCAGTGCAAGAGACAACTGTCGGAGATTGGTTGGAGCCACGTCTCACTGGGGGAGTCGTATGTCGAGTTCACCACATAAGTGTTCTGTGGGGTTCATATCTGATGACATGGAATGGTCACTTCTTCCCATGAACTTAATCGTCCCCACATCAGTAAACCCCCACCACCATGTGAAGGAGCCTCACCAACGCTGCTCTGGTTGTAGCGCTCACGAACTCTGCGGCAAGCTCTTCTACGTCTATTGTGTCGCTAGAGCACAAAAAATGATTCATTACTAACGGTCCACTGACGATGCTGATTCGTCCACTGCAGTTGGTTCTGGCGATGCCGGTCCGTAAGAACAGGACCTATGTAGGGTCTTCCAGCCCTAAGATCATCGTCGTGCAGCAGGTTCCTGACCGTTTGATCTGAAATTCGACGAGCTCCTGGCATTGACTGGCCTGTGGGGGACGCAGACGCAAATCGATTCTTAAGGTGACGCAGCCGTATGAAACTGTCTTCGGCAGCAGCTGTGATTGTGGGTCTTCTACTGCGTGGCCGGTTTGTCCAGCCTGTAAACGTCCCATGATGATGAGTTGTTGTTCTGTAGTGAGATGAGCCATACTTGCGCATTGAATTTTCAACTTAATTTATTCGAGGAGCGTCAATCTTTTATAGGCATTCAATAATACGGTCAGATAGTTTTGTGTTCAGTAAGTTTCACGGGATTATCATGAACCTGTCAGGAGTTGTTGTCAAAAACATTATTTTGACCTTTACCTCTTTCATGAGCTCACGAATAATGAGGTGAATACAGTTCAGGAAACCACAAGAAGTTAATGATCAGATGGACACAGTCGATAGGTTGACTGATGTCCAAACAGCGAATATCTTTTATTAAAAAAAAAAAAAAAATTTTGTTGCGTATCCCTTACGGGACGTTGCAGTCAACACCAGCATTTTCAGCTGCTGTTGATGTACCAGGCAAGTGTTACGTTCAGTAGTTTGCCATTGCTTTCTGAACGACCGGTCTCTATACCTTTTTCGAAAAAACCAGCACCGCCGTATTTCGAACCCGGGTATACGGGCTCACAAACCTCGTTCGCAAGCCCTTCAGCCACAGAGACCGGTCTTTTATAAAAGTAACACCAAAAATGTTGCGTTTCAATTTTTGAACAGTATAGCAACGATCTTCTCCAGCACTTTGCCAAACGTATTCTGTGTGGTGATAATCCTAAAACCATCTAGCTTTAAATGATCTTTTCCTGGTTTAGGAAGTGGTGTTAAATAGCTGTACATCCAATTCTGAGGTGCCGATGACGTCCTGATGCTCAGGTTAAAGCAAACAGCTGATAACAAAAAAAACTAATCCACAGGCAAAACTCAGTCCTGTCCGCTATAAGTAGTAGCACATCTATGGACTACGTTTGATCTTAAAGCCAGCGGATTAAATAAAACAACACTATCTGAGTGAGAATAGGTTAACTTAAATATCTGGAACTTAAAGAGTTAATAAAAGTTAATGATTGTCCCAGTCAATTATATTTACTTCTTTTTTGGGTAAATTACGTTTATTGGTATGTTAGTGTCTGTCGCCATTAATTGTTATTATTTATTCTTCACAGACGCTGCCATGATTCAAATCTGTTACTCTTGGAGGGAGAATTGAGTAAAGTGTCAGTTATATCCCACCGACTAGTTTAACACACGGAGTTGACCTGGCCAAGATCTGCCTGCCTTAGACAGTCCAGAGTTGTCTGCCATACGCTGGTTGCATGTCCATCATGGTGTTGAATGACACCGACACACTTGTTCTAGTTTACGCAATTAAAGGACTGGTCATTGGTTCTATTGTAGGTATATGTTCAGCAAACTGTGTCTTGATTTATCGGACTGTTCGAAAAGGTGAAATTATCTGCACTCTCAAGGGCTTCACTTTGATATCTCTCGTCGTTGGTGATATATTTTTGGCTTTAATCTCGTTAGCAATGAAAGCTAAAGCCCTAATTGAATTGCCTGATGATAACAGGTTATGTTTTACTTATCTATTTGCCTTTATATATGAGCATTTTGTCATCCATTTTGTATATGCCACGGGCCTGGTTGTTCTCGCAGTGGAGCTGGTACATAGATACAAGATACAAACGTCAGCGGTGAACATTAAAGAAAATACCCTAAAGGCACATGCTGGCTATGTTCTCCCATGGATTCTGCCTTTAGGGGTTGTTCTTCCTCTTATGTTGGTTGGTTCAGATGTGGGTTTGACTTCATGCACTGAACATTTAACAATAGAGAGGATCCGTATTGCGTACTGTGTATCTGTGATACTACCTGCTTTTGTGGCCGTTATTGTATGCATTATTGTCATGAGTATCAGGTTTATGCCTGCGTATTACACGTCTCCATCTATTTCTTGTCAGGTAACGGAGGAGGCTGTTTCTATAAACATACAGACTGTAAATCGGCACTATGTGTCGTCGAATACAACAGACAATGAGCAATATCCGGTGAGAAGTACTGTAGTGGTACACCAATTTCCCGTAGACGATACGGGACCACAACAGCACCCACGTGTCCCGAATATTATCTCACACTACCCCAGCCTTGCTGGCCAGGCGTTCTCAGCTCCCTGTGCACAATACCCATTACAACAGTACTCTGCACAGCAGTACCCAGGGCAACAACTGGTTCCACCACAGTTCCCTATTCAACATTACACCCCTACACACTTCCCTCTGCAACCATACATCACACAACCTAATGTCGGTACTGCAGCTTCAATTTACCCAGTTCAAACGCAGATCAACACGGGGTTAATTTTCTCAGATATCCACAGGGAAAGGAAAAGTCTTCTTCTAATTTCTGTTATTCACTTTCTATGTGTTGTTCCATATGCTGTGTATAAATTGAGATCTAGTATGGATGGCTACAATCAAACATTCACAGATGCGGTTATTTTGTTTTGTTTGTCGTGGGTTTCTGTTTTTCGGTCACTGATAACACCTTATATCTTCGCTACATTTAACATTTGATATCATAGATTAAACACTAGTCGTCACCAAAACATCGATAAGAACAGAAGATGTGTGACATTCGTGAACTAGCAGGAGCCAAAATGTTACTCACAATGATTTTCTTACCTGAATACGGCTGAATGAAACACTAATAGTTCATAATAACAGCAATGATAACAATAATTACTACTGCTAGCAATCACTCAATCAGGTGCCGTCTCCACAATGAAGATTGGCTGCAATTAATCTCAAACACTGTCTGTTTCTCGCCCTGACTGTACATTCTGTCAGATTGCTGTTCGTCCATCTCTCGGTGTTATTTTCCCACTAGTATCGTTGTCTACCCTTTTATCGCTTGCCTTCAACCTTACAATCCAGGGTGGTTTTAATATGATTGTTATGTCTTTTAACCTTGCTGAAATATTTAACTGACCTCTTTTTATGCCATTCACGAACTCTCTTTTCATTCCCAGGTTTTCAAGAATATCTGTATTTGATTGTTTTTGTTTCCATTAAATACGACATATTCTTTTGTATATCCACATCTGAAGGGCTTCTAAATGACTTTCTAATTGCTTGTTCATTGTCTAGGCTTCCGTGCCATACAGTAGTGTCTAATATCTAGGGTGTATTTTTAATGGCTGTGCAGCGTTTAAAAATATTGTCGGTCCCAAGTTTCTATTTACCTATTATGTTACATGAAATTTACAGAGGGTGAATACAAAGCTTGGACCGGCAATATTTGCAAACGCTGCACAGTCATTAAAAAATACACCCTATATATAACATTTGACAATTCTAATTTTAATGCGTAGGTAATCTCTCTAGATGTTAATACTGATTTCATGGTATCGAAAGTATTTTAGCCATTCCTGTTCTCTTTTTGATTTCTGTTTCACTTCTGCCGTCATCTGTTATTACATGTCCAAGATAGGAAAAAACGTGTTACTTGTTATAGTATCTCCCCGTTTACTGTAATGTTCATTGAAGACCTTTCCTTTCCATTGCTATTCATCATAGTTTTCTCTTTTTGAATGTTAATGCCTAAGCCACATTTTGCACTACGCCTGTTTACGTGTTCCACTGGTTTTTGTAACTATTGCTCTTTTTTGTGTGATAGTGATACTGTATCGACAGCATACCTAAGATTGTTGATGATTCTTTCATTGATGTTAAGGTCAGGCAGTTCAACTTGTTTAACACTGATGTCTGTCTACTACTGCTACAATTGTTACTAATGCTGCTATAGTTAGTACAACATTACATCTACTGCTACTTCTGCTACCAAAACCATCATTATCACTATTGTTACAACAACAACAACAACAACAACAACAACAACTACTACTACTACTACTACTACTACTACTACTACTACTACTACTACTACTACTACTACAACTACTACTACTACTACTACTACTGCTACTACTACTACTACTACTACTACTACTACTACTACTACTACTACTACTACTACTACTACTACTACTTAGTATTATCCAAATCGTATTTCTTCTTTCTTTCTCTCATCTCCTCTGGACGTAATAAAAGAGGAAACTAAAATTTTAGGCGGACTGCTTAGCACTGAATGAACAATAATGACGTGCAGTTATCACGCGACTTAGGTTATTTAGCGACATAAATGGTTAGTTAATTTATGGAAGAGAAACCCTGCCGAAAGAAGGCCGGCCCCAAGGCGGTCGAGTGGACTGGGTTATTATCACAACTGTGTTTTGGTAGAGGAGGCCAAGAGGTAGACAACGCTGTTGCATTTGAGCATTTTATAATCGATTGCTCCTTCGGTGGGAAAATATCTCAGTTGTGAGGACAAGCGAAACGAATACGAAAAGATGAAATTAGAATTGTTCGCAAACCACCTTCTGAACGGCTTAAATGGATTTACCCGGAAGCGCAATATTGTTATTGAATGATCAGTATTCAATATTTGTCAAGAGGACAGTTACAGCTGGATAATTTAATCCTGCTATAGCTAGTACAATCTCGTAAACTCTTGTAAGTAACGTGACGACGGTGAGAATCAACAGTGGTTCAAATCACGTCGGTGTCGCGAGATTGCCATGAGTTAAACAGATAAATATTCCCGACGTTTGCTTGGCGTGTATTTTCAGCACCATTATTTTACTAACTGGAAAAACACCGCGGATGTCAAAATCTCAGGACAATATTTGTAGCTGCACGTGTACATCTATAACGGATTTGGAACGGTCGGTGTTGATGGTGACAGGTCCTGGCATCGCCTTGATTAGTTTGTCTACATTTGAATGTAAATGGAAGCAGTGGGGTCAGCCCATCTACACATTTGGTGTTGAGTGAGAAGGAAGGGATACACCGAGTTGGCAGTTCATTACCAGTTAGAATCACATATATTGTCACCACGGAACAGAAGATTGACAAGTTTGTCAACATTTGAATGCAGATGGAAGCCGTGAGATCACAATGGCAGATGTAAAACGGAAGTACTTAGTAGGGAGAAAACAGTACATATGTCAATTCTTGGTTTCCGGAACATGAAGAGTTTGACGGGGTTATTTGCAACTGTTTGTTGGAAGTCGTCATAAAATTCGCTGGCTTGTTTTGAGAATCTTAACAATTACTGACAACTTTGACAGGATTTAAGCCCGGAAAAATAGATCCTTGCAAATGGTTGATATGTCCAAATAACACCTGTGTGGGGGAGAAGAGGATAAAGTCACGTGGACAACTTTGGTAGTTTGCCATATAAACTCTAGTTGGGACCAGCTAGGGAGGACTTGAAATTATGCTTTAGTCAGAGTGCCAGGGCACGGCAGCGCCTAGTGGAAATAATATCTACCGTGTGTTAATTAGTGACTTAATTTTACACGTGCCTATAATGGCAGATGTAGATATGATTGATAGGACTGCAGTGGTGCCATTTAAGGTATAACCTATTATAATATATTCGTTATAATTACTTTAGGCAGTAGCCTTGTTAAACTATAGTGTGATGATTAGCACTGTTAGTGGAAACTAGCTAGAGTAGGGAAGTGATACTTGACTCTGTTAGCTAGAATAGATTAGTGAAGTGTTGATAAGCTTTACTAGTTGAGAATTGAGTAATGAGGGATAATTGGGATTTCCCGTAGGTGTCCCTTGTGGGAGGGGTTCCACATTCTGTTTGCTGATTTTTTCTTTGTCATAACCTGATTCGACTCTAGGTGGGTAGCTAATCTGCTCTATGACTAAGTCTAGTTAGCTAACGATCATTAGGCAAGGTGATAGGCTTACACTCAGCCGAAAGAATCATGAACTAGTACTATCACCAGGTGTGTTGTTTCTATCCTAGGTTCCCTACCAGATCCAAGGAAGCTCAATAAAGTTTTGGGAAGGAAGAAAATCCCAGTCGGAAGAACACCAGTTCGGCAATCAATAAAGATTGCTTACAGACGTGATTAAAAGCTAGAGGGAGGTTGATTCACCCAACATAGTGAAGATTACAGTTGCACCATACAGCATTAAACAGTGGTAACGAACCGAGAACCGGTTAAGAGTAACTAGTGTTAGTACAGTAACAATTAACATTAGTAATTAGCACTTGCGGACTGAATGGTTCGATGTGCAACGAGGATGATCTGTCGACTAACACTTAACTTTACTAACTGTGTAAACACTAGAAAAGAACTTGTGCAGTTGGTTAGAGAACATTAGGAACGGACATTGTGTAGAGTGAATCCGGTCCATAAGTAACTGTTCATACCACCGGTGTCTATTTCTCATGTTCATGAAATGGGATTACCAGAGGTCTACAGAAGCAAAGCAGTATCCGGCAGGATGGTTCCGGCAACGGGTGAGACGTACTTGTTCTGACGTAACGTGCTGTGGTCTATCTTTGCTGTGATCAGCGGACTGATCTGATGTCTGAGAGTCAGATTCTCTACACTTTATAGAACACGTCACACATTTTCTTCGCATACACGTCTCATACACGTTACACTTTTATTTTAATAAATTAATCTTTATTAATTTCTAGAAGTAAGAGTTGTTGAGTATGTTGCGTTGGGGAAGTATGAGAAGGGGGCATAGTACGACAGTGTGAGAGTGATAGGAAAAGGTGTCCATAGGCTGATGGAGTGTGTTGGACGGAAGCTGGTGGATTCTCCAGAATATTGAGGGAAAAAAAAATAATATTATAATGTGGGTGTCGGATCTCCTCACTCCAGGGACGACACTTTAAAGGAGGACACGACATTATTGGGGGCTCGTAAACGTGATATTTGGACAGTGGGATCTCTCGTAAACGTGATCTTTGGACAGCGGGATCTATCGTAAACGTGATCTTTGGACAACGAGATCTCTCGTAAACGGGATCCTTGGACAGCGAGATCTCCTGCAAGCAGGAACGTTTGACAGGGGGATCTTCTGACAACGGGGTCTTTTGACACGGGATCCTTAGTTATAAGAGGGAGATATCATTTTGGAGAATCCAGCTAGAGTGAATGTGGATAGGGGTTAGGATTAATATCTTACCTGTTCACACTTCACATGTCTGCATAGGTCTGTGGTCCTGATTCTACTCTTGTCACTGAGTGAATGTACTGTGTGTGGTAATATCGAGATTTATAGTACTTGTTCATATATCGGTATAGTAATTTGCAGTTATATTGTACTAGACCTGCTAGCTTACCTCTCTGTATAATGGCCACCCCTAAACTTAGCACGTTAGAATTAAAGGAAAGGGGGGAAGAAATGGGATTGGCGGGGTCTGCTCTAACGGATTACATACAGGAAGTGGAGAGAGAGTATCGTCAAGCAGAAAGGGATGATCGAAAGGCCGAGCTGGAATTGAGAAGGATGGAGTTGGAACAAGCAGCTAAGAAATTGGAAGCTGAGCAAGCAGCTAGGAAATTGGAAGCTGAGCAAGCAGCTAGGAAATTTGAAGCTGAGCAAGCAGCTAGGAAATTAGAAGCTGAACAGGAAGCACAGAAAAGGGAGCACGAGTACCGGATGAGGGAACTCGAGTTGAAGAGTCAATCTAATGGAGAAACTGAGGGAGCAGTTGGAGGTTCCTCCATCCCAGGATCAACACCAGTAGGTGGACATGGGTACCATGCTATGAAGTTTCCTTTAGCGGTCTACGAGGAGGACAAAGAGAAGATTGATCAATACCTTCAACGCTTCGAGGCTATGTCAGTTGCTATGGGTCTGGAGCGTAACAAATGGAATCTTAAGCTATCCCAGGGATTACGCGGGACAGGATACGAGGTTTATACTCGCCTGCCACCAGGACATGAGAACAATTATGATGAGTTAAAGACGGCTCTGCTGAAACGATTCGAGGTTACATCGCATACCTACCGGAAAAAATTTCGAGCAGCGAAACGAGAACCGGGAGAGTTGTTTGCCGCCTACAGTTTGCGTCTTAAATCTTATCTCCATAAGTGGATGGATTTGGCTGGGTTCGCACATGACTATGAGAGTCTGGAAGAGCTCATGGTGGTCGACCAGCTGAAGAAGCAAATGTCTAAACCTCTCAGGACGTTCCTGGGAGAACAAGGAGCGGAACGTATTGACCTCGTGAATAAATTAGCAGAACGGTTCGTCGAGGTACATGGGGAGGTAGGGGAAAACCTTTCAACCAACACCAAAAGTCAAGAGAAACATGACAAGAAGAAAGCCAAAAACTCAGGAACCAAAAAGTGGGAACCTTATGTGCAAAAATCAGAGGATAATTCAGAGAAGAAGAAGGAGGGAAGCAAGAGCACCTCAAGCTCTACACCTAAACGACCGTGGTCGGAGAAGTGGTGTTCAATTTGTAAGTCACCCTCTCACAATACGAGGGACTGCAAATCGAAGGCTAAGAACCCTCATTTTGCAGCATGTCAAGTGACTTCCAAGGAGGTTGTCACGGAAAATGCCAAGGTCAACAAGGAAGCTCGCCACCAGGAGAGCTCATTCTAGTCCGACAATAGAAAATCTAGGACAGGGAAATGGTGCAACGAATGCAAGTCAAACACGCACAATGCTATTGACTGCAGGGGAAAGTCAGGAGACACTCAATTCGTCGTGTGCTCAGGAAAACCTAAGGTGGAGCCCACCGAACAGGTCGAGACCGAGGAAGAGACTCCAGACCAGGAAAAACCACCTGTAGTGGAATTGGTAGAGGTTAACGGTCGTCAAGTGGAGTGTTTATACGACACAGGACTGGACGGGGAGGCCGTGATTTCTGCGGATCTAGTACATCCAGAACAATTCACAGGTGAAACCTTGGATATACAGCCTGCACAGAAGAGTGCTGTAGTCATGAAGTTGCCCATTGCTAATGTGGAGATTCGGTCACGGTACGTCACCGGCACCATCAAGGCCGCTGTATTGACCGATCCCATTTTTCCAGTCATCCTAGGGTGCCGGTATGTCTTTCTGGGAATGCCCAGGGAGCCAATTCATATGGGAGCAATGCAGACTCGCTCTCAGACGAAAACGGAAGAGGCAGACGCAATTGTGACTAACCCAATGCCGGGGGAGCTACGAACTGCCCAGAGTGAGGATGATACTTTACGTCCTTGCTACAAAAAGCTGCAGAAAAGTGCTGATCCACCAGGACGGGGGCAGTACTACATGAAGAATAGGATACTCTACAGGAGAGCAGGAAGGGGAGACAACCTATACGGTCAGTTGGTCGTCCCGAAAGCTCATCGGTCCCAGATTCTTCATATGGGGCATACCATCTCCTTTAGTGGACACATGGGTATTGCCGCCACCATGCAGCGGATTTCCTGCCACTACTATTGGCCGGGAATGACAGATGATGTGCGTCGGTATGTGAAGTCATGCCCTGAGTGCCAGAGGGTGGCACCGAAACACTGGACAGCACCGGTGATGTTGGATGAGATGCCCATCATGAACTCTCCTTTCGAGAGGGTAGCCATCGATATCGTGGGTCCACTTCCCAGGACTAGGAAGAGGAACATGTATATACTCACAATGGTGGATTGCTGTACAATGTGGGGTGAGGCTATACCGTTGACCACGATTGACTCGAAAAGAGTGGCGGACGCACTGATGGAGGCCTTTACCAGATTAGGCTTTCCGGATCAAATTCTGACGGACAATGGATCTCAGTTTTGTGGAAAACTCATGGAGGAGGTATTTAGGGTGTTTCACTCTAACCACATACATACCAGCCCTTACCACCCTCAAGCCAATGGACAAGTGGAGCGTTTCAACGGCACGTTGATGACAATGCTCAGGAAATTAGCGCAGGAAAAACCTGATAGGTGGGATGAATATATCCCAGCAGCACTTTTTGCCTATCGGGAAGTTCCTCATGGCTCAACAGGACTACCACCCGCTACGTTGCTGTTTGGTCGTCCAATCAAAGGACCGTTGGAAGCCATGTTGAGGAGTTGGACTGAAGAGGGGACGTCAGAAGAAGTGATCTCATCCTACAAATACGTGGAGGAACTGAAAGAAAAACTCCACAAGGGATGGACTCTGGCAAATCAAAACTTGAAAAAGGCCAGGAAAAGACATGCGGCTTACTACAACCGTAGGTCTAAAGAAAGATCTCTAGAGGTGGGAGATAAAGTCTTGTTGCTACTCCCAACGGGAAACAACAAACTGGAGATAGGTTGGCAAGGACCATTTCCCGTGGAAAGGGTGATATCCAGAACCAACTATCAAATCCGGATCCGGGGAAAGTCGAAGATTTTCCATATCAATCTCTTGCGGAAATACGAAGAGAGACCCGGAGACAAGGCAGCTCACCTCATGGCAATGGCAGTTGCAGTGGAGACAGAAGTGGGAACCAGCGAGGGCAGGGAATATCCCTTAGTACACCAGGAAACCTATAGGGATGTACAAGTGAACCCTGATCTGACCTCCCAGGAGAGGGAAAGGATAACCCAGGTTCTCAAGTCTCATAAGGAGATACTGACTGATAAACCTGGACGAACGAGGTTGGTGGAGTTTGAGATGACTTTGACCACACAGGAGCCGGTTCGTCAGAAGGTTTACCCAGTGCCATTCTCTAAAGAAAAGGCCCTGGAGGAGGAAATAAAAAAATTGCTGGAGGATGACGTGATTGCACCATCCACATCCCCATACAATGCGGGGGTAGTTTTGTTACGCAAACCAAGTGGAGAACACAGGTTGTGTATAGATTACCGACTGCTGAACAGTCATACACAGTTTCAGGTGGAACCTTTGCCGAATCCAACTCAGCTATTCGCTAGGCTCCATAAGGCTCGGTACTTTTCAAAGGTGGATCTGAGTCGGGGGTACTATCAGATACCAGTCAAACCGGAGATTCGACCACTGTTAGCTTTCAGTACACCCAGTGGACACTACGAATTTAAGGTCATGCCCTTTGGACTTAGCAATGCACCTAGTGTGTTTACACGCATGATGAGGACTTTACTAGATCCGTTACAGGATCCGTCCATCATCTCATTTATGGATGATATTCTGATTTCCAGTGACAGCCTGGATGACCACTTACAATCCTTGGAGAGAGTGTTTAATAGGCTCAAGGAAGCAGGGCTTACTGCTCGTCCAACCAAGTGCATGATTGGTTACCAGACTCTGGAATTTCTAGGTCACACCATCACTCCAGGACACATTGTTCCAGAAGAGAAGAACCTGGAGAAAATCAGAAATGCACCAAGGCCAAAAACGAAGAAGGATGTGCGATCTTTTCTCTCGTTGTGTGGGTTCTACCACAAATTTATCCCACATTTCACGGAACTGGGAGCTCCGTTGACCGAAACCTTGAAAAAGGGATTCCCGGATCAAATCATTTGGACACCAGAATGTGAGAATGCCTATAGTCAGTTAAAGGAGGCCTTGGTCAGCAAACCTGTATTACAGCTCCCTGACCTTTCCAAACCATTTGTGTTGAGAACGGATGCGAGTGGGATTGGAATTGGAGCCGCTTTGTTACAGGAAGGAAAAGACGATGCTTCGGTTTTGAAACCTGTGGCATACGCAAGTAAGAAACTTCTACAGGCGGAGAGGAATTATTCAACCGTCGAGAGAGAATGCTTGTCCCTCGTATGGGCAGTGCAAAAATTTCAGCCATATTTGTATGGAGTTAAGTTTCGGGTTCAGTCGGATCATCAGCCCCTGATGTTCCTGGCTACTTCTCAGAAGCTCAACGCACGTTTGATGCGGTGGTCGTTGTTACTTCAACCGTATAATTTCACAGTAGAGTACATTCCTGGGAAGGAGAATGTTGGAGCGGATTTCTTGTCAAGACACCCAGCTCCTGAAGAAGAGGAATGAATTATCTGGATTTAACTCATGGTGGAGGAGAGTGAGATGGACTACTCTCTTAAGAGGGGGCCTATGTCGCGAGATTGCCATGAGTTAAACAGATAAATATTCCCGACGTTTGCTTGGCGTGTATTTTCAGCACCATTATTTTACTAACTGGAAAAACACCGCGGATGTCAAAATCTCAGGACAATATTTGTAGCTGCACGTGTACATCTATAACGGATTTGGAACGGTCGGTGTTGATGGTGACAGGTCCTGGCATCGCCTTGATTAGTTTGTCTACATTTGAATGTAAATGGAAGCAGTGGGGTCAGCCCATCTACACATTTGGTGTTGAGTGAGAAGGAAGGAATACACCGAGTTGGCAGTTCATTACCAGTTAGAATCACATATATTGTCACCACGGAACAGAAGATTGACAAGTTTGTCAACATTTGAATGCAGATGGAAGCCGTGAGATCACAATGGCAGATGTAAAACGGAAGTACTTAGTAGGGAGAAAACAGTACATATGTCAATTCTTGGTTTCCGGAACATGAAGAGTTTGACGGGGTTATTTGCAACTGTTTGTTGGAAGTCGTCATAAAATTCGCTGGCTTGTTTTGAGAATCTTAACAATTACTGACAACTTTGACAGGATTTAAGCCCGGAAAAATAGATCCTTGCAAATGGTTGATATGTCCAAATAACACCTGTGTGGGGGAGAAGAGGATAAAGTCACGTGGACAACTTTGGTAGTTTGCCATATAAACTCTAGTTGGGACCAGCTAGGGAGGACTTGAAATTATGCTTTAGTCAGAGTGCCAGGGCACGGCAGCGCCTAGTGGAAATAATATCTACCGTGTGTTAATTAGTGACTTAATTTTACACGTGCCTATAATGGCAGATGTAGATATGATTGATAGGACTGCAGTGGTGCCATTTAAGGTATAACCTATTATAATATATTCGTTATAATTACGTTAGGCAGTAGCCTTGTTAAACTATAGTGTGATGATTAGCACTGTTAGTGGAAACTAGCTAGAGTAGGGAAGTGATACTTGACTCTGTTAGCTAGAATAGATTAGTGAAGTGTTGATAAGCTTTACTAGTTGAGAATTGAGTAATGAGGGATAATTGGGATTTCCCGTAGGTGTCCCTTGTGGGAGGGGTTCCACATTCTGTTTGCTGATTTTTTCTTTGTCATAACCTGATTCGACTCTAGGTGGGTAGCTAATCTGCTCTATGACTAAGTCTAGTTAGCTAACGATCATTAGGCAAGGTGATAGGCTTACACTCAGCCGAAAGAATCATGAACTAGTACTATCACCAGGTGTGTTGTTTCTATCCTAGGTTCCCTACCAGATCCAAGGAAGCTCAATAAAGTTTTGGGAAGGAAGAAAATCCCAGTCGGAAGAACACCAGTTCGGCAATCAATAAAGATTGCTTACAGACGTGATTAAAAGCTAGAGGGAGGTTGATTCACCCAACATAGTGAAGATTACAGTTGCACCATACAGCATTAAACAGTGGTAACGAACCGAGAACCGGTTAAGAGTAACTAGTGTTAGTACAGTAACAATTAACATTAGTAATTAGCACTTGCGGACTGAATGGTTCGATGTGCAACGAGGATGATCTGTCGACTAACACTTAACTTTACTAACTGTGTAAACACTAGAAAAGAACTTGTGCAGTTGGTTAGAGAACATTAGGAACGGACATTGTGTAGAGTGAATCCGGTCCATAAGTAACTGTTCATACCACCGGTGTCTATTTCTCATGTTCATGAAATGGGATTACCAGAGGTCTACAGAAGCAAAGCAGTATCCGGCAGGATGGTTCCGGCAACGGGTGAGACGTACTTGTTCTGACGTAACGTGCTGTGGTCTATCTTTGCTGTGATCAGCGGACTGATCTGATGTCTGAGAGTCAGATTCTCTACACTTTATAGAACACGTCACACATTTTCTTCGCATACACGTCTCATACACGTTACACTTTTATTTTAATAAATTAATCTTTATTAATTTCTAGAAGTAAGAGTTGTTGAGTATGTTGCGTTGGGGAAGTATGAGAAGGGGGCATAGTACGACAGTGTGAGAGTGATAGGAAAAGGTGTCCATAGGCTGATGGAGTGTGTTGGACGGAAGCTGGTGGATTCTCCAGAATATTGAGGGAAAAAAAAAATAATATTATAATGTGGGTGTCGGATCTCCTCACTCCAGGGACGACACTTTAAAGGAGGACACGACAGTCGGTAACTACGGGGTTTGTGAGCCGGCCGCTCAGAAAGCAATGGCAAACTACTGAGCGTAATCTTGCCAAGAAATCAACAATCAGCTGAAAGATGCTGATGTTGACAGCGATGTCCTGTAAAGGATATGCAAACATTTTTTTAATAGCTAGTACAACACAACAGCTACATCTACTACCAACACCATCATCATCATCATCATCATCATCATCATCATCATCATCATCATCATCATAATCATCACTTCCAGTACTAATATTATTATAATAATCTATCATCAGAAAGTATGTTGTCGTAGATTGACTAAATGCATCCAGAGAACTACAACAGGACAGTATCATAGACAATTTCTCATTGTGTGGAAGGTTGTAATAAACATCGAAGCCTAATGGTTGTCTTGGTGGTCTGGGTTCGTTATGTTTCAAGCTTCCTGTTTTATGCTTTGGTTTACCAGCTGCAGGCGATTTGGCAGCAGACAGCCTCGCAATGCTTTTATTAAAAAGTATGAGTGTGGTAATACTTTTGGTCACTTGAAATGTCACGACAGTTTGGAGAGAACAATAATGGAGAGGTATATGCCTGGGAAGAGAGGAAGAAGAAGGCCAAAGAGAAGATGATTGCAGAATGTGGCGGATGGTCTCCAGATGGGTGTATCGGACGCGGGACATCTTGCTTATGATCGAGAGGTTTTCCGGAAGGTTGTTATGAGAGCGAGGTTCTGCAAATGACATGCTACTGAATAAATGGATGAATGAGTGTGGTTATCCCATTAGGCCTCAGGCATAACGATATTAGATAACCTTTTTCTGTTCCACGGAGAATTCCAACAAGTAACGCCAACATCTCTCTTGTTATTCATATTAATACTATTTCTCTTTCGCCTAATCTGTAATATCTTCTTCTTCTCCTTCTCCTGTTACTCTCCCTCCCCTTCCACTTCCTTTTCTTTCTCGTCTATATCATATTGAAAAAAGCCGAACATTGAACACGTTTTGTTACACATTGGCAGTATAATTTGCATTCCCCCTTCATTCACTGTAAATAAGCAATGTTCACATTTATTTTAAATCAATGTGTATACTTTGAAATACTTTAACACAATAATTTTAATTTGTTTCTTTCTTATTTGCTGACTGTGTAACTTGATTTTCTTTGCTTTTCATTAAGTGTTCGCATACTATCTCCAGAAATGGGTACCTAGAGTGTCTAGGGAAGTAAATGGGAGGTGATGTGTTCACCCACCGAATGCCGATTGTTCTGTAAAAATATGAGTCTAGCACCGCATGCCCGAATGTGACTGAATGAATAAGGACACTCGCCTTAAAATTCCGGGGTGCTCATGGCGAGGTGGCGGTTTCAACCCCTAGAGCGGTCAGCTGGACTAAAATGTTGACTTTTCGTCCTTAACTTTGGGACGTAAATTACAAGTACCTCAGAAGTCGGAGTGGGTTCACTTAATGACGAGTCCAGTGTGTGGACTACGTTGATCTCAAAGCGAGAAACGCAACAACAACCAAAAAAAAAAAAATAAATAAAAAACTTAGGTCCATGGAGAGATCTGTTTCTACAGAAGAATACTAAGAGCAAATTGGGCATGTTATCGATGTTGTGGCATGTGGTGGTACATACCAGTGCTCATTGGCTGTTCTGTTGTTCCATACACAGCGTTCCATTTATGTGGCTCATGTGGAATTCTTATATTCGCTTGGGAAAAAAGGGAAGGGCACGTAAATGAAAAATAAAGTAAGGAGAGTGTAAGTAGGAGTGTTCGACAGTCTTGCAGGATATTTACTGTGCAGACACTCCCGAATGAGCTCTGACTGATGGAGTCTTTTCGAGTGAAACATGATGTGCCCATAGGCGTGGGCGGTCATAGCTCAGCATCTTACACGATAACCAGATTCTTGGATCACGTATGCAGTATTTATAACTTGATCATCCCTTGTGTCTGTTCCCACCAATGTTGCCAGTTGTAACTAAGTTGTCAAGGAACAATCAAGTTTCGTTTTCCTCATATGCTCCAAAGTATTGACTGCCATCTACTGTCTAAAGTAACTTGCGGTGTAGGACAGGGGGTCTTGAGCCTGAAGAATTAAGGTCGCCTGGCTAGTGCAGTTGCCGCGAACTGTGCAGGTTGTGGCTTTTCTTTTTGCCCTCGACAGACAATCACACCGTGTCGAGGAGTCGAACCCGGGTCTTCCAAAGGAGAACCCAGCGTTCTTAGCCACCAGGCCAACCGCTCCTCCAAAAAGTATTAACTGTCTGCATAAACTGATCTGAACTCACAGGTCAACCCAGGCAACATGAGTTCCAGGGAATGCCTGGGGTATTAAATTAATCCTGACCACATGACCCACCAAGTGCCGACTGGTCTATAAAATATGAATTTTGCACCATATGCCCACAGCTCTTTAAGGTGTGTGGAATGGTCCTATATGTTTACTTACATATATTTCGCTCATCAGTTTACGGCTTTCATATGTTTCTTGAAGGACTGTTTCGTAAATTTTTCTTTCTCTTTCCGTGGTATTCATTGAATTTTTCTCAGAAACCACATTACCATTAGACGCTTCTGAGCTTGTTTGTTTATTGTTTTTTTCACGCAGTAGCACTTCAATACTATTTTTGCCACTATTGACATATTTTTATTGAAGAGTATGGTGTTTATCTTGTAAAATGCTATTTTTTTTTGTTGTCATGGTTATTCATGACCGAAAGAAGGTAGCGTCCATCAGATATTGTTAGATTTGTTAGATAGTTATACAGATTCGTCTGTTTAAGAATTTTCACATTCACTTGGTTCAGGTCATTTTGAAGGATAAAACATAATCATAAAAGCATTTTTGGCTCACTGTGATTTCTTGGCAAGTTTAGGCTCAATAGTTTGCCATAGCTTTCTGAACGACTAACACTCATAACATTGAATGTCAGCGCAAGGCGGTCTGTTTTTAAATAGTCTGCAGATGTGTTTCGAACGCGGAATGTGGAATTAAGAACTGCGTTCATAACACCTTAGCCACCTTAGCACAGAAAAGGCGTCTTCCATTTGGATAAAATTGGGATTTTTGTCTATCGGAGGCAAGATTAAAATCTTATCCATTATACTTCTGCTTTGGTGAACAACCATTGAAGCTTCCCGTGAACCCCCAACCCTTTCCTCTCCCATTACAGTCCCTAGCAATGGTGGAAATACTGTATAATGCAATAATGCCTGTATTCAGTTAATCAGCAAATGCGCGTGAAACGTGTTTGGGAGCTTATACATTACCCAATTGTGTTCTAAAACATGACTAATCACACATATCAATGCTGTAAATATGTTAATAAATGGCCTGCTTACATGACCTGTGTTGTTTTACACATGTTTCTGAGAAGAGAATGTTCAGGATAGAAATATGTACTGACACATACGCGCAAACGTATGTATAAATGTGTGTATACAGAAAATTATATGCAACTATAGGAAAGAGACAAATAACATTCTTTGGCCTACTGGGGAAAGCGAAGCACTGGAGAATATAGTGAAAACTTAACATATCAGTTGGAAAAGAGGCTGAGGCAGATCAAGAGAAATGATGCTGGATGGACTGGGACGGTGGTAAGGAGGGATATCATTGGCAGAATTGATCAAGAACACCAAGGTTCCAGATCATAGGAGAGACATGAACGCCTATGCTAGATGGCAGGGCACATAATGAAAATTATATATATATATATATATATATATATATATATATATATATATATATATATATATATATATATATATATATAGAGAGAGAGAGAGAGAGAGAGAGAGAGAGAGAGAGAGAGAGAGGGGGAGAGGGGGAGGGTGGGAGGGAGAGCGAGAGACATAACATTAAACACAACTTTTAATGACCATTAACAAAGCTTTATAACTCTACACTTTACAGCTTTCATTTGTTATTACCATTGGCGTGGCTTATAGAACAAGACCTCCGCCTCAGGTTCGTTTCATGGTCTGGACTATGTGGTGAAATAAGAAACCATCAACCCTTCAGTAAATAAACAAACAAGTAGCCCTCTCGGACAACTGCGTGGGGAAGAAAATATGGGTAACTGGTTTGCACGTTGCTCAAGATAAACATTGAAAAGCTGATGGAAATTGAAAAGTAATACTGGAATGGAATACTGGAGTGGAATACTGGAATGGAATAGAAATTTTTATTTTACTTACCGGAGTCGCGACTTCAGGAATACCTATAGAACCATTGTTATATTTTGAGAAATACTTGAACCACTTTAAGAAGCACACGTTATTCTAACAAGGAACCGGAAATTTCCGGTTTAGTCGCTTCGTTGGAATCAGACACGCGGATTTCGAAACACGTGTCCAATCCCAACAAGGATACAGATGAGTAGCTTCTATATACTTATATTTTCAGGTGCCGGATCAGTTATACTAATATGTAATTGCTCAGGAAGGTACAGAGTTGTGAGGCTTCAAAACTACAAACGTGTTAGAGGGTTAAAGGCCATAACACGAAGTATACATGGCAATGAACAGACAAGCTGAAAAACATCTAATGGCAGTAGAGATGTGGTTTCTGAGGAAAATGCAAAGAATTCAATGAACAGACAGAAACACCAATGAGAAAGTCCTACAAGAAGCAAATGAAAATCGTAAACTAAATAGAGGAATTTAAAACAGACAGTGAAAATTAATTCGTCACGTTTTAAGACATAAACTAGAGAACTTGGTGACAACTGGCAACATTGAAAAGAAAAGAACAAGAGGAAGTCAGAGAAGTAAATATCTGGATGACTTAACCACATAGCATGGTCGGGACAAGAACACAGAGCTGATCAATGACTCTAGTTATCATGTAAGGTTACAAAACCCCCGGGAAGGTTAACCCGGTCAACAAATGCCCGCAGAAGTCGGATGTATCGGCCTAACGGCGCAAGAACGCAACTCTGCTGTAAACAAGCAGAACGTAATCACGCCCGAATAAAACTCTCCGAATAAACGCAGATGAAGAAGAAGAAGAAGATGACAAAACATGACCGTCACCGCTTATCGGCATGGCACATGATGATGACATGACAACAAGAGCGAAGATCTGTCCTTCGTGAATCATTAATAGAAGGACAGGCAAAGGTTGTCCCCCAGCAGACGCTGTCGTTGTGATGTGAAATGTTACGCTTTCACACGTGTTATGTCTGTTGTTGTTGTTTGTCCATCAAGAATGATGATGACCATTTATTTCATCCAGTGGAGTTGAAGGTATGGAGCCGTGGGTTCTAAGATGACTGATAAGGCCTATTTTGGCTCGAAATGTTCTTGCTATGTCTAGACACTTGAAGTCAAATGACAAGTTCACTCCCTCGTCAATTTTCCTTCCTAGACAATTACCAGAAAATTCTGAAAATTGGCCATTACCCATCTCTATGAGGCGGATTCGAGCCCATATCCCAACTTGTTGGAAGTATAATTCTGCCTCTTCTGTGGACTGAATATGAACCAATGTCTTGTCAGGCCAGAGCACTATATCGCGCATCTAATAATAGAAGAGCAATGATAATGGCTGGATGATATATACACAATATGCCATGGCAGGAAATAGGAAAACAAGACTGTAATTGTGAAGAAGGGCAACATTGTGTAAAGGACAAGCTGAAAACCATCTTATGGCATTGGAGATGTGGTTTCAGAGGAAAATGCAAAGAGTACCATGGACAGACTGAATAACCAATGAGCAAGTACTACACGAAACAAATACAACCCGTAAACTGATTAGAGAAATTTGAAGTAGATAGTCACGAGAGTGTGGACACGTTAGGAAAAGAAATAAACTGGGAAACTTGGTGTCAACTGGCAAGATTGGGGGGAATAGGACAAGGGGAAGACAGAGAGGTAAATAACTGGATTGCTTGACCACATGGCATAATCAGAGACAAATACACGGAGCTGATCCACGACCCTGGAGATCGCGTGAGGTGGCGAAATATGCCCGCCAACGCTTGCTCGCTTGGCACAAGATGATGTAACAATTTACATAATTTTTGGGAAATTGTCTAGTGTGGGCATGCTACAAGAAAGATAACTGGGCACCATATCTGATATTTCGTGGCCTAGAATATGTGATGGCCTAACAATTCACACCACAATGGTAATATCTGCTTAGGGGCCACTTGAACATAGCCTTGTCATGAAAAGTTTTCCAGCACTCTCGCGAGCGCACCTGATAGGACATGAGTCCTAAAGAAACGCCCATTTTTGTACTGAAACGATAGCCCCTGTGTTGTTATCTCAAGATAAGCTTATCAGTCGAATGTGCACTATCTCACATAACAGAAGGATATTTGCAATAACTATATCGCCTGTTGCAAAATGGCGGGAATGATAGCATTGAACGTAGCTGGTAGTCAAACAACAGCAACTTTATTCAAGTATTTTACAGGAAATCACAATCAAATCGAGCATATTTTTTTTTTTGAGATTTCCTAGGTATTTTACATTAAATAGTGTGCCATTGATTTTTAAAAAGCTGACATTAATTTCATAGTGAAAATAACGATCAACGAAATCGTTGACTGCTGACTACGGACCGGATGTGTTGGGATTTTTAAAATCCGCCCACTAACCCTAAACAACAGATGCCGATAGCTATTTTATTAGGCATCGATGGATTTGACTGTGTTTCACATTTACATATGAATACTCCAATATCCGCTTAAAAAAAAAACCTTACTCTTCCTCCTTTTATTTCGTCAGCTATATTGTATATATATTGTATATATTGTATATATATTGTATATATATTGTATATACATTGTCGGTATCTGCAACATACGCCTGTGAGACCTAGACGATTACTAAACAACTGAACAGGGCATTAATGCCTTTGAATATAAATGTTATAGACGAGTTCTAAGAATATCTTGGGTAAAGAAAAGAACAAATGCATCCATACTTCAAGAGCTGAATATTGAAGTAGGTTGACCATTAAAGACGATTAAACAAAGAAAATTGGAATATTTTGGTCACTTGAAACGTCACAAAAGTTTAGAGAAAACAATAATGGAGGGCTATATGCCTGGGAAGAGAGGAAGAGGAAGGCCAAAGAGAAGATGGGTGCAGGATGTGGCGAACGATCTCGAGATGGATGTATCGGACGCGGGACATCTTGCTTATTATCGAGAGGTTTCCCGGAAGGTTGTTATGGTGGTGAGATTCAGAAATGGACATGACACTGAATGTAGGAATATCGGCAAGATTGTATAAACTTCAATGTCTTGGTTAGTTCATTCAGTGGTCCATATAGTATATCCCTCACTGTTGTTTCTCTAGGCCTGAAGGTTGGGCTAAATATGTCATAATGTGGTCTATCTTGCAGTCTCCATATGCTTGCTCTGCTTCCGTTTACATCCCAACAGAGCATAGGTCTTCAAGCAACACACGATAAGTCAACAATTTCTACATCTCTTTCCATTTCCTTTTCATGTCTCTAATTGTCATCGTCTTGTGTATATTGATCTACCCCAAAATGATAATCTTGTAATATTTACTTTACGTTATTACTTGCCCCGTTTGTCTAATGTATAATTAGTTACAACGTTGCCGTTGCCATTTCTGGCGAAATTCACAGGGAACTACGTTGATCATGTAATAAGGGTGGTTGGACGAGGGTTAGACACCAAGGTTCATCATCTCGCTGAGTGACGGAATGACTGGAAACTTATTCCTCAGTGCATTCAGGTCTACAAAATGTGATAGACATCACACCACAGACTTCTGGTTATACGCACTTCTTAGGGCTTTCTCCACATCGCGTAATATTTCTTCTAAACTTAAAGCCTCCCTTCATCTTGCTTGTCTTGAGTTTCTAACCCTCTCTGTCATCTAATAATCTCACCATGTTAGCATTGCGTCTGTTTAATTAAAATAAAAAGCAACATTTCTGGTGTTACTTTTATGAAAGATATTCGCTGTTTGGACATCAGTCAACCTATCGACTGTGTCCATCTGGTCATTAAATTCTCTTGGTTACCTGAATTGTACCCACCTCATGATTCGTGAGGTCATTAAAGAGGTCAAGGTCAAAACAATATTTTTGAAAATAACTCTTGAGAGGTTCATGATATTTCCTGGAAACTTACTGAACACAAAACTCACTGACCATGTAATTGAATGTCTATAAGAACTTGACGCTCCTCGAATAAATTCAGTTGAAAAGTCTATGCGCAAGCATGGGTTATCTCACTATAGAACAACGACTCATCATTAGTGGACGTTTACAGGCTGGATAGTCACAAAGTGTAGTAGCCAGAGAATTTAATGTAGTTAGAAGCACCATTAGTCGCCTTTGAAGGCGATTTCAAGAAACTGGCTCAGTTGCAAACCGGTCGCGCAGTGGAAGACCCAGAATCACAACTGCTGCCGAAGACCGCTTCATACAGCTGCGTCACCTTAGGAATCGATTTACATCTGCGTTGTCCACAGTCCAGTAAATGCCAGCAGCTCGTCATATTTCAGATTAAACGGCCAGGAACCGGTTGCGAGACGCTGGTCTTTGGACTAGAAGACCCTCACTATTCATGAGGTGAGTACAATTCAGGTCACCACTAGAAGTTAATGACCAGAAGGACACAGTCGGTAGGTTGACTGACGTCCAGTCAGCGAATATCTTCTATAAGAGTAACACCAAAAATTTTGCGTTTCTTTTTTTAAATTGTATATTATTTGTTGCCTAATTATTAGAGCTTTCCATATAAAACTGTCTCTGTCTTGTATGTCTCTCTTGCTATACATTTGTATATGCCGAGACACTGGAAAATAAAAGCGTAGGAATAGATTTTCCCCCTTGTTTATCATGAGGAAGTGAGCGAATGGCTACTGGGGATAGAAAATGCATGACTTAACCCACGTGTGTTAAAAATAAAAGTTATTTGCATATATTTTACGGGACGTAGCAATCAACCCGACCATTTGTTAGCTGGTCGTGATTCCTGTGCAGGTTTACATTCAGTAGTTTGCCATTGCTTTCTGCACGATCGGCACCTATACCAATTCATAAAATACCACCCAAATCGCCCACAGCTGTGTTTCGAACCCGGGAATGCGGGATTACGAACCACGTCCGTAACACCTTCGCATACGGAGCCGTCGTGTTTGTGTACAGACTACATAAAAATTGGTGTAAGGCCATACCCACAATCTTTTTTCTGGAAGTATCAACAAGCTAGAGGGCAGGTGGATCATCTGTGTTGCCTGTCTATGTTGAGAAATAATACACACACAATTCGCAATATTTTAAGAAATTTGTTCGTAGACTTCCTGTTACTTATTGACACCCTGGCATAACCAGTTTGAGGTCATAATCTAAACATTCAATGTTACGAAGATGAGACACCTTTAGCTGAAAACGCAAAGACTTTAAACAACTGTTTGACATTGCAGTAATAGATTGTCAGATATAAGTCTGATATGACTGAGACATTAGACGCGCAGACAGTCAAAATTCTTTGGGCAAGTTATGAGAAGAAATGGATTGGAGAACTTGGTGACAACTGGTAAGATCGAAGGGAACAGATCAAGAGGAAGACATAGAGGCAAATACTGGATGGCTTGGCCACATGGCATGGTCGATACAGGAACACTGAGCTGATCCACGACTCTGGTGATCGAATGAGATGGCAAAACATGACCGCCCAAGCTTACCAGCATGGCACATGATGGATGGATGGATGGATGAATGAGATACCGTATGGCAGTTGACGGTACTACTCGTACTTGCTTTCCGTTAGCGTCGAATGTTGGGCGGCGCTCACCAAACCCAGCACCCTAAATTGTGTGAACGGCTTAGGACGGTGGAGTGACATTGAGAGTGTACAAGCCCGACCCTAGTGCGAGGAAATTCAATCTAAAGATTAATTGTCATGGCAAGGCTGACCAGGCCCAAAGCTGCGGTTGGCAACTGGTCTAGTTGTGGTTTCTTAATCCGGTAGCTTCTGCAGATTGTCTTGTTCCAGACGTATTGGTTGTCTTGTTCCAGACGTAGTGGTGGTACTTTTCCTCTGAAGTAAACTATGCAGGCCGAGAGAAGGATCATGCTGCAAGAGCAACACATGGTCTCTGAATACAGTTTAGACTTTCTACTATGGAGAAGTAAAACTTCATTTTACAAACTATCATTTGTCAATACGGCAAACTACCAGTCAATAGAAAGAGCTAAAAAAAAAGACGTACAATGAATATCAGGAACACAACAACAATGGTTATATCAAAGAAACAGACAATACAAATGTACGATATTACAATATAACATGCTTAACCAAGTCTATAATTTCAAACATCCCGAGGCAATAAAAACATCGCGAGGAGGGGGGCGTCAAGCCAATACACAGTGATTGAATTTTCAGTGTGTAGAACAACATCTAAGTCCAGTTCGTGCCAATCAAGTCTAGTAAGTAACGGACTAGTTTACACGGCTTAAGGCGCATTGGGCATACGGTGTTAAACTCGTATGTTTATAGATCAGTTGGCACTCGGTGGGTGATGTAGATAGTATGACACCAGCCACATTTACTTCCCATGATGTTTAATGGTACCCACTCATTTTAAAGTATATCGACTTGGGAGCTCAAGAAATATTTTTTTTTTAAATTCATTTTACCCCAATGAGGATCGAACCCAGACAACCTGGCTGGCGGACGAGCATATACATTCTTTTGACAACGTTATATTCACACAACTATCTACAACGCCTCCTAAAACAATAAACCTATACAATAATGATAAACTAATCTTCTTACTGATAAGTATCGCATACCAACGACACGAATAAGAAAATAAATCACAATAATCAGTAATGCCAAGGCCGTATGTAACGCAGATTAGCAGAGCCCGTTTCGCATTCACTGGTCCTTTTCAAATTGCATTGCGATCACTTAACGAGACGAGCTACTGGGGTTTGTCTCTTATATTATCTTGCAAAGAATTAGTAATACCAAACCACAAGCTCCCACCGGATTGCAAGCTCGTGCCTTGTGTGTCACGGCCTGTTCATCACAGCTAGCAAATAAGGTAAAACAGATTGTTTTAAACGGTTTAGGACAGTTAATTGCATGTCTTTTGCTAGACGACGCAATCAATCCCAGTAATAATGGCTGTTTTTAATTGTCTAGAAAATTATACGATGAGTAATTGGCCATATCTTTTTGAACAGCTGTCGCTCATACCATTATGAAAATTAACGCAATAAGGTCTGTCCCGAAATTTCCAGGAGCTGACTTTGAAGCGAGTTTGTCGGGATTGTAAAACCGCGTTCACTAATACTAAGTCGCACACACCGACGTGAGGACCATCAGGTTATCAGTTCATTAGTATCTCACATAAATGTCAATTGTTGGAAACTCCGTGGGGCCCTTGAATTGACAGGAAAAATAAATGCGCGGCTATTGGTAGGCACTCAAAGAAATAGAGGATAGAAATAGAGATGAGAGTTGGACTAAATAAATATTGGTAGCTATGGAATATATAGAACATAGTAGGACAAGCAAAAACTACATTCTATCAAATGAAGAAAGTTTTGTGCAATAAGTCTTGTCCTTGAAAGTTAGAAAAAGAGTTCTTCCATGTTACATAGAACCAATGTTAGCATACGGCTGCGAATCCTGGACAATTAGGAAACAGGCGAATAAAATCATGTAAGCTTGGAGATGTGGTTTTATAAAAGAATGCTGAAAATTAATTGGACAACCAAAATAAACAATTTGGACATTTTGAGGGAGGCTAAATCGCAAAGACAACTTATCACAAACATCAGAAAGAGGCAATCATCGCTTGCTGGTCACATTATGAGAAGACAAAAACTGGAACATGTCGTAACAACCTGAAAGATTTGCGGAAAGAGAGATAGAGGAAGACAGCGTGAGAAGATTCTTGACAGTCTTGTGTCAAGGCACGGAAGGCAGTTAACACACGAATTAATCCATGAATTGATCCGTCAGAGATCGCAATTGCTGGAGAAGCATGATCGCCCACACCAACCGGCAAAGCACTGGATGATGGTAATAGGGACCATATCGGGATTCGAACCAGCCATCTTCTAATGACGACACGGCCTCGCTCTAGGAACACGTGTTGTTCGGAAGCCAACTATACACCCCTATACATTGTCTCTTCATTATTCGGGTCGATCATCCACCTGGATAATCCTATAATCTGTTTATGATAATCTGACATCTTTTTGTGGGTTCGTTGGTTCAAGGCCTAGACTCCAGCGGGGATAAAAGAACAGAAGAAAGAATGATAAACTAGATGATTCACTTAAGAACTCGTTGTAGTTGAGCAGCTGTTTGGTAACATCAGGGATAAGCAGAGGAAGAGGCCGACCACGTAAACGATGGACGCAGGGAACAACAGAGTCCATGGGTATATCGATACATGAAGCCCATAAGCGGGCACTCTCCCACTGTTTATACTTCACCTCGACACCGCAAGGTACTAGAGGAACATGATGAGATGAGATTAGATGAGATGAGATGAGATGTCCAGTTTGGCATTGGTAGCATAGAGTTGGTAGGAAGATTGTGCTATAAAGTGCTTTTTAGTATTTACTTAAACGTGTTTGTTCTATAGTATTGGTGCCATTTGTCCAATGAGTTGGTTTGCTTTATTGCATCTATTTCCGATATCGTCTTCTGATTTATCATTTGATTATATTATACTTTCTAAGAACTTGAAAGCACTAATATTATACTTCCTAAGTACTTGTTTCAAGGGGGGTCCTTGTAGATGAATATTTGTTTGTATTTTCTTCTTGTGGTTATAGTCATTACGTCAGCTTTATTGATGCTATGTATCAAAACAATAAATTTGCTGTAAGATAAAATGCCAAAATGGCAAACTGTCTGCAGATGAAATCAGTCTAGACAGAAATGCCTTTGACAACATTTGTTCATCACCTATATGGATAAGATTACTAAATAAGCAAATCGACACCCAGAGAGTTTACATGAGCTGTACTTTGCGGACAATCAGAGTTTACTCTGTGAGAACAATGTGGATCTTTAGCACCATATACAAGCTAAGTCACATCATGGGAGATGAGATGCATTAGAAACGTAGCTGGAAAGATAAGAAGAGATAGACACATGAGAACAAGTATACCACCGATTACTGAATTTATTGAACACTAAAGAATTAAATAGTTCGGACATTTGGTTAGAATGTAACAAGATCAAACTGCGGCTGTAGCGTTCAACACGAGAATATCGTTTACAAGGAGAGAGCGCGACTAAGAATGAGTTGGCTAGATTGCTTTAAAGGGGACATTAAAAAATCAAATATGACTTTAGCAGAAGCAACTAGACAGGCGAAACACAGAAAATCACAACTACCTCCTCTCTGCGACATTTCACGGCAAAACCAGTAGTACAAAAGACGAAGTTAACTACTGGTCCATCATTCCATTTTTACTTACAATATAATTTCATGAGCTATAAACTAGGTGATCCGTCTTATGTGATGAACATACGTAAACATAAATATTACTTATATATGCAATCAGCTGGAATCTTTTGCCATCTCCATAGTTTGTTTTCAGTTGGCGCGGGTCTGTACCAAAATAGCTTTCGCTCCTCTGCATATGTTAATGCTCTTGCAACAATTAGTTAGCTGTTATTGTACCAGTTCCACATTAACATACATCAGCATCTCCTATTGTTAGTTTATTAAACATGTGATATTTTAGCTTGCAGGGTCTAAAGACTGTTACTTCATTTCTTCGGTGGAGTTTGTGATATGTATTATCTTTCATGCGGCCTGGTGCTCTGATTCCCAATAGTTTCTATAATGTTAACTAGTTAGAAACTTACTTTGGAAACATTTTCAACCACAAGGGAAGCAAAATTATAAGCGTTACTTTAGTGTGATTTTGAAAAGGAAAATAATAACATAATTTGTGCGTGTGTCATGTGTGTGTATACGTTTGTGTGAGTGTTTGTGTGTATGTGTGAATTTGAGTAGTACTTCGCACTTTATTTTACTACTCTTAGTACTGTAGTCTTCACAATGTGATTAATTTTAGGCATCTTTTCGCTTTTAATAGCGGATTATAAATTATTTTCGTTTTCTCCGTGAGATCTTTCTTTGTGGTCTATATGATACTTGCATATTAGGTTTCTATACTTGTACACTTTCTCGGATATTTCTGTGTCATATCGTGTTTTATTTTATGTTGCATGTCAGGTGCTGTATGTTTTCTAAGTACATTATGCTCCCTTTGTGCCCTGGGTTGGAGTCTAAACAAATAATGGGGAGAGACCTGTGGCGAACGAAATGCCCAATACATGGAAGAGAGGAATTAAAGCAGCCATGTGCAGGACGTGGCGATTCCTTGAGTTAGTTCAGCACCAAAATGCTATGTGTCGGCTCTGCAAATATGGAAGCCTCCTTGGATGGCGGATAATGCCCATGAACTGCCCCTGCTTTCCCCTGATGGCTGACCGTAAAGTCTTCGACCGTTCTAACTTGACCAGCTGGGGTGAGAGCCCCCCACCCCTCCCCAGGAAGGCCAACCAGGCAAAAAACGCTCGCTAAAGTCGGATGTGTTGGCTTTGGGCACATAACCTAACACACTGTAATTACATCTAAGAAATCACTCCGGATGAACGCAGAAGAAGAAAAAGTAATAACTAAAGTCTGTGAGCGAAAGATGTTCAGCTTAGGCTTAATCCCAAACAATCTATATGTGCTGTGCTGAATCATCCTGATGCCTTTTATTCCCCCATTGGACACAGGTCATCAACCAAGCCACGTCAAGCAGCCCTATCTCCTTGTCCACCCAATATTGTCATTCTTTGTCTGTAATTCTCTTCTGCGCGTGCTTTTGGGTGTCCCGCTATTTCGGTTGCCTTGTGAGTTGTAGACAAGAGAGGGTCTGGTTATATTCTCCTCTTATTGTCTCAGTGTGTGAACTATCCAGCGCCAGCGTCTTTTTTTTGTCTTTTTTTATTTGACCCCATGGTTTACTGGTATTTGTTTAGTTCTCTCCATGAGCTCTATATTGGCGATTCTGTCATACTCAGTTATTTCTATTATTCTGCGCAGAAACCAGTTAGTTGATGTTTGTATACTGTTTAAAACACACACACACACACACACACACACACACACACACACACACACACACACACACACACACACACACACACGGAAACTGGTGTTACTTTTATAAAAGATATTCGCTGAGTGGACATCAGTCAGCCTATCGACTGCGTCCATCTGGTCATTAACTTCTCATGGTTACCGAATTGTACTCGCCTCATGATTCGTGAGGTCATGAAAGAGGTCACGGTTAAAACAACATTTTTGACAATAACGCGTGGCAGGTTCATGATAATCCCGTGAAACTTACTGAACAGAAAACTCTCTGACCATATATTATTGAATGCCTATAAAAAATTGACGCTCCTCGAATAAATTCAGTTGAAAATTCATTGCGCAAGCATGGCTTATCTCACTACAGAACAAACGACTCATCATCAATGGAGGCAATTTCAAGAAACTGGCTCAGTAGCAAACCGGCCGCGCAGTGGAAGACCCAGAATCACAACTGCTGCCGAAGACAGCTTCATACGGCTGCGTCACTTTAGGAATCGATGTGCATCTGCGTCCTCCATAGTCCAGTCAATGCCAGGAACTCGTTGAATTTCAGATCAAACGGTCAGGAGCCGGTTGCGAGACGCTGGTCTTTGGGCTAGAAGACCCTACAGAGGTCCTGTTCTTACGGACCGGCATCGCCAGAACCGACTGTAGTGGGCGAATGAGCATCCTCAATAAAATGTTGGTACAAGATTGCAATCGAAACTGCAATAATGTTGCTTTTCGTTTTTGAACAATATAGTTTATTTGTAATTCTTTTAGTTGCTCTCCATGTTTCTGACTCATGAAGTGAATCATGACCTAAAAAACGGCGACTTGTTTAATCTTTGCGAGTTTGAAGAGGGAAAGGTGAATTCAGAGGCACAATCCCCATGGAGATAGTACTTGATTACCGGGTGGAGAGAAAAGTCTCTACAATCTCACTCCGATGGATGCAAGCCCTGTACAAGACAGAGGCTAGTGACAGGCCAGTGAATCGGATTTATAAGTTGTAACTAAGTTATAACTAAGTTTTAACTAAGTAACTAATTAAGTTATAACTATCATTCTTCCAGAGTATCCGATTCAACAAGCGAACAACCAACCAATTTGTGTAATCTATTTCATAAACTGCACCCCATTTCGTTTTTAACATTGGGTGTTTTATTTTTCACTTACAGACGCTGAGAATTATCAAAACAACTATTTGCGTGAAGACAGGACCTGCACTGTGTGTGAAGCAATTTATTGTTTACAAGAATTGCTCATTTTAGAAGACCTACATTGCCTCAGCTTAATTGTCAGCATGTTGGAAATCAATTATCAAGACTTGGACAATGCAAACAAAGGACTGGGAGTTTGCTTTACAGTCATGGTGTGTGCAGCAAATTGTATCTTGATTTACATGACCCTTCGGAAAGGTGGTTTCTT
The DNA here is from genome assembly GCA_014155875.1 of Cepaea nemoralis. Taxonomy (NCBI): domain Eukaryota; kingdom Metazoa; phylum Mollusca; class Gastropoda; order Stylommatophora; family Helicidae; genus Cepaea; species Cepaea nemoralis. The sequence goes on along the minus strand of JACEFZ010005193.1, from coordinate 435,063 downwards.
CTACACGCCTAGAAGCCTCACCATAATATCTTTAGCCTTTGGTGACATATTTTTTGCTTTATTTGGACTGGTAATATTCACTAGAAAGGAATTCGATGAATATGATTTACATTTATCTTGCAGTACTGAAGTGTCTTACAATGTGTATATGAACTTTTTAATACATTTCGTGTACGCCACTGGCCTGATAGTTCTGGCAGCAGAATTTGTTCACAGGTTCACGACATCACAGGTGGCGGTGAAGACGACTGCCAACATCATGAAATCTATCGCCATCAGTGCTTTTCCTTGGATCTTGGGCTTAATAATTGTTCTCCCTCTTGCGCTGGCTGGTCTCAATAAAGGACCGGATTCATGCTATGTAGGTTTCTCAAACGAGAGATTCCGGATCACGTTAGGAATATCTGTGATAGTACCTGCTGTTCTGGCTGTTCTCGTGAACCTTGGTGTTATGGCCACCAACTTATCGCCTGCCGCTGTCACAACTCCAGCTGTCTTAGAACTAAGTCAAAATCAACGAGGCATACAGAGTGTGCCAGGGCAATATGTCATGAATGACTATTCTTCGTTCCCTGTGGCCCACACAGCAGGATCACAATATCCCGTCAACAGTGTATCTGATAGTTCTTATATTTCAGCATCAGAAGCAGTGGGCAAACATAATCCTAATCTTGAAGGTCAGGCTTACCCCGCTCCGACTACACATTACCCAGTACAACAGTATCCCACACACCCGCAAGTGTCACCAGAGAACCCGCTGCCACAATATGCACCACAACAGCACATAGCACAGTATAACAATATGATACAGGCTTCAGGACCACTTCAGAACATAACAGACCCAGCTCTTTCCAACCCAAGCAGGGAAAGAAAGATCCTTTGTCTAATTTCTATCGTTCATTTATTATGTGTTGTTCCGTCTGTAGTGTTTACTTTGGGCGATTATGTCAAGAACTACCATGAGGATTCCACGGACATGATTCTTGATTGGAGTTTATTTTGGTTGTCCGTGTTCAGGTCGTTTATAACACCTATTATGTTTTCTTACATGATTAAATGAAACATACAAATATAAAGAAAACACAATTCGTGACAACGTATATGTAAGTAAGCATAATGAAGTTACAAACAAAATATTGCACAATTTATTGCCTGGCATATTTCTCTGTGTCTTGTCAGCGCACACAATAAGAAATGATCTCAACATATAATGAAGTAGCGGAATTAATCATTTGAAACTAAATAAACAACACACAGTTTCACTGTAATTACAACAACAAGAAACTTTAGTGTCTTTTGTTTACATTGTGATTTACCAGAGTCTATTGCACTCGCATCGGCATATATTAGTAACATTTTAAATGGGCAATGAAAAGCACACTTTATATGTAAGTCACGTAACGTGTATAATAATATCTCAGTACAAACATAATCTTCTTCTTCTGCGTTTTATACTCCCCCAAAGCATAGGCCTTTAACCAACTCCCACCAGGCAGGTCTGCAGTTTTACCACTATCAAACCCGGCAAGGAATGGCTGCCTGTACCTCCATCGCTGAATTGTACCTTCATCTGCATTGTCGGAATCTGGAGGGTAGAGAGCAGAATCCTGCGGCCGTCAATATACAGGCCAACAAGCTCATCAGTGAACATTCAGGTGATTTCGATGTGCTAATCTAAACAGATCGATCTGTTATACCGCAGCAGAGAATTGCGTCGGTATTCACAGCACGTTCAGCGGGACGAACCATCCAAGAAGTAGTGATGCCAACTCTATGGCCACGAGCACCATGCCGATGGAGGTGTTAGCAGTAACACAGGCTTTCATATGACTGGAATCACGTGATTATACTAATGTTTGTGTACTAAGTGATTGAATGAGCATGATCCGAAAAGTAAGGCGTGTTATGTACGTAGACAGTGGACTGAATTTCAGCGAAGGTCAATTATCCGTCGGCGTTTACCAAAACCCGACAACCCACATTGTGCCAACGGCTTCTGGCGGAGGAGCACAATTGGGAGGGCATAAGCCTTATCATGCTGAGAGGAAATGCAACCTAAAGACTAAATGTCATGACAGGGCAGACTAGGTCGTAAGCCTTGGTTGGCAGCTGGTCTAGGATCGAAGCTCCGACATGCGGACAGTTAGAACATGCTTTGCTGATCCGGCAGCTTCTGCAGCTTATCTTGTTCTAGATGTATTGGTGTTACCTTTCCTGTGGAGTAAACTAGACAGGCCGAGAGAGGGATCATGCTGCATGGGCAACACATGGTCTCTAATTTCATCCCACGCTTTGTGTTATGTGAGGTATAACTCAATTTTACAAACGATCGTCAGTCAAGACGGCAAGGTGCCAGTCAGTCAGTTATCCGTAGAGTCTGCTTGATCTTCACTCCGGGACATGCGGAGTTGATGGAATAAACGAGCTGATAAATTTGCTGCCTCAGCATTCCCTGCAGGTGGCCAGCCCATGGATTGTGCCGATGTTATTAACGCCCTTAAAGAGAGAGATGTCAAGAACGGAGGACTTTGACATCGGTGAATCAATATCTTTGTCCAAAATGAAAGACTCGTGAGTAAGAATTGGCACGGCCAGACACAAGAATCACGTCGGGAGAACTAGAGGCCTCGTCAAAGAACACAGAACTATTAGCACTATTAGTCGCCAAAAGCTAATGCAAATGTTTGGGGTGGGAGGGGGGAATCTGAGCACCTATGGAGGACAAGGAGGATATCCGAACAGACAACAGATAACAACCCGTTTCGTTTAAAAAATAAAAGTCCCTTTCACATTCTTTATGGAATGTTGGGCATATTATGCTAGACACATATTTCTATAGACCAATCGGGGCTCGGTGGGTTATATGTTCAATATCACACTGGCCGCCCTTACTTCCCAAGATATTTCCTAGTACCCATTCCAAGCTGGGTCAACCCGGAGGCTCATGTCAGTTTATAGAACCAGTCTCCATGTGGATCCGAAATCATGACCACCGAGCCGGCAGGTTAGCGTCTAAGCACTAGGATGTTACGGCGCCTGTACAGCGTGTGGTACTAAATTTAATTTCTTGTTACTTCCACAAATGTTCTAGTGCAATGAAAGTACTTCGTTCATTATGTAATTTCATTTCACCGTCTCTGCTTACTTTGCTAACCAAATAGGTAGACCATAACCTATGACCATTTTCATCGCCTAGACAAGAGGCGCTGTGCTACACACGTGTCAAGGAAACAGATGAGTAACGTATATATATATATATATATATATATATATATATATATATATATATATATATATATATATATATATAGTTAGTCGACAGATCATCCTCATTGCACATCGAACCATTCAGTCCATAAGTGCTCGGATCCCCTCCTCAGCAAATCCCGCAGCGTGTAGCGGCTAACGACACCAGTTCTGTGTTGGTTTATCGATCTTCTTTGGCTTCATGCGTTGTGTTCTTGTTTGGCCACGCCTCTTTTAATTTGCTGTTCTCGCAGTCTGGCCATGGTTGTAGATTCACAGTCATCACTTGGTTCACGCAAAAGTCTTACTTCTCGTAGAGCATTCAGAATGTCAGCCTGGTCCATGGCGCGTCCGCCCTCCACCGTAGCCTCACCTGCGAGCTTGTCAGCCCGCTCATTTCCTTGTACTCCCGCATGCCCTGGCACGAAGATGAAACTAATTTTTGCCAGCCAAGACCGCTCTAGAGACAGCAACCATTCTCTTCGGATCCACCCCACCTCTATCCTCTTGATCATGTTCATTGAGTCGCTAAGGAAACATGTCCTAGTGAATGTCTGTGTCTCGAGCCATGTTATTGCTTTACTTACTGCCATTACTTCCATAGTCAGGCTACTTGTGGTTTCAGTAAAAGCACCAGAGTCCTCCTTCACAATTCTCCCTCCGGCCCGAGCCGTAAAGGCCCATGAGCTTCTCACATGTCGGACGACCGACCCATCTGTGTAGATGACAGCATCACCGTCTAGCGAATTCTCGAAAATCAACGGTTGTACTTCAGCCTCCAAAGCAGCCGGATTTTTTTGTCTGCATTTTCTATTTAGTTGGATGCAAACTGAAAAGGATGTGCAGAAATCTGTTGGCACTTGTACCCACTCCTCGCCAGGTTCTAAGTCCTCAAGTGAACACACCTGTTGAAGAATGTCTTCGGCTTGACCCATCCACGACCGTCCTCTTTTTAACCTGCTGCCCTTCACCTTCATAATTTCACTATGCAGTGGATGTTGTGTGTTTGCGTTAACTCTGAGGTAGGCGCGTGCTCTGCAAACTTGTATTCTGTCTTCAATGGTTGGAAAATCAAGAAGGTAGCGCATCGCCCTGCATGCTGTATCTCTTGTACATCCAAGAATAATGCGCATAGCTTCATTCTGTACCCTTTCCATCCTTTCTATCTGCTTACGGTTGAGAGTCAGGATTGCCATTGCATACTCAAAAACAGACATGACCAGCCCCTCGTACTGAAGACATAGATGGCGCTGCTCACAGTTTGCTGCTGCCATCACCCGCATCGCAGCCAAACCCCGCTTGTCCTTTGTTATCACCTGGTCTATGTGCTCATTATAAGCAAGGCTTCGATCAAACCGTATCCCCAGGTAATTCATTGCCTGCGTTCTTTCCACCGTCTCTGAACACAGCTTTACAGTTGGTGGTGGAGTGTTGACAATATGATTATTCAACGAGAACCAAGTCACTGTTGCCTTTGTTGGGTTGACCATTGCCCCAGCTTCATCACAACAAGTACTTATGCGATTGAGTTCGGTTTGTAGTTCCACAACAACCTTCTCTCTATCCTTATCCTGACGATACACTAAAACATCATCGGCATATGACAATGTCCTACCAGGTCCAGTAATCTGCTCACTGGTGATTCTCACAGTGTAGGCGTTGAACAGTACCGGAAATAATGGTGATCCCTGTGGTAGGCCAGGATATGTTGTTGTTGGTTCCGAAGTCCAACTGCCACATCTAACGACTACTTTCCGTTGGAAGAGGGCTGCAGCGATCTAAGCACTAGGATGCTACGGCGCCTGTACAACGTGTGGTAATAATATATATATATATATATATATATATATATATATATATATATATATATATATATATATATATATATATATATATATATATATATATATATATATATATATATATATGAGTAACGCGGTTAAAGGCAAGAGGGTCGGATTCATTGCACAGGATTTTATTCAATATGCCCTTTCTCGCATAGCGGCCTGCCTAAAGCATCGCACATAGCACCAACTTCGCAGCGTCAGCGACCACTCTTAGGGCTATCCGAATAAACTGCACCGTGAACCGAAAACTCACGAAAACGATCATCGTAATGAGAGTCATGCGGAATTATCATTTTGCAGCGCAGACTCCCGGAGACAAATGAATAATATATTTGTTTTTATAAGCATGTTTGCGTGCTTGTTTTCATAAGTGACTGGTACTTTGTCGTTTTGACAGATGATAGTTTGCATAATGGTATTATGCCTCTCTATAACACAAAGCCTGGGCTGAGTTTAGAGACCACGTGTTGCCCATGAAGCATGATCCCTCTCTAGGCCTGCCTGCAGAAGCAATCGGATCAGCAAAGCAATGCTCTAACTGTCCGCCTATCAGAGCTTCCATCCTAGATCAGTTGCCGGTCAAAGCTTAGGGCCTGGTCTTTCCTGCTCTTAAGTTGCATTTCCTCGCATTAGGGTGAGGCGTGTACCCTCTCAATTGCACTTCTCCGCCCGAAGCCGTTGGCACAATGTGTGGCGTCGAGTTTGGTATCGTCGCCCAACATTCGGCGCTAACAGAAAGCAGGTAATGCCGTCTACTTCCATACGATAGCTGAGTCATATCTGACTAAGACCTGACATCATTTCATCACTATGTGGTTTAATAATATATATGGTATATTTTTCCTCTCTGTAATTATTGATGCTATTAAGTTATGATTACTATCACATCACCAGGCTTGGCCATGGGAATGTTATTCGCATGGAAATCCCATGGGAAAGGTCCCATGGGGTGGGATGGGATGGGATGGGACTCGCTTAAATTAACATGGAATGGGATGGGATGGGACAGAAAAATATGTCCCATGGACAAGCCTGCACATCACCATTAATATCATATAATACTATACTTTTTAAGAGCTGCGCTAGCGTGGTTGTTGTACGTTCATCTACAGAAAGTCAAGTATACACCAGGAAAGACTAAATATGATCTGGGTGCATTAAAAAATGACAAGAAAATACAAGACAGTTTTAACATATAAATAAAGAACAGATATGATGTATTGTCTGATCTAGATATTTTATTTCAAGATGTGGATGAACAATGGGAATTGTTGAAGAATGCAATCAATTTGCTGCAGAAACAACTATCACAAAATTAAAGAAAGAGGGTCGTAAGAAATGGATGACTGAAGAAATTTTACAACTAATGTAAACAAGAAAACACAATAAAAACAATCCTGGCAAATATAAAGAGATTCATAGAAAAGTCAGAACATTATGTAAAGAAGCAAAAGAAGCGTGGTTTGAAATTAATTGCATAGAAATAATAAAAATAAAAACACACACACACACACACACACACACACACACACACACACACACGCGCACGCACAATAGTAAAAATTATAAATTAATGCACAAAAGAATTCAGGAGCTTACTAATAAAAGAACACCTACATCAACAGGCTGCCTAAACACAAAAGATGGAAAAATCGTAATAGAAAAATATGAGATTATACATACATGGTAAGATTATGTGAAAAACCGTTATGATGATACAAGAGAAGAACATTATGATACTCGGAGTAATAATGAAGGAGCATCAATTCTGAAGATAGAAGCTCAAAATGCTCTTAACCATATGAAATCTGGCAAGACCCCGGGTCCAAGACAACATCTCAACAGAAATGATCACTGCCTTAGAAGACAATGGAGTAGATCAAATCACCAGACTGCTGAACTCAATATATGATACTGGAGATATACCTCCGAAATTATGTAATTCTATATGTATTACAATCCCGAAGAAATCAGGATCCTTGGAATGCGATAAACATCGAACAATTAGTATAATGAGCCACATCACAAAGAATTTGCTAGAATTATCATGCAAAAAGTTAGGAAGAAAATACAACCCGAAAAAGGAGAAGAACAATGTGGGTTTGTAGAAGGCAAGGGTACAGTAAATGCCGTGCATAGGCTAAGAACATTAATTGAACGTTCTATAGAAGTAAATAAGGACTTACGTCTTTGCTTTATTGCCTAGACAATGGCTTTCGATCAAGTAAGACATGTCAACATGATGAAGATGTTTGCAGATCTTCAAATTGATGGGAAACACCGTAGACTCATTAAAAACATATATTGGAAACAACAAGCTGCCATACAGATTGATCATGAAGTAGGTCAATATCAGCCTAGTAAGAGAGGTGTGAATCAGTGATGTGTTATGTCTCCAGATCTTTTTTCCCTGTACAGTGAAAATATTTTCAGAAATGTTGGCGATATGAAAGGAATCATCATTGGGGGACAATAACATCAATAACATTAGATATGCGGATGATAAAGTATTGATTGCAGACAATAAGCAGGATCTGCAACACTTAGTAGATGCGATTGTTGCACACAGTGAACAACTTAAGTTAGAATTAAATTGTAAGGAGACAGACTATGGTCGTCAATAAGACGAAGGAGATATGAAAATGTAATATACAAGTAAATGGGAATATTCTCAAACAATTAAATCGGTAAAATTATCTCGGAACAGTCATAACATCTGACTGGAGATGCCTTGAAGAGCTTAGAACAAGAATCGTCATAGAGAAGGCAGCCTTTTGCAAGATGAAAAACATACTGACAAATAAAAAGATGTCATTTGCAACGAGAAAAAGAGTTTTGAGATGCTAAATAAAATCTGTGCTTTTGTATGGATGTGAAGCGTGGACAATAAACAGATAATCGGAAAAATATCTGATGGTTGTGAAAATGAGGTTTCTGAGGAAAATTCTAAGAATACCATGGGCAGACAGAAAAAAAAAATCAATGACCAAGTCCTACATGAAACAAATGAAAACCTCAAACTGATTACAGAAATTAGACGCAGACAGTCACAATTTTTTGGTCACATTAAGAGAAGAAATAAATTGGAGAACTTGGTGACAACTGGCAAGATCCAGTGGAAGAGAACAAGGGGATGGCAGAGAAGTAAATACCTGGATGGCATGGCCACGTTGTATGGTTGAGAGAGAAACGCTGAGCTGATCGACGACTCTGATGATCGAGTGAGATGGCAAAGCATGACGTTCGTCTACGGCACGTTGGTCACGAGGTCAAATACATAACAATAGATAAGTTAGTTGCATATACACTTAACAGGACCTTACAGTCAACTCCAGTATTCCTTGGCTGTTTGTGATTCTTGGGTAAGTTTACGTTAAGTGGTTTGTCATTTCTTTCTGAACGACCAGCACTCACACGATTGTATGGAAACCAACGCAAGGCGGCCTGCTTCCAAATCTCCCGCAGCTGTGTTTCGAATACGGTATACGGGATTACGAATTGCGTCGGTAACACCTCCGCCACAGAGCCGGTTCACATACACAGCCATGCGGATTTAAAACGTAGCCCAGTGCTCTCAGGTCGACCCAACTTAAAACGTGTACAAGGAAATATCTTGAGAAGTAAAGGCAGCCGATGTGGTGCTGACCACAGCACTCACCGAGTGTCGACTGGCCTACATAATATGGGCGTATAACATGCTTCTATACTTTATTGTTTTATTACTTTACAATGTAACATTTCTACACGATACATGTCACACAACGTGAATTATTTTATTATTATACAATGTTACATTCCTACAAGATACCTGCAACCTTAACTACAATCAAATGAAATAAATCAAGAACATCTTCTGCATGACTTTGAAAATATTTTTTCACTGTGTTATATCAGTGTCGTTTTGTAGTTGTTGTGTTGTATGCGTGCTTATTGATTGATTCATTCAACATATGCCATGCTGATAAGCATGGGCGGTCATGATTCAACATCTCACTCGATCACCAGAGTCGTAGATCAGCTCAGTGTTCTTGTCTTGACCATACCACGTGGCCAAGCCATCCAGGTATTTACTTCTCTGCCTTCCCCTTGTTCACTTTCCCCTAATCTTGCAAATTGTCAGAAAGTTCTCCAATTTATTATACGTGATTAAACAATTCTGACTGTCTACATCTAATTTCTCTAATCAGTATACGGTGTTTATTTGTTTCTTGTAGGACTTGGTCATTGGTTTTTCTGTCAGTCCATGGCATTCTTAGACTTTTTCTCAGGAAGCACATTTCCACAGCCATCAGATGTTATGACTGTTCCGAAATAATTGTACCGATTCACTTGTTTAAACATATTCCCATTTACTTGTACATTACATTTGTGTATTTCCTTCTCCTAGTGGCGACCATAACCTGTTCCTTCTTACAGTTTAATTCTAACCCTAGTTGTTCACTGTGTGCAACAACCACATGTACTAAATGTTGCAGATCCTGCTCATTGTGTGCAATCAATACTCTATCATCTGCATATCAAATGCTATTGATGTTACCTTCCCCAGTGGTGATTCCTTTCATATCTTCTACATTCTGAAAATAGTTTCACTGTACAGGGAAAAGAAAATCTGGAGACATCACACATCCCTGTCTCACACCTCTCTTAATAGGCTGATATTGACCTACTTCATTATCAATGGACTTATAGCAGCTTGTTGTTTTCAATGCAGGAAGGCCCCGCTATACGTCGCTTCGCTTTACGTCGTTTCGCTATAACGTCATTAGTTAGTTAGTTAGTTAGTCACGGTTCCAACTTCACAGCAACGGGTCGTCCCCATTATGCTCCGTTCCTGTGCCAGTGAATATCACATAAAACGCTCCCCACTGCCCAATGTGAAAAGTGGAAAAGACAGGAGTCTCGACAAACAACAGCCCGCACAGATACACTGTGCATAATGCCGCCGCCAGAATGTCAACACAATAGTCCCACACGAAACATCAAGTTTATCTCTGATGGAATCGGCAGTCATTTTCCCATCTGGATGTTTCCTAGATGTTCACCCACACAGTCCACGAAAATACAGTTCATCGTCGATGGCAGTGGCAGTCAACCAGAAGCCCAGCAACCACGCATTTCTGCATAAGGCAAAAACCGGTCAACTCTGGGACATAGCCACTTGACGTGGCTACGTTCCGCTATAACGTCGTCACCTGTGTTGCTATGCTGCGTTAACGTCGCCTTTTACATTTTGTGCAGTGCGTTTTACCAGGATTTTATCGTGTAATCACCCATAATTATGAGTTCAAAGCTCACAGTATGTGCTGATAGGTGTCTGGTTGTAAGAGAACCAGGAAAAGTGTTACTCTTGAGGTGAAGTTAGATTAGTTGCGTCGTTTGAGGTTGGTGATCGGACTGTTGATATCGGTAAAGTCCATGTTTACCTCCGACAACGGTAAGGACGATTCTCGTGCAGGTGCTGACAACATCAAAGAGGGTGCTGAAAACGTAACCCCTTTGAGTGTTTCGAAGATCACCCGTGTCAGAAGTACTCTTATTGAGAAGATGATAGCACTATTGGCCGTCTGGATTGAAGGCCAGAACAAACGGAATATGCATGTGAACAAGATGGCTATCCAAGAGAAAGCAAGGTCTCTCAATGAAGATCTAGCTAAGAAATCGGTCGAGAGCAGTACTAATAGTGCTGATGATAGTTTTGGAGCGAGTCGTGGTTTTAATGCCTCTACACCCCAATAATTGTACCATTCGCCCTCCAATCCACCTCTATTTAGCCAAGAAATATCAACAACTATCAAAATAAACATTACATGATACATCGTATTTCATTTAATTCTATGGGAAATAGTGTTTCGCTATACGTCGTTTCACTTAAAGTCGCGTTTTCCAAGAACGTAACCCCGAAGTTTACTTGTATATGTATTTTACAAGTCTAATATCTTTCCTATCAATTTGTAGATCTGCAAGCATCTTTATCATGTTGACAAGTCTAACTTTATCGAAAGCTGTTTTTATTTTAACCTTATTATTGTATTTATACTCAGGCTTATTTGAGGTCATTAGTTTACTTTCGCTGAGGAGCGGCTGGCCGAGTGACTAAGAACACCGTGTTCTACTTCGGGAGAACTGGGTTCGAATCCTTGGTAATGTATGGATGTTTTTTCTGTCGGGGCAAAAATAAAACTCTTAACCTGCACAGTTCGCGACTACTGCACTAGCCAGGCGTCCTAAATTCCTCAGGCTCAAGACCCCCTGCTGTACACTGCAAGATACTACAGGCAGTAGAATGCCAGTAAAATGCTTTTGACAGAGTTGTTAGGAATATACTATTGGATTGCTTAAGAAAATACGGAATTATCAAACATCTAATTAATGTTTGCAAACGTATATGCGCTAAAAAAAAGTTGCTTAAGAGCAAAGGCAGCTAATCAACACCTTTTGAAGTAAAATCACTTGTTCGAAAAAGATGATGTGTTCTCTCTCTCTCTCTCTCTCTCTCTCTCTCTCTCTCTCTCTCTCTCTCTCACTCACCCCCCCCCCCCCCCTTTTCCCCAATCCCAGTTTCTGTCTACAGGTATTTTTTCTCCTATGGCAGTGTATAGACCTATAATGAAGATCGCGTTATGTTGAATGTAATTGCTACAGAACAGTTCTTAGAGTATCTGGACCAAGAATAATACAAACACCGACATGCTATAGGATTTCAATTTCGAAGAAAATTGGCTTATACACAGAATTATGTCCCGGAGACTGAAATACTTGTGCCAAATCAAACGTTACATATGCTTGACAAGAACAATGATGGAAAAGGCAAGGTTCGGGAAAGGAGAGGCAAGGGTTGAACAGCTAGAAGATGGACAATGGACATTACATACATATTGGACATGAGCCTGCATGAGGCAAGCACATCTTGCACCGGGTCGGGAGATTTTTCTGCGAACTGTCAATGAGAGCGATGGCCTGCATAGGAACTACTAGACGATATCAAACGAAGAAATGATATAGGGGACGTTGCCTTAAATAAGGAAAAATACTTGAACAAGTAAGGCAGATGAAAACGGAGATAAATTTTCGGATGCAGGCTTCTAGCCTGAGGCAGACAATGTAGCGTCTCAACCATGAAACATCGAAAATATTGCTTAGTTGAGTTGAGTGAAGAAACGACATCATAGTACTCGTGATATTCCAATATGTGCTCGGTCGTCATCTGCAACAGACTGAGAGTTCTGAGTGCCGGCCAGATCCTCTGGTCACTCGCAGCAGCACCATTCTCTCGAAGCCTTGAATATCTATCTACTCGTTCTTCTGCACTATACACACGATTACAAAGGGCCCTAACCACATCTGCCTTGTTATTCACCAAAACCCCACCAAGCTGTGCGGACGGAACCAATCTGTTTGTCTTCTCGTTTCCTATGACAGCACCATGTCTGGGGGTGAGGGGGGTGTCAACAGATGTTCTCTACTTTTGATCGTTGAATGGAAGCCTGCCACTGTGCCCGAAACATGCCTGACTTCCCCTTTCTCATCATCGAAAATATTGTATGTACGTGTATTATATTATGAGAAATAACATAAGACAAAACTACATACAGTATTATGGTAGTGATTAGAGAAATTAGACGTAGACAGTGAAGATTTCTGAAGGCACGTGAGGAGAAATTTCTGAGGAGAAATAAACTTAAAACATAGTGACAGCTGGAAAACTGGACGAGAAAAGAACAAGGGAAAGACAAGGAGTTAAATATCTGAATGGTTTAGCCTCCACATGGCATAACTGGGACAATAACGTATTGACTCCCCTGGCTTATCGGCATGGCACACTATGATGACGATTATATAAAGTTCTGATGTGTTTGTGTTTTTTGATTCGACCTATGCTGGGTTAATATAAATGTCAGAAACATATGGTGCTGTTTCAATAATTAGATACGAATTATGAGCATATTCCATTATTGTGGGTGAATGATAAACCTGACTAATGAAGACACATTTTAGGTATGGTTTTTTGGCAGTCCGTCAAATCAATGATTATACAATTTCAATGATTTGGTACGAATTATACTATAACCAGCTACCACCACCAAAGTTAACAAGTAGCAATGTTCAGACTCAACACATGATATAACATACTAAGTCACAAGTTAAACAAGTCAGGGATGTGAAATACTGATGACTGTATGTGTGAAATTGAAACAATGACAGCTACACATTTACAGCAGGTGTGTCCCGCTTATGCAGAACCACACACACAAAGAAAAGAAAAAAACACACACACACTATATCTTGGTTTACATCATGAAGAATGCCGGTGTCATACTGAGACCGCAGGTCAGCATGGTCGAATGGATAACTCTCCTCAGACTGAAAGTGCACCCTAACCTTGTACGATGGATAGCTGTAGTTCTGCTCCAAAGGAAGGTGGTGCTAAGATGCGGGAATTGGTCTTCTGAGCCGATAACGATATGTCCAGGATTGCCGCAGGGTTCACCTCTGTCACCAGTACTATTCAACGTGTATACACCAGCTGTGTAGCAATGGGATACGTCCTTGACATCCCGACAATGAACCACAGGATCAAGATCTGGAGAACTCGTTCATACTTAAAAATAAGTGCAGATGAGCAGCACCCTCTGCATGACGCTATATTCAGAGAAAAGGGTGACAGGCTAAAGAGGGGCAAATCATGGATGGGTCGGGCGGAAGATGTCGTCAGACAGATCTGCAGTCTTGCCAGTATCAACCCCGGCAAGGAATGGGTGCCGGGGCCTCCAGCTTTTAAGTGCACTTTCTCCTGCATTATCACATTCGACAGACGTTGCAGAGAGCAGAACCCTGCCGCTGTCAATGCAGAGGTCAACGCGCTTATCTATGAACACTCAGATAGCCCCGAGGTGCTCATCTATACAGATGGATCTGTTGTAAAGCAGCAGAGAGGTGCGTGGGCATTTACAGTCCATTCAGCGGGCCGAACCGTTCAAGAATCCAGTGGTGCCCACTCTATGACCACGAGCAGCATGACGATGGAGGTGATGGCAGTTACACAGGCTTTCATATGGCTGGAGTCACAGCATTATACCAACGTGTGTGTACTAAGTGATTCAATGAACATGATTCGAAAGGTCGAAGTTGGATCTGTACGTACACAGTGGACTGAGTCGCTGCGGAAGACTGTTGTCCGTAAAGTCACCTTCATCTTCGTCCCGGGACATGCGGGATTCGAGGGAAATGAACTAGACGATAAACTGGCTGGCTCTACACCCCCTGTAGATGGCCAGCCCACGGATCGCGCCGATGTTATTAACGTCCTTAAAGATATGTCGAGAACAGAGGACTTTGTCGTCAGTGAATCCACATCGCTGTCCAGGATGAAAGACTTGGGAGTAAGAATTGGCACGGCCAGACGCGAGAGGTACATCGGGAACTGGCACTATTCGCCACCGGACGCTGTTGCATATGCTGGGGGGAGGATCTGAACACCTATGGACCTGTCCGGAGTGCAATGAAGATACCCCAACTGATAACTGAACTGATAACTGATGGATAAGAACGCGTGATGCTGAGGTAAGGGGTGTAACTCCTACACCAGGCAGTTAGACTAAAATGTTGACCTGTCGTCTTTGAATTGAGTTCGAAGTGGGGACGTAAATTACAAGTACCTTTGAAGTCAGAGTGGGTTCGCCTAATGGCGAGGGAATAGTTAACGCTAATATTATCGCTGATGATTAGGGAATTCTAATCCACACGCAATCCAGTCCAGTAATACTTTACATAGTATGTATGGACCTCGCTTGCGTTCAAAGCGAGCGAGCGCAAATAAATTGTTGAAGAATTGAGAGCCTCGGGTGCTGCAAGATCACTCTTCGAAACTATAATGAAAAGACACAAAATTTCCGAGGTTTACGAATAGAAGACATGGAAAAGAAAAGTAAACCACATGTGGGTAAAATGCTGGGCAAGATTGGCAGAGGAAGACGAAGAACGAAGTATGTGGAAAGCTTAAACAGCTGAACAACAAATAATTATATAAACAGCACAAACTTCATCAACTTATCAACGACAGAAAGGCTTGTGTAGTCGTGAATGCGTATGTCTGCTTCAGACAAGGCATCTGAAGAAGAGGAGGAATCCGGTTACCATACCCATATACGAGAATAAAAGGCACCGGACATTTGCGCTGTTTCATTTTCACAAGGCTAGATGACAACATGCTTTTGTGTAAAATACAGTGCTGTCGTTGCTGACGAAGCTATGGCTTAGTTTTATTGTGATTTCCTCAACTCAGCTCCATTCTTTACTTACAATAATCGAAGATACAGTCGTGTTTAAACACATTCACTACAACTGTTATATACCATTCAGAATGAAGTTGGTTTGTCATGTTGTTCGTAGCTATTAATAGCAAACTATTGAACGTAAACTTGCCAAGAAATAATCACAAACAGCTAAACTTCTTCCTCTTCTTTCTGCGTTCATTCGGAATGTTGTTTAAGACGCAATTGCGTTGTGCATGTTTACAACCTTCTTTCGGCCTACATATTCGTCTTCTTTAGACATTTGTTGACCGGGTTATCCGGAAACAGTCAAACAATGCTGGTGTTAATTGCAAAGTCCCGCAAAGGATATGCAACTAACTGTATAGCTAATAACCAGCAATTTCTCTTTTTCATATTATATAATTTATCATTTCCAGGACGCGTATCACCCTCAGTTCCTATAGGTGTGTTTGCGATTTAGTAGGCAATTTTACCTACAGTAGTTTGGCATTGCTTCCTGTACGAGAAGTCAGTGTTCAAGTCCAAATGATTGGTATTTGGAATGAACCCACTACCTCCCAGTCAACGCACTGAAACGTAAGCACAAACAGGGTTAAACCTCCGGGTGACGCCGCCCCCTCATTTGCATGTATCTTAATCAATTTCCATCCTATACGATCTTTCTTTTTTAAAATTAAGTTGCATGTCCTTCACAGGACGTAGCAGTCAACCCAAGCATTTTCGCTGTTCGTGATTCATGGACAAATTTTACGTTCAGTAGTTTGCCATTCCTTTCTGAACGACCGGCTCATATACCTTTTTCGATAACACCAGCACCGCTGTGTTTCGAACCCGGATATACGGGCTCACAAACCGCGTTTGCAAGCTCTTAGCCACAGAGTTGTAATTTCGTTATGTTTTCTTTGCCTAATATACCATACAATTATATATCATACAGTATAATAATAACTGAAGAAGCTGTCATTAGAAAAACGAATGCCAAACATTTGTGGTTAAATGACATCAACAACATCCAAAATAAAGAGCAATATATAACTGAATGCAAAGAGGCTACAAAAATAGTTCGGCTGCAGAAGCGAGAATATATGAGTAATATAATCAACGGTATGGAAACTAATCACCAGAAAAACGAATCCAGAAAGTTCTTTAAAGAACTGAAGTCAATGAAACGAGGGCACCAACACAACACATGTGGTTTAAAAGACAAAAATGGGACTATGATAAATAACAATGAGGAAATGTGTAACACATGGAAAGAATACTTTGTTGAATTACTAAAATGTGAAGCTCCAAATAATACTTTCCCACAGGAAGCGGTTCTAACGTGTGAACCACAAAATGAAGAACCTGCTTTTGAGGAAATTCTATATGTAATAACACGACTTAAAACAATAAGGCAACTGGGGCTGATGGAATTGCTGCTGAATTTATAAAGGCAGTCGGTCATGCATTACATCTAAAGGTATATGAACTAATAATAAAAAATCTGGAGAACAGAAGAATTACCACATGACTGGAAAGAGTCATTATTGATACCTATCTTTAAGAAAGGAGACAAGTTCCAAAGTGACAATTATAGAGAAATATCACTCCTATCCATAAGCTATAAGATTCTATCCGCGGTATTACTAAATAGACTAAACCAATATTCAGAAGACATATTAGGTGACTACCAGGCGG
This sequence comes from Cepaea nemoralis, assembly GCA_014155875.1. Classification (NCBI taxonomy): domain Eukaryota; kingdom Metazoa; phylum Mollusca; class Gastropoda; order Stylommatophora; family Helicidae; genus Cepaea; species Cepaea nemoralis. The sequence goes on along the minus strand of JACEFZ010005193.1, from coordinate 418,016 downwards.
GTTTCAGACAAAACAGATCAATAAAAGATCAGATATTTATCTTACGACAAATAACCGAGAAAAGTTGGGAATATAAAAGAGATCTCCATAACATTTTTGTGGATTTTAAAAAGGCTTATAATAGTGTCCATAGGAATAGTCTGTAGAATGCTATGCAGGAATTTGGAATACCAAGGAAGTTAATCAACATGACCAGACTATGCATGGAAGATACTTATAATATAGTAACATATAAAGGCAGGAAATCAGACCCTTTCCAATTAACATCTGGCTTGAAACAGGGTGATGCACTGTCGCCGCTCCTTTTCAATCTGACTCTAGAGAAAGTTGTAAGGAAGGTAAAGGAGGAATGTGCTATTAGAGGAACATCCAAACTGCTTGGTTACGCAGATGATATAGATATTATAGGGGAAAATGAACAAAAGACATTGGAAATATTGACTCACTTAAAGGAAAAAGCTCAACACATGGGGCTGGTTATAAACCAAGATAAGACAGAATATATGGTAGTTTAAGAGAAGGAACGGCTAAAACCTCTGGCCGCATACAAATAGATAATATGACCATTAAAAGAACGGAAACATACTAATACCTGGATACAATCTTCAACTGCTCCAACATAATAAGGGAAGAAATACAAGCTAGAATCAATTCTGGAAATAAGATATACTATGCACTACAACATCTGCTAAAATCAAATGCGCTATCTCGTAACACCAAGATCGCAATATATAAAACTCTTATTAGACCAGTTGTGTTGTATGGCTCTGAAACCTGGAGTACAACTAAAGGAGACGAAGCCTTGTTACAAACCTTTGAGAACAAAGTCTTAAGATGCATCTTTGGGCCCATTAGAGATACACGATGTGGAGAGTGGAAAAGAAGAAGCAACAAAGACATTTATGATCTGTTTAAGTCCCAGATAATCACTGGTGTCACGCAGGCTAGTAGACAGCAATGGCTGGGACAATTAGAAAGAATGGAAGATAAAAGGGAAACACAACTCGCTTACACTCAGTAAATAAATGACCGTAGACCCCGAGGTAGACCAAGAAGATGGTGGAGAGATAATATACATACAGACCTACAAGCACTTGAAATCAGCGACTGGCAAGAGAAGGTCAACCAGAGAGACAAATGGAGACGGCTTGTGTCTGCAGCAAAGAACCTCAATGGCTTGGAATGCTGAAGAAGAAGAAGAAGAAGAAGAAGAAGAAGAAGAAGAAGAAGAAGAAGAAGAAGAAGAACGAACGAACGAACGAACGAACGAACGAACAAACTTTATTTTCAAAGGGTTAAGAATTGGGCACGCAGGCCCGTCTAACATTCTGCCCTTCTATCACTCTCTTTCATACATTATTTCATTCACACATCATTCAAGGCTAACAAAGAACAGTAACAATATAAAAGATATGCATTATAAAGGCATGGGCAAAATGCAAACGAAGAAGAAGAAGAAGAAGAAGAAGAAGAAGAAGAAGAAGAAGAAGAAGAAGAAGAAGAAGAAGAAGAAGAAGAAGACGAAGAAGATGAAGAAGAAGAAGAAGAAGAAGAAGAAGAAGAAGAAGAAGAAGAAGAAGAAGAAGAAGAAGAAGAAGAAGAAGAAGACGAAAAAGAAGAAGAAGAAGAAGAAGAAGACGAAGAAGACTAAGAAGAAGAAGAAGAAGAAGAAGAAGAAGAAGAAGAAGAAGAAGAAGAAGAAGAAGAAGAAGAAGAAGAAGAAGAAGAAGAAGAAGAAGAAGAAGAAGAAGAAGAAGAAGAAGAAGAAGAAGAAGAAGAAGAAGAACTGCGAAAAGGTGGTCGTTAACATGACGCCAAGCATAGCTTCGTTCTGTATGCGCTATATTTTCACCAACTGACTCTTTGAGACAGTGAGCAGTCCTAGCCCATAATCAATCACTGAGAGGATCAAGTGCTGGTATCGTGTGAAAAACATTCTCTGCTCTGTGTCCATTTTTTTTTTGCATATCCTTTACAGGACATCGCTGTCAACACCAGCAACTTTCAGCTGTATGTTGGTTTCTTGGCAAGATTACGCTCAGTAGTTTGCCATTGCTTTCTGAGCGGCCGGCTCACATACTCCGTAAGTTACCGATGCGATTCGAACCACTACTGATTCTCACAGTCATCACGTTACCCACGAGAGTATACGAGATTACGGAGAAAAGTCATAACATCTAAGCCACGAAGCCGGCCTGTGTCCATTGCAGCCATATATTTAAGTGTACTGAGTTCCTTTTGAGATCTTGTCACAACCGTCTCCACATGGTCCCTGAAGGACAGGCTCCTGTCAAATGTGATTCCCAGATACTTCAGTTTGTTCTCTCTGTTGACGCTTCTACCATCTATCGTGAGACTTGGGACATCAGTTCTCACAATCATGTTGTCCAGAGAGCACCACAAAACAGCTGCCTATTCCGGGTGTATGACAGCACTCATTTCAGTGCAACAGTCAATCACGTTGTCTACTGTCGCCTGTAGCTCCTGGGCTGTTTGCTCCCTATCTCTCGCCCGCCTATATGCAAAAATACCATCTGTAAATGTTAGTATCCTTCCAACCCTTGGTGCTTCTAGGTTTACAATCTTGCTCGTATACACGTTAAAGAGCTCCGGTGAGATTGCGGATCCCTGTGGCAATCCCGGGGTTAAAATATGTGGCTCTGAGGTCCATGCACCCAGACGGAGAGCAACCCGACGTGATTGCAGGACGGCCGCTATCCAGTTTACCAACCAGGGATTGACCCCCTTCTCCATCAATGCGGTCATGAAAATTTCATATCGAACTCTATTGTACGCATCCTCGAGCTCAAGAGCTACCGCCATCGTTTCCTGTCTACTCTGGAACCTCTCATAAACGTCAAAGGCAAAAGTGGCTGCATTTGACCAGGTATATTTTCCTGGCCTGTAGCTCCCCAGGACTTGGAAGAAGCGTCCCCCTTTCCATAAACATTGATATCAGAGAATGTTTATATTTGCTGTAAATTATCAGGGAAGGCAAAGATACGAGGCAGAGATCTAGCCACCTCTGCTTATATGTCATGGTCTATAATATATGACGTCTACCACTTCACACACCAATGACAGTAGCTGCCATGGGACATGTATACTAATGGTTACTGTTCTGTTACTATTAACATGTGTACGATCACCCTACACAAGTATAACAACACACACACAGTGGTTGGTGACTTCTCTAACCAAGAGTCTGATCCAGGTTCAATCTTTAGCAGTGGCCGATTTCATTTTATTCAGTGCTCCCCAAGGGTTGATGTAGTCTATAAAATGTGTACTTTATAATTGCCAAAATAATATGTGCATTTTATGGGCAGTAAAGGCAACTAGAATGGGAATCAGTAATCCGTGGACTAGAATACGTGAAGACCTTCTTGCACCCGTCTATGTGCTGGAAAATTATCTCAAACAACAACAAGCCAATAAACATTCCCATATGTTTGGTACGTTACACCCTCCTTAGGTATTTATAATGCCCATGTTAAATATTGCAGCAATGAGTCATGTATTTTTGATTATTTTTCATGCGTTTTATTGCTTATTGTTCTTTTGTTGTCCAAGATTATCTTCATAAGTGATGTTGAATGAAAAATTTATGAGAGGAAATAGAGAAGAAGGGGTGATTGTCAGACGGGTCTCCATAATCAATTTTTAACCCTTTGAAAATAAAGTTTGTTCGTTCGTTCGTTTGTTCGTTCGTTCGTCTACATTCAATCTGCTGTGTATCCACATTGTCGCGTTGGAGGAGACTGCTGTTTCAGTGACCCCAGGAGCTATGCCGACGGTAGCTCAGCTAATGGTAGGGCCTCCCATGTCGGACAGGTCAAAGGGTAGGGACCAGACGAAGTGATACAATACCCTCTACCTTGTAGGTAGACAGAGGATGGTCAAAGGCCACGAAAAAAATAACCGAACAAATGTTGGTCGACGTCGGATGTACTGAGCCACAGGCTTGACGAATCAATGCAACACAATTCACAATTTCACTATATGATACCATACACATGTCTCTATATATTAGAGAATTACATTTACCAGTGTACTGTAATACACTTAAGATCCAAATATAAATAATGATCATGTCTGTTTTGTGTGTTTTGTTTCAGGATGTGATTTTGTCTTTAACATCCAGATGAATAAAGGCAAGACTTGCATCTGAAGGATTGACCAGACTTATACAGCTGCTGTGTACGATTCCTAGTTTAACTTAACGGCCTCACTCCGTGGATAAGACACCCCTTATCAATCATGTATGACTTCGATTACCACATTCTAGACAATGTAAAGAAGGGCGCCAATGTTAGCGTGATCATTATCATTATCTTAGCAAATTTCTTTCTGATTTGCCAGATAGGCAGAAAAGGTGGATGTTTATATTTCCCAAAAAGCCTCACCATGATCTCCCTTGCAATTGGTGACATACTTTTGGCTTTATTCCCTTTAGTTGTGAACGCTAGAATTCTCTTTCAGGAGCAGTTTTACTTAAACATATCTTGCAGTACTTATATATCTTATGAAGTGTATACACATTTCTTAATTCATTTTGTATTCGGGACTGGACTAATCGTGCTAGCTTTGGAACTTTTGTACAGATACAGAATACAGGAACCCGCTGGGAAAACACCATTCAATATTACGATGTCAATCGTCTGCAGTGTTTGTCCCTGGATCTTGGGGATGTTAGTTGTTCTTCCACTGACAATGGCTGGGACTACTGCCGATGTGTTTCCATGTTTTGGTATTTTATCATACGGCAGACAGCGTGCCATGTATGCTGTGTCGGTCATTCTACCTGCTGTTGTAGCTGTTGTGGCTACTACTGCTGTTATGATAATTAGAATACCAACTGGGTTTTACCTAAATCAAACTCCGAATTACCGAGTCACCGAAGAAACAGCCTTTATGAATGGAAGTAACACGAGCCAAACAACCAAGCGATACAATGATATAGGTGCGTGTCAGAATCCATTGAACACAGCTTTAGACGTATCCCAAGTTTCTGCTATGAGCACTGCAGATGGAACACAGCGTACCTCCGGTAATGAAGTGTCTAATATTTCCCAATTACCACCAGCATTGCGTAATGACACGAACAGCCCTGGTCTCGGAGGTCGTGCTTTCGTTGATTCCAGCAAACAATACCCAGTGACTGAGTACCCAGTACATGAGTACCCAGTAACACAACAGCTTCCAGTAATACATCATTCTCCACCACAGTACCCAGTGCAGCAATACCCAGTGACACAGTACCCAGTGCAGCAATACCCAGTGACACAGTACCCAGTGCAACAATACCCAGTGACACAGTACCCAGTGCAACAATACCCAGTGACACAGTACCCAGTGCAACAATACCCAGTGACACAGTACCCAGTGCAACAATACCCAGTGACACAGTACCCAGTGCAACAATACCCAGTGACACAGTACCCAGTGCAACAATACCCAGTGACACAGTACCCAGTGCAACAATACCCAGTGACACAGTACCCAGTGCAGCAATACCCAGTGACACAGTACCCAGTGCAACAATACCCAGTGACACAGTACCCAGTGCAACAATACCCAGTGACACAGTACCCAGTGCAACAATACCCAGTGACACAGTACCCAGTGCAACAATACCCAGTGACACAGTACCCAGTGCAACAATACCCAGTGACACAGTACCCAGTGCAGCAATACCCAGTGACACAGTACCCAGTGCAACAATACCCAGTGACACAGTACCCAGTGCAACAATACCCAGTGACACAGTACCCAGTGCAGCAATACCCAGTGACACAGTACCCAGTGCAGCAATACCCAGTGACACAGTACCCAGTGCAACAATACCCAGTGACACACTACCCGGTACAATACACAGCACAGCGTAACGTAGTCTTTGCAGCACCAAATTACCCAGAACAATACCACAACAGAAATGTACCAGTATTTCCAAATACCAACAAAGAACGACCGTTACTTCTCATTTCTTCAATTATCATCCACATTCTCTCTGTTGTACCCTTTGCTGCCTACATAATAGAAACACTAACCGACAGTTATAAACTAAGTGACTCTGACAACATTGCCAACACAGTCTTATTTTGGCTGTCTATGTTCAGATCGTGTGTTACACCTTGCATTTTTGCAATTAGTGTCATGCAGACATAGAAATATAACAGTATGTATTATACTAAAATGTAAAGGGATGTCTAACACGGAAATATTACATGTTTGCAGGGTATACAAAATTGAAGGTATATTTATTATAGAATACTAAACTTTTATTGACTATAGAAAACGTTCATTGAACATATAATGATATAATTAAAATTGAGAACAAATAGTTAATATGAACATAAAATACTCAAAGTTATATTGAACTAGGAACATGAAAAGTAAATAGAATATAGAGGAGCTGCGATAGCGCAGTGGCGGCCATTCTTGCCTTCTGGGACATTGGTATTGTGTTCGAATCCCCAGTGAGGAAGACTTGATTTTGTTAATTGACATGGGGTCGACCCAGCCTAAATCTGGTACCCGAAAATGAATGGGAAATAAAGGCAGTTGGCATTATATTGACATCACATATTGAATGGTGATTTGTATACAAACTTATGAGATTGGGTATACGATTGAGTCCAGCACCATATACCTAGTACGCCACACGGCGTGAAAAATGACTTATCACACACACACACCCACACTCATATATATATATATATATATATATATATATATATATATATATATATATATATATATATATATATATATATATATATATATATATATATATATCATGAATATTTTGCTGAGAATTAACATGCAAAGAGTTTGGTAATAAATACAACCCGAAATAGGAGAAAAACAATGTGGGTTTGTAGAAGGCATGGGTACAGTAAATGCTGTGTATATATTGAGAACAGTAATTGAACTTTCTATAGAAGTAAACAAAGATCTATATCTTTGCTTTATTGACTACACAAAGTCGTTTGATAAAGTGAAACATATCGACATGTTAAGTATGCTTTAAGATCTACAAGTTGATGGAAAAGACCTTAGACTTGTAAAAATTATATATTGGAAAGAGCAATCTGCCATCAGAATTGATAATGATGTAGGTCAATATCAGCCTATTAAAAGAGGTAATACCATGAACAGCTAGAAAAACCAGTGAACAAGTCCTTCAAGAAACAAATGAAGATCGTAAACTGATTAGCTTCATTAGACGTAGACAGTCAAAAGTTTTTGGGCATGTTATGAGAAGAAATAATTTGGAGAACTTAGTGACAACTGGCAAGATCGAAAGAAAGAGAACGAACGAACGAACGAACTTTATTTTAGAAGGGCAACAAATTGGGCACGCAGGCTCGTCTAACAATCGGCCCTTTCAATCACCCATCTTTCATTCATCAAATGTGCAAGTTACATTTACATAGGGGAAAATAAACGTTGTCAAATGGATTTTGTAAGCATAAACAATGCATATTACGCATGGTACATTCAAATGGGGGAAAAAAACATTGTCAAATGAAAGTTGTAAACATAAACTGTGCATATTGCAATGTTGAGACACACATCCCACATCCACCCTCACACCCCGCAGTCACCCACACATCCCTCAGCCACCCACACATCCCCCACCCACCACACCCCATCCACCCACACATACTTCTCAGACCGCACTCACACAGATTCAGGCAAACATAGTTGCCGCCACCCACCCACTGATCCCCCACCCACACACATTTCCCCACCCACACATACATCCCCACATCCATCCCATAACCAACACGCACACACCCACCCACATATTCGCCACCAGGCACCCACACACCAGCAATCACCCAGCAAAACACACATCACAAAACCACACACACACACCCCCGTCAACCCACAGATCCCTCACCTATCCACACATACATCCCGCACCCTCACAATTTTCTCCACCACCCACACACACATCAGCCAACCTACACCTACTCACCCACCCAATATCCGCCACCTCTCAACTATACATCCCCCACCTATACACACAACCCCACCCATAAACACATCTCCCCACCTGCCAACCCAAATCCCCAACCCATAACCACCCAAAAACATACCTCCCACCCACACACACCCACAACCCACATATACCCCACCCACACACATCCGCAGCTCACATACATCTTCCCACAAACACACACATCCCCCAACCATACACTCATCACTCACACACATCTTTGCACTCATCTACCCTCCCACCCCCACACACCCCAACCACCTAGCCAAACACACATCCCCCATCCTCACATACATCCTCATCCATCTGCACATCCCACACCTCCCCCACCTCTCACACATCTCCCCTCCCACACAAAACCCCACCCATAAACACATTCCCCCACACAGACATCTCCCACATGCATTCCTCATACACATCTCCGCCCACACATCTCTCACCCACACACACATCTCCCCACCCACACATCCCCCACCAACAAACATCCTCACCACCCACACATACATCCTCTACCCACTCACATGTACCTCATCTACACTCACACACTCCCACCCACACAGACATATCCCATTCACAGACACAACCCCCACACTCATCCCCCACCCCATTACACACCCATCCCCCAACCCACACAATCTCCTACACACCCATTCACCCACCCAAATACACATTCCCTACCCACACCCCAACCCACCATCTCCCAACCCACCATCTCCCAACATACTTCCAATAATCCTCCCAAATTCCCCCCCCCCCCACACCACACACACATCAGTAACACACACATACATCCCCCACCGACTAAACATCCCTTCACCCATCCACACATCCCCCATCAACCAATACACATCCCCCACATACAACTCCTCCACACATACATTCCCCCCCCCCCCCCCCCCCCCCCCAGACATGCACACACATCCCTCACATACACACCCACACAAACATCCTCACGTCTAGACACATACATGATGCCTCACATGATCACTGAAACTAATAAGATTAAACTCCCACACTTTACACACAGTTGAGACACTGACGATTGTCGTGAGCATTCTAGCAAAAATTGTAAGCAGTGGAGAAAAAATTGTAAATATACATTGTGTTGCGTAAAAATTAGTGGTGCAATTCAAATCTCTCTCTCTCTCTTCTCTCTCTCTCTCTCTCTCTCTCTCTCTCTCTCTCTCTCTCTCTCTCTCTCTCTGTGGATAGGTGCGGGATGTGTGGGTTGGCGGGGGTATGTGTGTGTGGTTTTTTCTTCTTCTTCTTCTTCTTCTTCTTCTTCTTCTTCTTCTTCTTCTTCTTCTTCTTCTTCTTCTTCTTCTTCTTCTTCTTCTTCTTCTTCTTCTTCTTCTTGGTGTGTGAGGATGTGTGTGTGGGTGGGGAAATGTGTGTGGGTGGAAGATCAGTGGGTGGGTGGCGGCATGCATGTTTGCCTGGTTCTGTGTGAGTGCGTGGAGGTATGTGTGGGTGGGTGGGGGAGGTTTGGTGGGTGGGGGATGTGTTGGTGGCTGCGGGATATGAGGGTGGATGGGGGATGTGTCTCACAACATTGCAATATGTACTGTTTATGTTTACAACTTTCATTTGATAATGTTTTTTTTTTGTTTTCTCAAGTGAATGTATCATGCATAATATGCATTGTTTATGCTTACAAAATCCATTTGACAATGTTTTTTCCCCCTATGTTAATGTAACATGCACATTTGATGAATGAAAGATGAGTGATTGAAAGGGCCGAATGTAAGACGGGCCTGCGTGCCCAATTTGTTACCCTTTTAAAATAAAGTTTGTTCGTTCGTTCGTTCGTTCGTTCTCTCCCACTGACTAACTCTCTCACTCACATCACAGTAATGTTACATATTAATTAATACATGATAATATCAAGTGGCATATAAGGGACATATACGAAACCAAGGGGAAGACCGAGAAGTAAATACCTGGATGGCTTGGCCACGTGGCATGGTCGAGACAGGAACACGGAGCTGATCCACGACTCTGGTGATCGAGTGAGATGACAAACATGATCGCCTAAGCTTATCGGCATGGCACATGATGGATGGATGGATGCACACATAAACACAACAATTAACATCGTCATTAAAATCAATAATACATTACAAGTACAAACATCTAGTTACTGACAATGTGTGTGTGTAGTCTGTTCTTGTGTATGATACAAATGACGGGCAGCGAGCAATGATTTAGTCAATACAGAAGTGGTTTTTGAACAGAATAGTGAGCAAGACATGGCCAAATAAGAAAACAAGCTCTGAGGTATTGAGAGGTGTAGTTGTTGCAAGATCAGTGCTTGCTTGCTTGCTTGTGTTCGTTGGCTTGAGCTCCAACGTGAAGTCCTGTATGTCGGATGAAGACATCCTGTTGTCCAACATCAGTGTGATGTCGTACAGGACCTGAAGTTTGCGTGAGTATCCGTTGTCCCATGTCTGGCTTATTGGTGTGCAGACTGGTGGTTCCTCGCCGTACAGGCAGTCACTCTCCGACTTCGGAGGAATCGGCGATCCTACTGACTTTAGCCAGGACCCCGAAGGGACCTGTTGCCCAGGACGCTCGACAAGGACGCGTCAGTAGGTCTTGGCCAGTATATAACCTGGCCCTGGTGCCTTGGAAACACCTCTGCGTCCCAAAGATCAGTCATTGAAACCGTAAGGTAAAGACAAATCGATTGAAAATTTTCACTTAGCAATTGCGTTAAGGGAGCCGCGGTGGCATAGTGGTTAGACTATAACCTGCCGGTCATGTGGTCTTGGGTTCGATTCGCATCGTTGTGGATTAGGATGTTTAAAATTGATCTGTGCTCAAATGCCTATCCAGCCTAACATTGATATCAAGAAATGACGCGGTAAGTAAAGTCGGGCGCTGTGATACTGACCACACCAACCACCGAGTGCGATTGGTTTATACAAATACGGCTCAACAGTCATATGCCTATTGAGCTAAGGCGTGTAATCGATTTGTTTACATACTTACTTCTTTAAACATGCCATGGACCTTCTTTTTGTATCTCACCTTCTCATCTCATCATGTTCATCTTGTACCTTGCGGTGTCGAGGTGAAGTATAAACAGCGGGAGAGTGCCCGCTTATGAGCTTCATGTATCGATATTTCCATGGACTCTACTATTCCCTCCGTCCAACGTTTACGTGGTCGGCCTCTTCCACTGCTTCAATCTAATCTGTACATCATTGCTTGTTGTTGTATACTGTTAGTTGATAGCCTACTTGCATGGCCAAACTATTTGACTTCAGTTATCAGTTGGGGTATCTTCATTGCACTCCGGACATGTCCATAGGTGCTCAGATACTATGTGACTTGCTGCCTTCTAATAAAATCTAACGCTGCTATAACCCCCACTTTAGTCCTAATTTCTTCATTTCTGATCTTATCTCTTCTTGATACACCGAGTATTCTTGTTAGGAATTTCATTGCTGTTGTTGTGATTTCTTTTTCCTATTTCTTTTTGTGTAAACGAGAATTATTACATACTTATTTCTTTAAACATACCATGGGTGTTCTTTTTGTGTAAAACGAGTTTCTTACATAAGTTTTCATTTAAACACGCCATGTCTTTGTGTGTAATTATGATAAATTTACCATTTATGTTTAACTCTTTTTCATGATCTTCATTTTCCAATAAAAAAACTAATGTTGAAACATTGCTAAATTGGTTTCTTTGTCCTTGTCTCTCTCTAATTATTGACAGTAAAGGTAAATTGTGAATGACGCAATGTCCATTTTGGAAAGAATATTGACAAATTTCACCACCAAGAAGAAAACAGTTGACGGTTGATTGAGATCTGTAGCTGTTACAAGATTGCTATTAGAATCATTAGGAAAACGCAAATGTAGATACGGGGTATATCAAGAAGAAGTTGAATAGAAAAGTTAAACTAATGAGGTAAAAATACTAGGTAAGAGAGGTAGAGGAATACAAGCAAGATTTACTTAAAAGTATCAGAACAGCAAGAAAAATAATATAAGTAAATAAAATAACTTCATTAAAGTTTTAAATGGCAGAGAGGATGCAGAGACATCATCGCCGATATCTCCAGATCAGGCACCTAAAGGATATGATCGTCCATTGCAAAATTCACACACACACACACACACACACACACACACACACACACACACACCATACACTCATCACTCACACACATCTACGCACTAATGTACTCATCCATCAACCACTCTCTCTCTCTCACACACACACACACACACACACACACACACACACTGTCGCGTCCACTTAAGTAGAACTCGGATAACTAGAATTTCGCTTAAGTCGACGTTATTGGCTTGGTCCCGACCAAGATCCATTCTTTATCTTTGTATAAAAATTCCTGATAAGTCTAATTCGGTTAACTCGAATTTTCGGATTAGTCGAACATAAAAATGAATTCCGACTATATAAATGTCCACGTTTAAGTCGAACTGTTCATTTCACACCGCCCAAAATAAAATTGTTTCGCGCAAGAATGTGCATTTTTAGTTAGCCCGGAGAACAATCTCGCACATACGATATGTTGCTACAGGACAGCAATGGCTGCTAGTGGACGAAAGCTTCAAACTTTGACTTTAAAAAGAAAGATTGAGCTGTTTGAAAAGGTTGAACATAGTGGGAAGAAGAAAGTGGATATAGCTAAAGAATTTGTTATTCCAACATCGACACTCTCCGGCATTTTAAAGCATAAAGACCGCTACAAACAATTGTTTTTCGAATGTCAAATCGACAGTGATAGGCAGAAAGCTAGAAGAACTGCTGCGTGCGATTTTGTTGATGCTACCCTTTTAAAATGGTTCACTGTGATTAGATTGGCAAATGTACCAGTAAATGGGCCAATACTTATTGCGAAAGCAGAAGAATTTGCACGTCTCGAGGTCAGACAGACTGGAATTGTAGTGTTGGCTGGTTGAATCGTTTCCAAAAACGACATTGCATCACTTACAAGAATGTGTGTGGAGAGAAACAGTCACTCGACGAAGCAACGACGCACTCATGGATAGAAGACCTGCTCAGACCTGCTTTAGCTAAAAATAATTCTGCAAGCAGTGAGAACAATGTTACTGATATTTCAGTGGGGCCATTACTTGCTAGATTGTATAAAGAGCTGAACATTGATCCAGGGGAGTATGTGAACATTGACAATGATGTTTCTACTAGTGCCACTCTTTCAAGCACTGATATTATAAGGCTATGTATGCCTGTCATTCAGCCAACAGCCCTTCCAGCCCAGACTCTGATGATGAGGATGATTGTGGGCTGCAAGCACAACCTGTATCGCAGTCAGATATTTTGGCATCAATTGACATTTACACGATGCAGAATGGATGTTCAGATGATGCAGTCTCACACCCCGCAGCAACCCACATTTTGCGCCTTTAAACAGGCAATGGGAAGATAAATCACAGACTTTTTCTTTAATTAATTTGGAAATTTTTAAAATTAAACATTTCAACTTTTCTCATATTGTATTGCTATTTATTTGTTCACTGCCTTTGTTTCCTAAGTGGTATAATCATTTTACTCAATGCTACTGCATGGTATTAGTGTAAATTAGTGTAAATATGTATGCAGTCTGGATAAGTAGAATTTCGGATATGTAGAACAAATTCCTTCGGCCCCTGCGACTTCTTTTTATTCAGACTCCACTGTATCTGTTTGTGTGTGTGTGTGCGTGTGTGTGTGTGTGTGTAAATATTTATATATATATATATATATATATATATATATATATATATATATATATATATATATATATATATATATATATATATATATACAAGAATTTTTGCATTCTACGATCATATCCTTTAGGCGTTGAACTGTTAAGACCTGTGGCGTGTTTATGCTTGTGGCTACGGTTTGCATTCGCATTTTCTCATGTTGGACTGGTAGTACATGGTTCCGTCACCCTGCTACTGAGTGAATGCGTGATCGACACTGTGAGCTGTGAAATTCGTATGGAATGCTTTTACATCTGTCCGCTGTTCTTTGCACAGTGAACTACATGTTCGGAACAATGGCCGGCTGTCTCTGAATTGACTGGTTTTCCTTTTCGGTTCACGAGTGAATTTTTCAGGAGGCTTCTGGGAGTCGTCGCTGGAGCTACGCAGTTCGTGCTTTGTGAGGCGCTTTCGGTGGGTTGCCCTGCGGAAAGAGACCGGGTCAAGGACGTCTTTCTGGTGAGTGCCGATTCCATCGACAATGAACTGTAGTTTTCATGGAGGAATTTTGTATTGGAATTCTGACGGCGGCATTATGCACAGTATACCTGTGAGGGTGCTGGCTTGCCAAGACTCCTGTCTGTTCCGCTTTTCACATTGGGCAGTGAGGAGCATTTTGTGTGATATTCACTGGCACAGAAACGGAGCATAATGGGGACGAACCGTTGCCGTGAAGTTGAAACGAACTAACTAACTAACTAAATAACTAACTAACTAACTAACTAGCTAACTAACTAACTAACTAGCTAACTAACTAACTAACTAGCTAACTATCTAACTAGTTAGCTAACTAAAACACTAACTAGCTAGCTAGCTAACTAGCTAACTAACTAACTAATTAACTATATATATATATATATATATATATATATATATATATATATATATATATATATATATTGTCTAGACCATGCCACGTGGCCAAGCCATCCATGTATTTACTTCCCTGCCTTCCCATTATACTCTCCCTCTCGATCTTGCCATTTGTCACAAAATTATCCAAGTTATGTATTCGCATAACGTGACCAAACCTGTTGACTGTCTACGTCGAATTTCTCTTATCAGTGTACGATTTTAATGTGTTTCTTGTAGGAATTGGTCATTGGTTTTTCTGTCTGTCCATAATAGACCTTGCATTTTCCTCAGAAACCACATTTCCGTAGCCAGATGTTTATTGGCTTGTCTGTTTGTAGTCCACGCTTCACATCCATACACAAGTAAAAATTCTATGTAGCACTTCAATACTATTTTTCTCGTTGAAAATGACATCATTTTAATGGTCAGTATTTTTTCACCTTGCAAAAGGCTACCTTCGACATGGCGGTTCTTGTTCTTATCTCTTCAAGTTATCTTCCTTCATAACTGTACCGATTCACGTGTTTAAGAATATGCCCATTTACTTGTATCTTACATTGTGGTATTTCCTTCTTCATAAAGACGACCATAAACTGCTCCTTCTTACAATTTAATTCTAACCCTAGTTGTTCACTGTGTGCAACAACCGCATCAACTAAATGTCGCATAAAAATATAAATATAAATATAAAAGTTACTTATCTGTATCATTGTTGTGGGCCATATATGTTTTTCAAAGGATCAGCGTGTTTCATTCTAGTGGTAATCATCTCCAATGGAATAGGGTACATGCACCCATTATTCAGCACATCTCATAGACAGGTTGGGATCAGGCCCAAACTGATAATGTTAGTTCCATGGATTTTACGTTATCGTGGTAGACATAGGCAGGTAATGTTTCTTTTGTGCGGTTTAGGCATCTCATTGCCAAGAGACGCCAACCCAATGTCAAGCCGCAGTGTAGAATCCGTTATAGAAATGGTAGTAAGGGAACTTTCCTGCCAGTTATGATTTTCATATATTTCCTAATGCTACGACAAATTTTCTTGGCTTGTGTATTCTATTATCTTTTCTATTGTCTATTGTCCTTTCTCCCATCCTTGTCTAAATTGCTGCATAAATAAACATATTTCTCCACCTATAGAAGAGGCATTTCACTAAGGGAGACCGGGAAGTCATACTTTATTTATTTTCATTCATTCCATCTCTTTCCCCTGCAGATCTCATTTCTCTGGTAGCTTCACCAAATATTCTTCTCTCCAATGTATTTGCATTTCTTCGGTCTCCCAGAACCTGCTAAATAATTTGTGCAATAATTCAGTTGAGGTAATTATATTATTTCTTCAGGGGGCTGAGTTGTCTCGAGGTATGGTGTCCGCCTCGAGTGCTGGAGGTCCCGGGTTTAAACCCCGGTGAGAGCCGGAATTTGTTCACGTGGACTTCTAGTAAAATAATTTCCCCTGGTCTCTGGGTAGTGATATCGGATGCCCGTGAGTATTGTTGGCAGTTGGAAATCGAAAAAAAGAGTAGCATAAAGGCGCTGCCCGGGCAAACTTTCGAGTTAAAAATCAATCTAAAGTATTTAAGAATCCCTGCCGGTGCTACGGAGTTCATGTACTAAGCTGCGATTCTCCGGACTCAGGCTTGAGTTAGGAGTAGAAAGGATCAGCTATGCCGTGATCTTTATCCGTCGACTAAACTAAACTAAACTATATTGGCTTTAGTATATTCTGCTGGTGTACCATCTGAATCAGCAGCTGACCCATCCATCAGAATGTTTATAGCGTTTCTAATTTCTCCATTGCCGAACTCCGTGGCTAAGGTTTTACGGACGCGATTCGTAAGCTTACTTACTAGCGTCCGAAACGCAGCTGGTTTTAAGGTGTTGGTATGGGAGCCGGTCGTTCAGAAAGCAATGGCAATCCGCTGAACGTAAACTTGCCAAGACATCAACAACAGCAGTAAAATGCTGGTGTTGACAGCGATGTCCTATAAATATGATGTGCAAAAAAAAAAAAAAACATGTTTATAGCTTTTATAATATCTTCATTAGATAATTTCTCAGAAGCCGAACATGAACTCATCTGTGACGAGTCAAAGAGGACGTCCACGAAGAAAATGGATTGACAAAATCAAAGACATTGTATAACCACACGGAATGACACTATCCAGTGCCGCCCACCGCGCGCTGGAACGCAAATTATTCCTCCCCACGCCTCTTGACGGCAGAAGTGGAAGACGATGATGATGATGATGATGATGATGATTATTATTATTATTATTATTATTATTATTATTATTATTATTATTATTATTTGTATCAGTCCATTTCGTTGATTATATTTTCCTACTATTTTCATAGTGGTGCTGTAACGGTGTCTGAGATTTCCTTTCGATATTACTACTTCTGCCCCTCTTGCTAATCCATCTGAATATTGTATTGTATTGTATCCTCCCTGATCCGTTTCTTACTATCTTTACTGACTTCTGTGTATGTCTCACTGACATTTAAAGCTAATTTACTGCTATTATTTAATTCGTTTGTTCTTTTAATTCCTTTTTTTTTCAATTTTTAACGGTTCTCGGCCTTCTACATGCTCTATCTTTTCGTTCCTGTTCCCCGGGAACCTCTATAATGATTTGTTCCAAATGCTTCTAACCAGCTGCCAGCAGTCTTCTGTAATCATTTCGTCTATTGACTGTTGTAGCTCCTGGTAATAGTCTGAGACGATAAATTCTTACTTATCTGTGTGATTTCCGAGTCATTACATTATTTTAAATGGCGTGGGATTGTGGGAAAAGGGCGAGGTGGTGGGGAGGGGGGGGGGGGGGGGGGAGTTTGTGTATCGACTTCATAGTACCGTGATTATCACATATGGCTCAATCAATTTTCACAGAGCGGCCTGCCGAAAGTCTCGCGCACAGCATGAACTCCGTCGCTGAAAAGTCGCCTAAAAGTCGACAGGGTCCACTTTATTGCACTGGATTTTATCCCATATGGCTCGGTCTCTTTCCGCAGCACAAAGCACGAACTCTGTAGCTCTAGCGACGACCCACAGGAGTCTGCGAAAAATTTCATCCGTGAATCGAAGGACGCGGCCCGGAATCGAACCCACAATCTTCGGAGCCCGAGTCAAACGGCTTGACCACTTCGCTACGGAGACTTCCCGTACTCTGTATCTGAATCAACTCTTTCACTACAGGCATAATGTTTCACTCCGTTATTGTTAAATAATTTTGTGTTTTCGTTCAGTACACCTTGAACTCCGTAGCTCCAGCAACGATCCCCAGGAGTCTTCGAGTTCATGACCTTCTGGGCGCTTGGGATGCTACTATCACTTCGCAACGGAAACCCTACTGAGATACCATAAACTGTATCGATATCTATGTTTTTAAAGTTACTTTGTATCGGTTCCTGAGACGAATGTTGCCAATTCCTTGGACTGCCAGAGTAACTAATAAGGATTGCCTGAAAGAGGCTAATGAAACTAGAACATTATATACAACAAAAAGAAAGAGACAAAAAGCTTTCTTTGGTCATATGATGAGGAGAGAATCATTGAAAAACTTCGTGACAACTGGAAAGATCAAATTGGAAGAGAGGCAGAGGCAGATCAAGAGAAATGATGCTGGGTGGATTGAGACGGTGGCATGGAGGAATATCATCAGCAGAGGTGATCCTGTACACCAAAGACCGAGATATGTGGAGAGACATGAACGCCTACGCCAGCTGGCGAGGCACTGTTTGTTGGTGAATATGATGATAATGTATCGTTTGAGTTTCAACTTTAATTTACTTATTAGCAGATGAAGATCCGAACCTACATCTGCGCCTCTGTTAACTTTTACGTTTTGTAGAAATGATCTAAATTTCTTATTAAGGCTATGATGAATCTGCTTTTCTGTATTATGGTCCGGTACTATCCACGCTAGTTTGTGTTTAGTTTTATGTATAACAACTCTTTCGCTATAGACATAATGATTCACTCCGTTACTGTTTAATAGTTTTTATATTTCCGGTCAATACACCTTGTCTGTGTTTCTCTTCATGACCCGTGTTATCCGATCCTATCCTGGTATTCAGGTCACCCAAAGACAATCTGATTCTGCTGTATCTGTGATTACCTATACAAATTTGAAGCTTCATGCAAATTTCCTCCTTAGGTGATTCATCCTGATCACTTGTATACCTTGTTTCGAATAATCCCGAAATCCTAATCTTATAATTTGTAATTTCTGCTACCACCTGGACTTTCTTTCCCAATTCGCACATAGGTCTAACAGTCCAGGTGTCAGTTCTGGAGACTTTCCTATGTGAAAACAGGTAAGTCAGCGAACAACTCTCTTCATGGCTTTCTAAGCATTGCGCCACTTCTTCTTCTAAAAGAGCTTAATTTCATCTTGGTTGCTGGGCTACTCTTCTTTCCCTATATTTAGTATTGTTCATCGTTGGATTTTACAGCTTATTATTTTTTTTTTCTACCGGGCTTGGTAGCTAGTCCTCGCCAACATTTCTTATTAAACTTTTACGGCATACACAATAGCTTGCATTGTTACTATTCTTTGCTTCTCTTAAGGAGCTCGGTGACAGCGGGCGAATGATTAGCAATTCATACCTCATAACTTATATCACGAGTTAAATATATCAATAACACTCGTTAAGGCGCATTGTTTTCACTCTCATGTGACTAGATAAGCTTTTTGACATATCTCACAAACATTGATTGTTCACGTATCTATAAATACTCAATACACTGCATGAAACCACATAGGACACAGATGTGTGAAGGTTTCGCTATCTGACCCACAAAAGACAAGTTCAGCCAAACAAACGTGCGCAGCGTCCAATTCTATCTTCCCAGGGTAAGCATGTAACCTGTATTCATCAATTAATTACACTATATCTTGTATTTTAGACTGTCAACATAGCAATATCTCATCTTAATGTACCATGAAAAAATAAAGAAATGCAAAGGTGTTGATTGGCATTCATAGAACTGGAGAAAAGAATTACAGATATAAGATACAAGTTTAATGATACGGTGGCAACGGATTTTCAATTATAGATTTAAGATACAAGTTTAATGATACTGTGGCAAAGGATTTTAAATCTACCCGCTCCATATATTGTGTTCAGACATAAAGGCGAAAACAAAGTTCTTAAGAGCTATATCGAGCTAATCCTCATGTGAGTATGCCAATCATAGACAATTAGCAGTTGAGTGAGGGATTATATGTAGGATGCGGAGATGTGGTTTTAAAGAAAACTGTGAGAACACCGTCATGGATATATCATGAATCACAACTCACAAACAGTTAAAAACAGCTTTCACACTAGGCAGTTTGTATAAGTCAGCAGAAACTAAATTTAGTACAAAACCTGGTAGCCGCGGTAGTGTCATGGCTAGACCTCACCCGTCAGCAAGATAGGGTCATGGCTAGACGCACAACCGTCGGCCCGATAGTGTCATGGCTAGACACTCACCCGTTGGCCCGATAGTATGATGGCCAGACGCTCACCTGTCGGCCCGATAGTGTCATGGCCAGACGCTCACCTGTCGGCCCGATAGTGTCATGGCTAGACGCACAACCGCCGGCCCAATAGTGTCATGGCCAGACGCTCACCTGTTGGCCCAATAGTGTCATGGATAGACGCTCACCTGTCGGCCCGATAGTGTCATGGCTAGAAGCTCACCTGTCGACCCGATAGTGTCATGGATAGATGCTCATCCGTCGACCCGATAGTTTCTAAGCTTTAAAGATCACCTGTCGGCCCGAAAGTGTCATGGCCAGACGCTCACCTGTCGGCCCGATAGTGTCATGGATAGACGCTCACCTGTCGGCCCGATAGTGTCATGGCTAGACGCACAACCGTCGGCCCAGTAGTGTCATGGCTAGACGCTGACCCATCGGCCCGATAGTTTCATGGCGAGACCCTCACCTGTCGGCCCGATAGTGTCATGGCCAGACGCTCACCTGTCGGCCCGAAAGTGTCATGGCTAGAAGCTCACCTGTCGGCCCGATAGTGTCATGGATAGATGTTCATCCGTCGGCCCGATAGTTTCTAAGCTAGAAGCTCACCTGTCGGCCCGATAGTTTCTAAGCTAGAAGCTCACCTGTCGGCCCGATATTGTCATGGCTAGATGCTCACCTGTTGGCCCGATAGTGTCACGGATAGAAGCTCACCCGTCGGCCCGATAATGTCATGGTCAGATGCTCACCTGTCGGCCCGATAGTGTCATGGCTAAACGCTCACCCATCGGCCCGATAGTGTCATGGCCAGACGCTCACCTGTCGGCCCGATAGTGTCATGGATAGATGCTCACCTGTCGGCCCGATAGTGTCATGGCTAAACGCTCACCCATCGGCCCGATAGTGTCATGGCCAGACGCTCACCCATCGGCCCGATAGTGTCATGGCCAGACGCTCACCTGTCGGCCCGATAGTGTCATGGCCAGACGCTCACCTGTCGGCCCGATATTGTCATGGCCAGACTCTCACCTGTCAGCCCGATAGTGTCATGGCCAGACGCTCACCTGTCGGCCCGATATTGTCATGGATAGATGCTCACCTGTCGGCCCGATAGTGTCATGGATAAACGCTCACCCATCAGCCCGATAGTGTCATGGCCAGACGCTCACCTGTCGGCCCGATAGTGTCATGGCAAGACGCTCACCTGTCGGCCCGATAGTGTCATGGCCAGACGCTCACCTGTCGGCCCGATAGTGTCATGGCTAGAAGCTTACCTGTTGGCCCGATAGTGTCATGGATAGATGCTCATCCGTCGACCCGATAGTTTCTAAGCTAGAAGCTCACCTGTCGGCAAGATAGTTTCTAAGCTAGAAGCTCACTTGTTGGCCCGATAGTGTCATGGCTAGATGCTCACCTGTCGACCCGATATTGTCATGAATAGATGCATATCCGTCGACCCGATAGTTTCTAAGCTAGAAGCTCAACTGTCGGCCCGATAGTGTCATGGCCAAACGCTCACCTGTCGGCCCGATAGTGTCATGGCCAGACACTCACCTGTCGGCCCGATAGTGTCATGGATAGATGCTCATCCGTCGACCCGATAGTTTCTATGCTAGAAGCTCACCTGTCGGCCCGATAGTGTCATGGCCAGACACTCACCTGTCGGCCCGATAGTGTCTAAGCTAGAAGCTCACCCGTCGGCCCGATAGTGTCATGGACAGATGCTCATCCGTCGACCCGATAGTTTCTAAGCTAGAAACTCACCTGTCGGCCCGATAATGTCTAAGCTAGAAGCTCACCTGTCGGCCCGATAGTGTCATGGACAGATGGTCACCCGTCGACCCGATAGTTTCTAAGCTAGAAGCTCACCTGTCGGCCCGATAGTGTCATGGCCAGACGCTCACCTGTCTCCCCGATAGTGTCTAAGCTAGAAGCTCACCCGTCGGTCCGATAGTGTCATGGACAGATGCTCATCCGTCGACCCGATAGTTTCTAAGCTAGAAGCTCACCTTTCGGCCCGATAGTGTCATGGCCAGACGCTCACCTTTCGGCCCGATAGTTTCTAAGCTAGAAGCTCACCCGTCGGCCCGATAATATCTAAGCTAGAAGCTCACCCGTCGGCCCGATAGTGTCATGGACAGATGCTCATCCGTCGACCCGATAGTGTCATGGACAGATGCTCATCCGTCGACCCGATAGTTTCTAAGCTAGAAGCTCACCCGTCGGCCCGATAATGTCTAAGCTAGAAGCTCACCCGTCGGCCCGATAGTGTCATGGACAGATGCTCATCCGTCGACCCCATAGTGTCATGGATAGATGCTCATCCGTCGACCCGATAGTTTCTAAGCTAAAAGCTGCCCCGTCGCCCGATAGTGTCATGGACAGATGCTCATCCGTCGACCCGGGTCAAAAACACGGAGAACGACAGAAATTAGGACTAGTAAAGTGAAAGCATTCATTAACTGATGGTTACGCTGAAAATAAAAACGATAAATAAAATGACATTATAGAATCACCAACGTCGAGTTCATAGGGAGAACTCAACCAATTCAATTGAATCAAGAAGAGAAGTGAGGAAATGACACTGAAACTGAATAGGAAATACACTGAGAAAATATGTGAATAGTATAGCTAAGAATCCTCTCTCTGGATTCGACAGTGCAGTAGAATTAGATGGAGACACAGAAATACTCAGAAAAGAGAATAAGGCAACGATTTAAAATATGTGGATGACATGGAGTGGGGTTTAGGAGATAGCAAAGTATAGGAGGGCTAGCAGTTAGTTGGGTGAGACTTATGCTTTACTAGAAAATAGGCAGAAGAAAATAACAGTGGCTTAAAATTGATGAGCACTGATTATTTCGACTTAGCGAAAGCGGAGATGGGTTGGGATCGCACATGTCTATAATCATCAATGTTTCTCTTGTGAGAAAATATATCGACTGCTTACTTCTTGATTTAATGTGTGCTTCGTATTTACATTAGGGGTTACCAGCCTCATTTTAAAATCTACACTTAACTTAGAACATTATACAAACCACACTTAACTGAGAACATTATATACAACTTTAAGAAAGAGACAAACAATAGTTGCTGGTGATGTAATGAAAAGAAAGGCGGCTGTTAGTGTAGTAGTTGAGAATGATAATGTTGTAATCACACTGATAATGTTATGAGCGGGATCGGCAGAGAGTTCGACGTTTATTACTCAGTGCATTCAGGCCTACATAATGTGATGGCTTTATCACAATACAGATCCATAGAAAGAAACTGTTGTGGGACATATTAATCAATTAATGAGAAGGGAGGCGTGGGGGCACATCGTTCCTGAGGCCCGCGTTCGAATCCTCGGTAAGATGATGGATTTTTTTTTTCTGTCGGGGCACTACAATGAACCCTAATCTGCAGTTCGTTGCGACAGCATGAGCCAAGCGCCTTTAATTCGTCAGGCTCAAGATCCCCTATCCTACATCGCAAGGTACTATAGGCAGTAATGATCAGTTCTTAAGAATGGATAAGAAGCAAACAGGTCAATCGTTTTCAATTGTTTTCAATATCTAGGCTACACCGTAACATTTGACAGAAGGTGTGACGCAGAGGCAAAGTCAAACATAAAAAAATGTTACACATTTGTTTACACAATTAATGATTACGAAAAACTATATATCACAAGGCAAACTCATGCATGGGCACGAATGACGGGCAAAGAATAATGATACGGGGAAGAAATCAAGGGCTGCGGAGATGTGATTTTTAATAAAAATGGACACAGAAGAAAACAAATGCTGAGGTTTTGAAAGTTGCAGATATTGCAACAGCACAAATGAAAATAATAAGCAAAAGACAAACCAAATGTATAGCAATTTTTATTAGAAGAGATGCAATAGAGAAATTGGCTTTCTGTGAAAAAATATCAGCCAAGAGACACCGAGGAATATGAAGAGACACGTATGTAGACAGTTTAAAAAACAGTAAGGACACAAATAATGGTATAAGCAATACAAACTTTACCAATCCATCCGACGACGGAGAGCACTGGGCGGTCGTGGTCGTCGATGTCGTCTCTATACCAGATCTATGAAGACGAAAAAAAGTTCGATTTTATTACAAATGCAGCCGATGACCCGCAGACCACACAAGTCAACCCCCACCTACACGTGGTGCAGACCGGGCAACCATGACCGCGAGGTCATGGGCTAACGGGACTATTGCTCGCCATAGGGGATGGACTCCCTGTAGTTAGATTAGTATCCTAAACCTGCGACTGGCCTAGCAAGCCCGAAGGGGATCTTCATACTGCTCGTAGAAAAACTAAGAAGTATAACAACACAACCTTCCTACCAACTCTATGCTACCAATGCCAAACCTGGACAATGACAGAACAAGAGAAAAGAAAAATCACAACAACAGAAATGAGGTTCCTGAGAAGAATACTCAACGTATCAAGAAGAGATAAGATCAGAAATGAAGAATTCAGGACTAAAGTGGGGGTTAAAGCAGCACCAGATTTTATTAGAAAGCAGCAAGTCAAATGGTTTGGCCATGCAAGTAGGTTACCAGTCAACAGCATGCCACAACAAGCAATGATGTACAGATCAGATGGAAACAGAGGAAGAGGCCGACCACGTAAACGTTGGACGGAGGAAATAGCAGAATCCATGGGAATGTCGATATATGAAGCCCATAATCGGGCACTCTCACGAAGTTTATAATTCACCTCGACACCGCAAGGTACAAGAGGAATATGATGAGATGAGATGAGATGAGCAGCTGATAAACACTATACTATCCAGCCCAGACGGCAAGGTACTGCTGTCGTTAGTGCGTTTGTGTGCCGGTGAAATGTCTGGGCAGAAACAATCCTTAAATAATTCAGTGCCAAACAATAAGTAGGTTTGGAACAAACAAATCAATAGAGAAAAATAGAAGGATAGCGGAAAATGGGAAGGAGGGGTGTGTTACAATTATGACTTGAAAGTTGTTAATATGGAAGCAGACATGGCTGTATCATATATACATTAAAGGGGGTTGTAAGGGGGAAACTATTGTATTTATATTTTAACTATAGTTTGATTTATAAGCCCGTGGCTGTTATGGGAAGTTTGAATAAGACGATTTATCACCCAATGGCAATTAATCAGTTAATATGTCAGTTTTATCATTCCTGCATAAAGCTCACTCCCCGGTGAGGTTAAAATTAGCATAGAGGTGGATTCTTAATTTTGACAGTCATAACACGAATTGATCCATGAAGTCGGAGATCGAAATTTGTGAAGGGGCATGATTGCCCATGCCAGCCGACAAGGCACTGGATGATGATACTAATTTCACATGACCCTTGGTCTCTTGGGTAATGAGATAGCACACCTAGCCGTCTTGAATACAGGCGAAAAACGGGAGATCCCATGTGCACGTTACGCATCCCACAGCAAGTGGATATTGTGATGAGCAGACGGTAAACCGCTGTTTTGGCTAAAATGATACGAAAAGTTAAAAAAAAAAAAAAAAAAAAACCAATAGGCATTTTATTTTTGGCTCGCTTGCTTTGAACTCAAGTGTAGTCCATACACGCTATTGATGTACTGAATTTTGCGTGTGGGTATCTTTCGCTATTAACAGTGTCCCTCGCCAACAGGCGAACCCACTCTGACTTCAGAGGTACTTGTAATTTACGTTCCAATGTCAAGACGACAGGTCAACATTATAGTCCTGCAGTCCGGTGTAGGGACTGAACCGCTTAGCTCGGAATCAGCACAGCGGATGTGTAAGAACACGCGTTCTTACCCATTCGGCTATGCGGACCTGAGTAACTCATGGGCAGATAGAGTCCATTGCCTTGGATATAAATATGTCTAGAGGAAGCTAACCTTTCGCATATGCATACTGAAGTCGAACACTCTGTTACCTCTGAGGTACATTACTAAGAGTGACTTACACCCCCTCTAAAGAGGAAAGAAGAAGAGGAAGAATGATATCATGAGCTGAAGACATACTTATTAAGTAATTACATGCTATTTTTATTTTCAGGAACGGAATCTTTGCAACAATTAGTTGGATACAGATAGAATCAACCAGTTTTATAGAGAGCTACAGTTCACGAAACATAATAATCCTTACAGTGCAGTTTGTTCACCAGTAACACACCAGAAGACCATCATGACATACATCGACTACGATATGCTAGACATGGCAAACAAGAGTTTAACCAATGCTTTCATCTTTGCCATTTTCTTCGCCAACTGTACTCTCATTTGGAAGATAGTTAGAAAAGGCGGATATTTATACACTCCAAAAAACCTCACTATGATATCCCTCGCCATTGGTGACATATTTTTGGCTTTATTCTCGTTAGTGGTGCATGATAGAATTCTCTTTGATAACGTGTCGTTACCTTGCAGTACTTACAGAGCTTATTACGTGTATATGCGGTTTTTGATTCATTTTGTCTTCGGCTGTGGATTGATAGTGCTAACGGCTGAGCTTGTGCGTAGATACAGAAGGCAACAACCAGCAGGATTGACCTCAACCAGTATCATCAAGTCAATCTTATGCAGTGTTTGTCCCTGGATTATGGGACTGTTAGTCGTTCTCCCATTGACAATGGCTGGCGTTACAACGGAGGTGTATCCATGTTTTGACACTCTGACGACCAACAGAGAGCAAGCCATGCATGGGGTCTCTATAATATTACCTGCTACTATGTCCTTTGTCGTGGTTATCGCTGCTTATTTTGTCAGACTACCACCCGATTATTACTTTAATGTGAACAACCAAGTCACTGAAGAAACGGGCTTAACAAACGCAAGTAACAGGCAAGGAATGACCATGCAATACAATACTGCAGGTATAGGTCAAAATCCACCACACACCACAGTAGAAAAAATCCACTTTACACCTAATAATTCCTCTAATCTGAGGGATCAGGGTTTCTCCGCCCCACAATACACAGTAACACAATACCCTGTACAACAACAGTACCCACAACAATACCCGGCACAGTCTAACGTAGTCTTCCCAGCCCCTGTTAACCCAAATCAACCAGGTGCAGTTTTCCCAAATCCAGGCAAAGAACGAAAGTTACTAGGCCTTACTTCAACCGTGTATTGTGTTTGCGTTCTACCCCTTGCCGTCTACACAATTGGAACCTTGGTCCTGGATTACGAGATTAGTTCCACAGATATCATTATTAGCACGTCCTTCTTTTGGCTGTCTCTTCTCAGGTCATTTATAACTCCCTGCATTTTTATTGATATTGTCACTCGCACATAGAAACAAAAAGTGCCCATACGGCATTGAAACATACAGGTAAATAAAGCATAGACACACAGCAGTGAAAGTGACAGGTAAAAGAAAACATTGACAAATAACGCTGGAACTGACGAATACATATAATATCGACAAATACCACTGAAAGTGACTGGTACATATAACACAGATAAATACCACTGACAGAAGCTGGTACATATAACATAGGCAGATGTATTTATGTGGGAAATAAACATATTCAAGGTTTTTTTTCCAGTTAGTTGCATATCATTCACAGGAAGTGGCAGTCAACCCCAGCATTTTTGGCTGTTTGTGGTTCTAGGGCAAGTGTTCAATCATTAGCTTGCCATTTCTTTCTGGATGACCGCTACTCATACCATTGTATGGAAGCCAACGCAAGACGGTCTGCTTCCAATTCGCTCCGCGGTATGTGGGATTACGAATTGCATTCGTATCTACCTCGACCCAGAACCTGCCTAGTTTTATCAAACGTAGAACAATTACGCAGTTTGTCTCCCCCCCCCCCCCCCCCCCCCCCCAAAAAAAAAAAAAAAATTAAGGTTACACTGTTACAAAAAAAAAAAAACTTAACGAGAGTAAAACACAGAAAACATAAAGCATTATAGGCTAAGAACATATAAGTTGTACTGAACAAAGAAAAGTAAACAACCATTCTTGAAAATTATAGTTTATGTAAAACTGCACACTGTAGACTCAGTTACTTTAGATCATGCTATCATGACTCAATACAACCCATCATCTTTCTCTCATTGATTTACACATTATTAAAAATGCATTCCCACCAACCCTTTAATGTGTCGGCACACACACAATAATCTGCAAGTCATGGTGAGGCGGGACAGTATCAACCGTCGACTAATCCTGTCTTGAACGCTAGTGGTATATTGGTGAAAATGTCAATCAATGTTGGATTCATCTTTACCAAATGCCAGGCCGACTATCGTATACGGTCATGCTTCTCTGCATTTTGCGATATCGTGTCAACACTGTTCCGTGCCAAGTCAGAAAGGCTGTCAAGAATCTTCTGTGGCTGTCTTCCTCTATCTCTGTTTCCACAAATCTTGCCAGTTGTCATATCTTCCAGTTTTTCTCTTTCCGTGATGTGGCCCAAAAAAAATACGATTGCCTTTTTCTGATGTTTGTGGTCAATTTGTTTATTAAATTAGCGGCTTTCAAAACATGGTTTCCCTGTTTGCTTTTTTGTGTTGAGTGACTTCTGCGTATGCGCCCGGGGAGATGCAGCGAAATGTGCCAGGAAATAAATTGTGAAAGTTATTGTGCGTGTCTTCAATATTCAAATTTAGATGACCCATTTCCGCTGTTCCAGAATTCCTAATAACCTTCTTTAACTGATTCAGTTCCGATGGATATTACATCGCCAATTGTGACCTTCTAATTAGACAGACGGTCAATAAATCGTTATAATAGCGGTATCGTTTAATTTAGTGTTTTTTTTTTTTTTTTGGGTATCTTCCGCAATTTTAATGCTCATTGAACAGAGATTTACATTATAATGCTTGTTCATTTGACGGTGTACGATGTTTGGTCCAAACTTACTTTTTAATCAGTTAAACCTTAATCTCTGACCATAAACTACGTAGTGTTATAATGATAAATCCCCTAGTGCCTATGTTATGATGTTGTGCTATGCTGACCACGTTAACTATCCCAGGGAACTCTCTAGTGTCCATGTTATGATTTTGTGTTATGGTGACCACGTTAACTTTTCCAGGGAATTCTTTAGTGTCCATGGTATGATGTTGTGTTATGGTGACCACTTGGATTCACTAGAAGACATGTGTTCAGGGCGTGTTGATGCCAGAACAACTCACTTCAAGAACAGTTCATTCGTGTCACTGCTGGACAACCAACCCGTGACCACTCCGTTGGAAGACGAGTTTAGTAGCAATAGAACCACTGCTTCGCTAAAAGTCGACTTCAGAGTCAAAGAAACGATCTCATCTCATCTCATCTCATCATGTTCCTCTTGTACCTTGCGGTGTCGAGGTGAAGTATAAACTTCGTGATAGTGCCTGATTATGGGCTTCATATATCGATATTCCCATGGACTCTGTTATTCCCTCCGTCCAACGTTTACGTGGTCAGCCTCTTACTCTGTTTCCATCTGGTCTGTACATCATTGCTTGTTGTGGTATGCTGTTGACTGGTAACCTACTTGCATGGCCAAACCATTTGACTTGCTGCTTTCTAATAAAATCTAGTGCTGCTTTAACCCCCAGTTTAGTCCTGAATTCTTCATTTCTGATCTTATCTCTTCTTTATACGTTGAGTATTCTTCTCAGGAACCTCATTTCTGTTGTTGCGATTTTTCTTTTCTCTTTTTCTGTCATTGTCCAGGTTTGGCATTGGTAGCATAGAGTTGGTAGGAAGATTGTGTTGTAAAAAGCTTTCTTAGTAGTTATTGATACATGTTTGTTCTTTAGTATTGGTGCCATTTGTCCAATGAGTTGATTTGCCTTATTGCACCTATTTTCGATCTCGTCTTCTGATCTGCCATTTGATGATATTATACTTCCTAGGTACTTGAAACTCTTTACTTGTTTCAAGGGATGTTCGTTTAGGTGAATTGTTGTTATTTGTTCTTCTTTAGTTATAGTCATTACCTCTGTTTTGCTTGAGCTAATTTTCATGTTATGTTCCTTACACATTTCGTTTAAACTATTCATGTGGTCTTGTAATTCAGCTTCTGATTTAGCTATGTCGTCCGCAAAAAGGAGTTCTCTAATGGTTAGAGTTGCAGATGGTTCTTCTTCTGTGTTCTGGTCATGCGGTATTCTTGATGTCTCTGCTTGGCTGGTTTCTTTACATATGTTGTCTATATATGTTATGAACAAGAGAGGTGACAGGACACAACCTTGTCGTACTCCAGATCTTATGGTGAAGGGTTCTGAGTGTCCTCCAGTTGCTCTCACTATGCATTCACTGTTGTATAAACTTCTACATAGGTGTGTTAGATGCGTACTCACTCCATATTGTTTAACGATTTCCCTCAGCTTGTTTCTATCTACTCTATCGAATGCCTTTTCTTGGTCGACAAATGCTAAGTAGTGTGTTTCATTGAAATCGATTGATTTTTCTATAAGCTGTCTAAGAGCAAAAATGGCATCTGTGCATCCTTTGCTTTTCCTAAATCCAAGTCGTGTGTCGCTTAGCTTAGCTGGGGTTCTAAAGTAGTTCGTAATCTTTTTTCAAGAATTTTGCAAAATATTTTCCTAATATGACTCAACAGTGAAATGCCTCTGTATTGTGTGCAGTCTCTTTTGCTGCCTTTGTTTTTCCAAATTGGGATAATTATGGCGTTTGCCCAGTCTTGTGGTGTCTGTTGTTCTACCCAAACATGGTTTAATAGTCTATGTAGCCAAGCTGTTCCTACTTCTCTTGCTGCTTTAATTAGTTCATTTGGTATTTTATCCTGTCCCGGTTATTTGTTCAATGGGGCTAATCTGATGGCTTCTATAATTTATTCTTTTAGTATGTCTGGTTCTAGTTCTTCTGTGACATCGGTGTAGGTCTCTTGAATTCCTGTGTCATCTGATGGGATGTTGAGAAGTTGTTCGAAATACTGCTTCCATCTTATTAGGATTTGTTTTTGTTCACTTATTGGGTCTCCATTTTCGCTGTTAACTATTTCAGTTGGGTCAAAGGGTTCTCCTCTGGTTCGCATTGCACCTATCTTTTTGTAGAAGTTTCTAGTTGCCTCCTTGTAGTTTTTATTTAGGGCTTCTCCATACTATTCCCAGTCTTTTTGTTTTTCCCTCTTTACTATTCTACTCACATGTCTTCTCGCTATTCTATATTCTATGTAATCACATTCCTGTTTGCTCTTCAACCACTTTTTTATATTTTTCCTTTTTGTCTTTTACTGCTTTCTATACTTCTGCGTTCCACCAACTTGTTATTTTCTTTATCCGGGTTTTGCGTTATTTCGTGGTTCCACATGTTATTTTAGCAGTATTTATAATGCAAAAAGGGACGCAGAGGTGTTTCCAAGGCACCAGGGCCGGGTTATATACTGGCCAAGACCTATTGACGCGTCCTCGTCGAGCGTCCTGGGCAACAGGTCCCTTCGGGGTCCTGGCTAAAGTCAGTAGGATCGCCGATTCCTCCGAAGTCGGAGAGTGTCTGCCTGTACGGCGAGGAACCACCAGTCTGCACACCAATAAGTCAGACATGGGACAACGGATACTCACGCAAAACTCAGGTCCTGTATGACATCACACTGATGTTGGACAACAGGATGCCTTCATCCGACATACAGGACTTCGCGTTGGAGCTCAAGCCAACGAACACAAGCAAGCATAATGCAAAAAGATCTTCTGCTGTAATCTCTTCTATGTTTAAAAATACACACCAAAAACAATATGTAGCACCATTTCTGGCACAATTATATACATTTATTTATTATCGGTGACTGTGTGTTGTGTGTATCTCAGCTAAACTACGATTTCACTATTCATTTCATATGATATTTAGTTCTGAAGTATGCTAAAGACCGGATGTAGCGAAATATACATGGCATTAAAATGTGCAAACTATTGTGTGTTTCTTCAGTGTATAATTTCGCTATGGGCATACATTGTTGTGTATTTTACATTTGACAAAAGGATAAAGACGTTGTGATTATACTTAGGACATTTAGCTTACTTACATTTCTTCTTCGTGTATTCCATGCGTGTGGCACTAGTCATCATTACTATGCAGTTTTCTGTCATGTATCCTGTCCATCTGTTCTTATACACATGTTTCTCCATACCATACTATCAAACTGCCTTTCATCTTCTCTCTTGGTCTCCCCCTGCCTCTGTTCTCCCCTATCTTCCCACATCTCATGAAGTGCCCAAAGAAAATGGATTGAAGACATATTTGAATCATTTAAAACTACATATTCCAGATTCATAGCTGGAAATTTGTTTGTTCACACTCACCAGCACTGTGACATTTCAAAATAAATATTTGTTTAAATGTAATACGTAGTCTCACTTTGAGTACTTAATGCACGCTGCATAAAAGAGTGCAAGGCAAAGAGAAAATACTAGTGAGAACAAAAGTGAGTGCAAATGATGTTTTCAGTTAGAACAAGTAATACATTCTTCTTCTCTTTCGTCTTTGTCTTCTGCTGCTGCCGTAGCTGCTACTTCTTCTTCTTCTTCTTCTTCTTCTTCTTCTTCTTCTTCTTCTTCTTCTTCTTCTTCTTCTTCTTCTTCTTCTTCTTCTTCTTCTTCTTCTTCTTCTTCTTCTTCTTCACCAAATTAGTGTATTAAATTATATCTGAAAATACCCCCAGAGTATCTAATGCA
Source organism: Cepaea nemoralis (assembly GCA_014155875.1). Taxonomy (NCBI): domain Eukaryota; kingdom Metazoa; phylum Mollusca; class Gastropoda; order Stylommatophora; family Helicidae; genus Cepaea; species Cepaea nemoralis. The sequence continues at coordinate 385,329 of JACEFZ010005193.1, read as the reverse complement.
ATGAACAGCAAGCGCTTAAATGTATTACAGGTTCCAAAGCCTAGATTGGATTGATACAAAACAAGTTTCGCGTATTCTGGTGCTCACTTGTGGAATAGCCTTCCACCAGATCTGAAAATGCCAATGAGTCCCTACACATTCAACCTAAATCTCTTTCAATTCTTTTTTCATACCGACTATATGCCTCCATAAGTCACCTACTGATATCATTTTTTCACTATCATTTTTCACTGTGTGAGTGAGAGAGTGGGTAAAAGAGTGAATGAGAAAGAGTGTGAGTGAGATAGTGAGTATGAGACAGAGAAAGTGAGAGAGTATATATGCGCGTGTGCCTGCGTGAATGAAAGAGCTAGTGAATGTATGTGTGCACGTATGTGTGAGAGATTGAGTGAGAGAATGAGTTAGTGTGAGAGAGAGGTTGTGTTGTGTGTCTGCCTGTCTGTGTGAGAGAGTGAGAAAGTAAGTGAGTGACTGTGAGTTAGAGAGCCGGCGAGTGAGTGAGTGAGTAAGGGAGAGTGAGTTAGTGAGTGAGGGGGAGAATTTGTGTGATGTGCGTGTGTGAGTGAGTGTGAGAGCAAGTGAGTGTGTAAGAGAGAGACAGTGGGTGAGTGAGAGAGTGCATGAGAAGTGAATGTGTGTGTGTGTGAGAGAGAGAGAGAGAGAGAGAGAGAGAGAGAGAGAGAGAGAGAGAGAGAGTGAGTGTGTGTGTCTGTGTATTTGTCTGTGTGTGCCAATAAGAAAGTGAGTTAGTGTGGTTTAGAGAGTAAATGAGTGAGTGTGAGTGAGAGGGTGAGATTATGTGAGACAGCGTGTATGTGTGAGTAAGTGTGTGGGAGGAAGGGTGGGTGTGTGTACGTGGGTCCATATGTGTGTATTCGTGTGTTAACATGTGTGTATGTGAGTGTATATGTGTGCATGTCTGAATGTGCGTATGGGTGTGTATGTGTAAGTGTGTGTAAATGTGTGTATTATGTGTGCTTGTGTGTGAGTATGTTTATATGTGTGTTTATGTGTGCGTACATGTGTGTATGTGTTTATATGTATGTTAGTTTAGTTTGTTATTTTAGTCGATGGATCAACATCACGGCACACGGGTGCATCCCATAAGTGCTCCGCTCTCCTCCTAACTCAAACCTGAGTCTGGAGAAACTCAGCTCAGTGCACGAACTCCGTAGCACCGGCAAGGATCATGAAATACTTTGGGTAGATTTTTAACTCGAAATTTTGCCCGGGCAGCGCCGTTAGGCTACTCTTTTTCGATTTCCAACTTTTACGTGCGCAACAATACTCACCGGCGTCCGATCTCACTACCCAGAGATCAGGGGAATTACTAGAAGTCCACGAGAAAATATCCTGGTCATCACCGGGGCTTGAACCCGGGACCTCCAGCACTCGAGACCACGCAGCCCCCTCTTATATCGAGAGACCACGCACCCCCCCCCCCTTATATGTATGTGCGTATGTATATGTGTGCATGTGTGCGTGTGTATATATATATATATATATATATATATACATATATATATATATATATATATATATATATATATATATATATATATATGTATGTTCGTGTATGTATGTGCATATGTTTGTGTGTATGTGTGCATGCATGCAGTGTATGCGAGGGAGTCTGTATGTGTGTGTGTACGTGTGTGTAAGTATGTGTGTATGGGCGTGGATGTGTGTATGTGTGTATGTGTGCGTTGGTATATGTGTGTATTTGTGTGTATATTGTGTGTATGCTCGTGTGTGTAACCACACTCAGTTAATAGTAACCACAGTAACTTTCTCCGTAACCACATCTCCGTTCATTCTACGCTCTTTCCAATTTGTTCATCGATGTTCCATGATTCACTGCAATACAACAGAATTGGTAGTAAGTATCATGCCAGCATTCTCTTTCTTACTTTTAATGATAGTGATTTAATGTGTAAAGTACTTTTCATTTTCTGAAATGCTGATTTTGTTTGAAATATTCTGCTCTTAATCTATTTCGTGCATCTTCAAACTGTTATTATAACTACCTGTAGGTATTTAAATTTAACAGTGTCTTTAAGCTTTTCCCCCTTCTTTTTCATCACAAATATGGTGTCATTTTTTGTTTGTTTGATATAACCAATGTTTCCGTTTTCTTAATATTAAAGGAAAGTCTTTTATGCACCCTCTGGTTGTGCAATATCTAAAGATTGTTGTAGATCTTTTGTATTTACCGCCATAAATACTATGTCCTCTGAAAAGTATAACATCTAATAGCCATCGAAATACTGTTTCTGAGAATATACAAAGAATACCAATGACGGACAGAAAAACCATAGAGACAAGTCCTACAAGAAACACGTGAAAACCTAAATTGATTCGAGAAATTGGACAGCTTAGTCAGAACAAGAAAGATTGGTGTGTAAACGGGAAGGTGAAAGCAAAGAAATAAATACTTGGTTGACTTGGCCATATGGTATAATCGAACCAAGACCACAGAGATAATCCAAGACTGGTGATTGAGATTTGGTTTCTTTTAAAGGGTTTACAAGGCAATAGAGGCTACTTCATTTCACAGGGTATTATCCCATATGCTCAGTCTGCAACAACCTTCGAAGCGTGAGGCGGGCAGCGTCAGCTCTTCGCCACGGAGATTCCCAGATGGTCGAGTGAGATGGCGAACCATGACCGTCCACGCCTATCTTTATGACACGTAATGATGATTGCTCATAGACTCTTTGCAATAATGGTTATGGCTGCTCAAAATATCAGGGAACCACGGAAATTATAATTGCAAATTGATTTGATCCTGGAGGCCTTCACTAGGCAGTATTCTACATTATACATCTTTAATAGTGCATGCGATGAAAAAGATGTATACGTAATGATACAGCATAGATCGGGAAGCCTATGTACAAAGTTGTAGCTGGTTGTATGTCCTTTACAGGACTTCGCAATCACTTCCAGAATTTATTGACTGATTGTAATTCTCTAGACTAACTTTCAGTAGCCTACTATTGTTTTCTGTACGGCGAACCCTCATACCATTGTGAAAATCAACGCAAACCTATCTGCTTCCAAATTGCCTGCGACCGACTTTTAACCCGGTATATCGTATTTGTGAAACTGCGTTCACCACTACCCCCAACCCAGAGACACTAACGATATGTAAAGTTAAGTTAGTTGCGTATCCTTTACAGGACGTCACAGTCAACACCGGCATTTTACGGCTGTTTGTGATCTCTTGACAAGTATACATTCAGTAGTTTGCTATTACTTTCTCAAAGACCGGCACCAATAAAATTTCGTAAAAGACTAACGCAGGGTTGTCTGCTGGCCGCAGCTGTGTTTCGAACGCGGTATGACGGATTACTAACTGCGTCCGTAACACCTTCGCCATGGAGCCGGTATCTGAAAAGCTCCATTATTATGTTTCTCTTCGTATATGTGTTATGATTACTATCTGTCTCCTTTGATTTATTTTTATTTTCTATATCAAGTGGGACGTAAGTATTTTCCATAAATTACGTTAGCTTATTCCCTTCCTGTACCCTTGGACTTGCGACCTTTCGATTCGTCTTCTTGGGGTTTACCCTAGGGTATGGTTTCCTTGTGTGCCTTCACAGCTGCTACCGTTTCTATCCCTTTGCGTTTAAGCGTCTTCTTTCCTGTCGTGTATAATTCTGACGTTGTTAATTCTGTAATTTTCTTGTTATCCCTAAATCATGAAGAAGTAGTTGTTACTTCGTTTATATCCTTTTTTCTTATCTGTTCTAACTTTCTTTTTTTGATATTGCTCTGTTATTTCTGTTGGTGACACACTTGTCATCTGACGAGTCAGTTTCTATCGACAAAGTTCGGCACATTTGTGATCTTTTTGACATCGAAATTTCTCTATCAATAGATTAATCTTCTTCCCTGGTATCGGAGCTATGTTCCGGCACGACTATATGGCTATTTGTGTGTGTGTATGTATGTGTCCGTGTGTGTGTGTGTGTGTGTGTGTGTGTGTGTGTGTGTGTGTGTGTTTGTGTGTGTGTGTGTGTGTGTGTGTTAATGTTCTTTACGCTTTATTTTACTAATCGACGCTTCTGCATCCTTTTTACTTTCCTTTATTTTTTTCCTGTTTGCTCGATTACTTCTTTTGTTGGGAAATATTTTTTTTTTCTGGTTGCACTTTGACAATATACATAGATTCCGCTTGATTGACTGTCTGTGTCTGGGTCTCTTATTCCACTTTCGGACTACAAGAAGTCTTCTCTATTATGTCTTCTTTGTTACTTATTTTCTCGACAGAAAACATCAACTGTCTTATTTCGAACCACTATTCTCTTGAGGACTTGGCGTCTTCACTGTTATATGGTTAGGTACATCGTCTATTATTGCTCAATCCTCTGAGATACGTTACCTGCACCATCTTATCATTACCATTCACAGGTAATTCATTTTTGTATTTACACGGCACTGTGCCTCAGTCACTGGTTTTGCCTGAACGCAGTTAACAGCTCTAAAAAACATGATTACACTGTCTGTCACTGACATTAACTGACTGCCTTATATTAAACTTTTTTTAAGCTGAAGTATCTCTTAATTATTCCTTGTTTCAATATCGACCGTTCGTTTCTTCACTTGTCAACTAGCTATGACACTGTATGTAATAACACGTTTAGGTTATCAAGAAACCTTATTGTAAGCCACATGTTTCTTTGTACCTTACTCATTGTAACACGTTCTTGCCAAAATTTACATTTAGCAATACCATAACTTGTATTTTCCCAGACGTATTGTTTTTACCTTTCCTCTGGAGTAAACTAGGCAGGCCGAGAGAGGGATCATGCTGCATGGGAAACACTTGGTCTCTAGAAATCAGCCCAGGCTTGTATTATGAAGAGGTGTAACTCCACCCCTGGTCTTAACTATTGACAGTTACCGCCATGGATTCTAGTTATTATGTCTTATTTGAAGCTTAATGTAACATAGATCGACTGTCAAGACGGCAAGATGCCAGTCAGTCAGTCAGTCAGTCAGTCAGTCAGTCAGTCAATACCATGACAATGCACACACACACACATAAACCTTCGATGTTTACCTAATTAACTATTTAACTACAGTAGACTAGTCTTGACTGGAACTGTGAGATGAACTTCTCTCACAAAAATTGTGCTGGACTCGTGTGTTGTGTTGTTGTAATGCATTACGGGAAAGGACGCTTCTTGTTCTTGAAAGTATGTAATTAATTTGAATAACGAAGACACAAACAACAGAAGGCATTATTTATTGCCTGACATATGTCGCTGCATCTCGTCAGGTATATCATCATTATCAAGCGTTCATGGCTCTCCATAGATCTCGGTCTTTGGTGTTCTGGATCAACTCTGGTGATCGTATTCCTCCATGCCACCGTCTCAATCCATCCAGCATCATTTCTCTTGGTCTTCCTCTGCCTCTCTTCCCCTCGATCTTTTCAGTGGTCACAATGTTCTCCAATGCCTCTCTTCTCATCACATGACCAAAGAAAGCTGTTTGTCTCTTTCTTATAGTTGTAAATAGTGTTCTAGTTTCATTAACCTCTTTCAGGCAATCATTGTTAGTTACTTTGGCAGTCCAAGGAATTCACAACATTCGTCTCAAAAACGACATCTCTGTTGCTTCTAATTTCTTCCTGATGTTAATTTACATTCCAAGATTCGCTGCCACACAGCATAACTGGTTCTATATAGCACTTCAGCACTCTCTTACATTCACTGATAGCGACTTATTGCATAAGACATGTCCGGAGTGCAATGAAGATACCCCAACTGATAACTGATAACTGATAACTGCACAAGATACTCTCCATTTTCTGAAATGCGGCTTTTGCCTGCATATTCTGCTCTTAATCTCTGTTGCACATCTTCCATCTGATGTTATAAGTGCCCCTAGGTATTTAAAATTATCCACTTGGTTAAGAATTTCCCCTTCTACTTCTATGTCACATTTTGGTGTCACCATTTTCTTTGATATCGTCAGGTAAATACTGCAGAATTTACACAACATAAACTGAAATAACTAGATATATCCTTCGAGCTGAAATATACACATGTTCGCACAGTAATGTCAATTGTCTATCACGGTAATTTTAAACTAACATGTCTTTCTGTTTGCACATGACTGACGTATATAGATTAATCATTATGGTCTCCGCAAACTGTATATAATTATGTTTATAAAGAACATGAATAAAAAAGAACACACACATCAGCAATTCGACTAAAAACCAAAGATGGCAAGATCATAATAGAAAGAGATCAGATTTTAAATGCATGGTCAAATTTGGTTAAAATCATTATCTCGATACGCGAGAAGAACAGTATTATAGTCTGAATAATAATGTATTTGAAGATGGAAGTTCAGAACGCTCTTAACCATAATACTCCGAGCCCAGACAAGAATCGCATCAGACATGAAGAATGTATTAGAAGAATATGGAATAGACCAGGTCATCAGACTGCAGAACACAATATATGATATGGGAAATATACATCTATCCATCATGTGCCATGTCGGTAAGCGTGGACAGTCATGATTTGCCATTTCACTCGATCACCAGAGTAGTGGATCAGCTCAGTGTTCTTGTCTCGATCATGCCAAGTGGTCAAGTCACCCAGTTATTTACTTCTCTGTATTCCCTTGTACTCTTCCCCTCGATCTTGCCAGTTGTCACCAATTTCATCAATTTATTTCTTTTCATAACATGTAAAAAAAAAAATTTTCATTGTCTTCGTCTAATTTCTCTAATCAATTTATGATTTTCATTTGTTTCTTGTTTCTTGTTCATTGGTTTTTCTGTCGGTCCATGGTATTCTTTGCATTCTCCTCCAGAAACCACATTTTCACAGCCATAAGCTGTTTTGAGTTTGACTGCTCATTGTCCAAGCTTCACATCCATACAAAAGTACAGGCTCTATGTAGCACCCCAACAATCTGCTGGTAATTCTCGCTTAATTCTTGCTGGTAAATCTCGCTGGCAATTCTCGTTTCAATTGACATCTTTTTATTGGTCAGTATGTTTTTCATCTTGCCATGGCGATTCCTGTTCTAATCTCTTCAATGTATCTCCCATCAGATGCTATTACTGTTCCGAGATAACTGTACCGATTCACTTGTTGAAGAATATTCCAATTTACTTGCATATTACATTGGAATATTTCGTCCTTCTTAAAGAAAACCCTAATCTGTGTCTTCTTACAATTTAATTATAACCCTAGTTGTTCACTGTGTGTAACAACCACATCTAGTATTTGTTGCAGATCCTGCTCATTGTCTGCAATCAATATTGTATCATCTGCACATCTAATATTATTGATGTTTCGTCCCCCTTTGATGTTTCCATTTATATCTTCCACATTTCTGAATATATTTTCACTGTACAGGGAAAAAAAGATCTGGAGACATAACACATCCATGTTTCACACCTCTCTTAATAGGCTGGTATTGAACTACTTCATTATCAATCTGTATGGCAGCTTGTATATTTCAATGTATGTTTTTTATACGTCTAATATCTGTCCTATCAATTTGTAGATCTGCAAGCATCTCTACCATGTTGACATTTCTTACTCTGTCGAAAGCCGGTGTGTAGTCAATAAGGGTTCTTTGTTAACTTCTATAGAACGTTCAATTACTGTTTGCAGCGTATACACAGCATTTACTGTGCCCTTGTCTTCTACCAACTGTGTTCTTCTCCTATTTCAGGTTAAATTTTCTTCCAAAGTCTTTGCATGACAATTAGTAAGAAAATCTTCGTTATGTGACTCATTCATTATTAATTCGAATATCATACTGTTCATTTCTGTTATCATCATAAAAGTGTTTCACATAATATGATCATATATGTAGAATCTGATCTTTTTCTATTATGATTTAGCCATCTTTTGTTTTTAGACAGCCTGTGATGTATGTATTCTTTTATTAGTAAGTTTCTGAATTCTTTTGTGCATTGATTTGGTATTTTTACTGTTGTGTTGTTTTTATGCAATTTTTCTCATGCTATGCTTCTTTTGCTTCGTTACATAATGTTCGTACTTGTCTGTAAATTACTTCAAATTTTTCAGAATGATTTTTGTCGAGTCTTCTTGTTTCCATTAGTCGTAAAATTTCTTCTGTCATCCATTTCTTACTATCCACTTACTTTAATTTTGGAATAGTTGTTTCTGCAGCCAAACTGATTTAATTCTTCAACATTTCCCATTGATCATCTACAGATATATCTTCTGAAGTATGTAATTCTATATTCATTGCAATCGTGAAGAGATCAGGAGCCTTTGAATGTGATCAACATTGAACAATTAGCGTATTGAGCCACATCACGATGATATTACTAGCAATCATCATGCAAAGAGGTAGGAAGAAAATATAACACAAAATAAGATAAGAACAATGTTGAATCGTAGAAGGCATGGGTACAGTAAATGCTGTGTATTTGCTTAGAATATTAACAGAGCTTTCTATAGAAGTGTACAAGGACCTACATCTTTGCTTTATTGACTACATAACAGCTTTCGATCAGGTAAGATAAGTCAACATGATAATGCTGTTTGCAGATCTACACATTTATGGGAAAGACCTTTGACTTGTGAAAAATATGTATTGGAAACAAAAAGCTGCAATACAGATTGATAATGCAGTAAGTAAATATCAGCCTCTTAAGGGAGGCATGCGACAGGGATGTGTATATATCTCCATATCTTTTTCCCTATCCAGTGAACATATTTTTAGAAAGTTATAAGATTTGAGAGGAATAACCATTGGATGACATAATATCAATAACATTAAATATGCGGATGATACATTAATGATTACAGACAATTAACAAGATTTGCAACATTTAGTAGATACGGTTATTGTACACAGTGAACAACTTTAGTTATTATTAAATTATCAGAAGACTAGATCATGGTCGTCACTAGGAAGAGAGAAATATCACAATGTAATTATACGGGCATATGAGAATAATCTTAAACAAGTGAATCGGTAAAACGATCTCGGAACAGTCATAACATCTGATGGGAGATGCCTTGAAGAGATTAAAACAAGAATCTTTATGGCGAAGGTAGCCTTTTGCAAGATGGAAAACATAATGACCAATAGAATATGTCAGTTGTAACGAGAGAAAAGAGTGTTGAAGTGCTTCATAGAACCTATACTTTTGTATGGATGTGAAACGTGAACATGAAAAAATGAGTAGACAAGATGAGTAGACAAGATGAAAATCATTTAATGGCAGTGGGAATGTGATTTCTGAGGAAAATGCAATGAATACCATTAACAGACAGAAAAACCAGTGAGCAAGTCCTACACGAGGCACATGGGAATCGTAAACTGATTAGAGAAATTAAACGTAGACAGTCACAATTTGTTGGACAAATTATAAGTAAAAATAAATTAGAGAACTTGGTGACAACTGGCAAGATTGAGGGGTAGAGAACAAGGCGAAGGCAGATAAGTAAATGTCTGGATGGCAAGGTTGAGACAAGAATACGGAATTGATACACGATTCTAGTGATCGTGTGAGATGACGAAAGATGACCACTCACGCTTATCAGTATGGCAAATATTGATGATGTGTTATGTTCGTCATTCTCAGAACTGCTGGATTTCTTTGCTTGATGAATTGAGTGAGGAAACATCTTGTAATTTAGCACAGTTCATAAACACTTCACAAAATCTCTGCCTAGAAAAGTTAGATTTCAACACAGTGTGGGAGTATCTAGTGCTTGCACATCTACAGTATATATGTAGAAATGTTCGTGTATGCCTCAATGCACTGTAGTTTACTGTCCTTTTACTGGTTTATCCAACCCCGCTGTGGCTAAGGGTTTGCAAACATGGTTTGTGAGCCCGTATACCCGGGTTCGAAACACTGCGGTACTGTTTTTTTTTTCCGAAAAAGGTATAGGAGCCGGTAGTTCAGAAAGCAATGGCAAACTACTGAACGTAAAACTTGCCCAGGAATCACGAACAACCAAAATGCTGGGGTTGACTTCTACGTCCTTAGAAGGACATGCAACTTAATAATAAATGAAGAATATGGAGCATATTGCTACCCGAAATTGAGCTGTCACGACCTTTGAATCAAGAAGAGTTGTTGTTTGTAAAATTGCTACAATGTAACTGATGTCTCTTCCCTGATCACTGGGTACGTTTGACTCGTTGTCTGTGAAAGTGCACTTTGAAATATCGGACGCTTCCCCCCCCCCCCCCCTCCTTTTTCAACTCCTATTATAAATGTCAGCCTGTGTCTCACGGTCTGGTATTGCAGGATCAAGCAGGCTCGTGTAGTGGTGAGTGTATTTGTTAACATGTGTTTTTTTCTTGTTGTGAAATTGTCTAGAAACGTTTTTATGTTACGTTATCGTTGACTCCTTCTCCATACTTGTGTTGTGGCATAGCCAACTTGTGTTTCTTGGATGTGATTTAAAATATTGCAGAGCGGCACCACATCTCTCTCGTTGATATGATTCGTATCATGGTCACTTGGCATAAAATCGGGTACTCTGGTGCTATTCTTACCCTGGTCACATGGCACAAAATGTGTCTCTCTGGTGTGATTCTTACCCTGGTCACATGGCACAACATTTGTCTCTCTGATGTGATTCTTATCCTGGTCACTTGGCACCTAATCTTTATCCTCACCTGTTGCACCGTCGATGGGCTAATGCTGTTCATGCACACAATGAGTCACTGCATATGGGCCCTTTTGTGGAGGCAGCGCGGTTGGTAACAGTAAGTAAAGATATAGACACCCTCGTTTGTGATGCTTCAACGTGTATTTATACATCTAAAAGTTCGGTACTACTTTGTTGGCCTGTCACATTGATTACAGAATCTTGTTATAAAGCCACACTGATATATTTGCGAGTGGATCCGTGATCGCACAATGTTCATGGTTGTATATCTACTACTATCCGCGCCGTTGATCTCCAGCCACTCTTCTCCCTTGAAAACAGGGAGAACCACATATTTCGCTGCAGATCGTCAGGTGCAAACTGCACATGTATATATCCATTAATGTGAAAAAAAAATTAAAGATACTTTGGCTGAATTGTGATGTACATGATCGCTTACATTGCGCAAATGTGTAGAACATTATATAGAAGCTGTAATCTTTTCACTTACTCCACTGCTCACCCCTCGTGTCTTAAATACCATTGGAATGGAATGTTATTTGCGCAAGTCGCTTCTTCTAGTTTGTTTCAGACTATCAATGCGCTCTGGAACCTGTTATCTTTCTGACAAAGTTGACAGGAAGATATTCAGGAAGTAACTTTTGACTGCGTTTCCCACGTACTGATATGTGTTGTTACTGGCCGATTGTGGTAGACAGTATGACCACCTGTACTCCCGTACACAATTTTAGGTTTTGTTATTATTAATGCTTCAACCTTACCCACTGTCAACGTGAACTACCTATAGCCGCTCCCCTCGGTTACAATGGTGCATGCCGCCACTGCGTATAAGCTTCATTGTCAGATCATTTTACAGTGCCCTGCCATCGGCTGCTGGACTGGTCAGATGGTTAAATCCACCGAGCCAAAATGTCCCCTCTGTAGCAACACGCAGACAAAAATGACGCAGACACCATAACACGTACAATTTGCGTGCTCGATGGCCCTTGGCGCCATAACAAGGTACTAAGCTGGCAATTGTGGATGTAGCGAGCAGTCAGGCCAACGGGAGGACTGTTTCCTAGGAGGGATGGATACGATTCTTACAAACTTTACAAATGCCAAACGCCAGAGTCGACTGCTCTGACAGCTTGCCATCTATCCTCGAAAGCGTGAGGGAACAGGCGGTAATCTTAAAACGCCGTGGCAAATACCCGGTGGCGATCTGAATGTTACAGTTGCAACCAGACATTGTCGTGTGCGATCCGTCGGCTCAGTGGCTGGTATTAACCCAGCTAACTGTCCCGTTCGAATCAAGAGTCGAGGAGAAGCACACCTGCAAGATGGAAGAGTACAGCGACATGTCGTAAGTCTGAGCCATGGAAGATATACGGTCAGGCTCGAAAGTAGAAGGAGAGGTCAGAACATTGGTACGTGGAAAGTATGTAACTTATACCAAACAGGAAAATTCAGAAGCGAAAAATATGAATTTGGACATTCTAGGTGTATTGACAATAGCATGGACAGATGCTAGTAACATATGGAGAGAGTACGTTGCTTATTCTTGAGAGGACGTCGTAGTCAACATCAGCAATTTTTGCTGTTGTGATCTCTTGGCAAGTTTACGTTCAATAGTTTGCTAATTGCTTTCTGAACGATCGGTACCCATACCATTTCGTTAAAAAAAAAGCAAAAAAAAACAACAAAAAACAGCGTAAGATGGTCTGCTGCCAAATAGGCCACAGCTGTGTTTCCAACGCGGGTATGCGGGATTATGAACTGTGTACGTAACCCCTTCGATTCTTGTAAAATGTTAGTATAAAGACATACAGTGAGAAATATTAGTGGATTCTTGGCCCATAAAGACAGAATGATACTACTTATATAGAAGCAAGAAGACATGTGAATAGAACAATAAAGAGAGAAAAACAAAAAGAATGGGAGGAATATGAGACACCCTAGAAGAAAACGATAAGAGGGAAACAAGAAACTTCGACAAAAAAGATCCGTGCAATGAGAATAAGAGGAGAACCCTTTGATCGAACTGAAATAATTAACAGCGAACAAGGAGAATAAATAAGTGAACAAAAATACATTCTTATAAGATGGAGTGGTATTTATAAGATAAGTGGTATTTCCTTCTTCCGAGTTACGACCGTAATCTGTGTCTTCTTAATATTCAATTATACCCCTAGTTGCTCACTGTGTGCAACAACCGCATCTACTAAATGTCGCAGTTCCTGTTCATTGTCTGCAATCAAGACTGTATCACCTGCAAATCTAATCACTTTATCGAAAGCCTTTGTATAGTCCATGAGGCAAAGATATAGATCTTTGTTTACTTTTATAGAACGTTCAATTACTGTTCTCAGTATATACACAGCATTTACTGTACCCTCGCCTTCTACAAACCCACAATGGTCTTCTCCTATTTCGGGTTGTATTTTCTTCCTAACTCTTTGCTAGAGTTAAAGAACTAGAACCAGATATAATGGAAGAAGAATTTTGGAGGCGCCGTCAGATTATCCCCATTGAATAAATCACCGGGACACGACGAAATACCAATTGAACTAATTAAAGCAGCAAGAGAAATAGGAACAGCATGGCCACATAGCCATAGACTATTCAACCATTTTTGGGTAGAACAACATACTCCATGAGACAGAAGAAATGTCATAATAATCCCAATTTGGAAAAACAAAGCAGCAAAAGAGACTGCACGCAATACAGAGGCATTTCCCTTTCGAGGCATACTGGAAAGGTATTTTGCAAAATTCTTAGAAAAGATCACAAATTACTATAGAACCCTAGCTCAGCGAAACACAACTTGGATTTAGGGGGAAAAAAGGATGCACAGATGCCATTTTTGGTCTTAGGCAACATACAGAAAATCAGTCGAATTTAATGAAACACTCTACTTAGCCTTTGTCGACCAAGAAAAGGCATTTTGATAGTGTAGATAGAAACAAGCTGTGTGAAATCCTTAAACGATATGGAGTGAGTACACATCTAACAAGTTAGTGAGTGAGTGAGTGAGTGAGTGAGTTAGTTAGTTAGTTAGTTAGTTAGTTAGTTAGTTAGTTAGTTAGTTAGTTAGTTAGTTGACAGATCATCCTCATTGCACATCGAGCCACTCAGTCCATAAGTGCCCGGATCCCCTCCTCAGCACATCCCGCAGCATGTAGCGGCTCACGGCACCAGTTCTATGTTGGTTTATTACTCTTCTTTGGCTTCCTGCGTAGTGTTCTTGTTTGGCCAAACCTCTTTTGACTTGCTGTTCTCGCAGCCTGATCATCATTGTAGATTCCCAGTCATCGCTTGGTTCTCGCAAACGACTTACTACTCGTAGAGCATTCAGAATGTCTGCCTGGTCCATGGATCATCCGCCTTCCACAGTAGCCCTACATGCAAGCCTGTCAGCCTGCTTATTCCCTTGTACACGCACATGCCCTGGCACGAAGATGAAACTAATCTTTGCCAGCCGAGACCGCTCCAGAGACAACAGCCACTCTCTTCGGACCCACCCCATCTCTATCCTTTTGAGCATATTCATTGAGTCATTAAGGACACATGCCCTATTGAATGTCTGTGCCTGGAACCATATTATTGCTTTTCTTACTGCCATGACTTCCTTTGTCAGGCTGCTTGTGATCAAAGCAAAAGCACCAGACTCTTCCTTCACAATTCTCCCTCCGGCCTGAGCCGTAAAGGAACAAGAACTTCTCACTCCTCGGACGACTGACCCATCCATCTAACAAACTTATGTAGACGCTTATATAACAACATTAAATGCATAGTGAGAATAAAAGGAGAACACTCAGAACCCTTCACAATTAAAGAGCTTCATGGACCTAGAAAGTACAATATCATCAATTGGCAAATCAGAAGACGAGATCGTAAATAGATACAATAAGGTAAACCAATTCATTGGACAAATGACACCAATACTAAAGAACAAACATGTCTCAATTTTTACTAAGAAAGCACTCTACAACACAATCTTCCTACCACCTCTATGCTACCAATGCCAAACCTGGACAATGACAGAAACAGAGGGGAAAAAATTACAACAACAGAAATGAGATTCCTGAGAAGAATACTCAATGTATCAAGAAGACTGAAAATCAGAAATGAAGAAATCAGGACTAAAGTGGGGGTTATAGAAGGCCTAGATTTTATTTAAAGGCAGCATGTCAAATGGTTTGCCATGCAAGTAGGTTACCAACTAACAGTATACCACAACGAGCAATGATGTACAAACCAGATGGAAGCAGAGGAAGAGGCCAACAACGTAAACGATGGACAGATGGAATAGCAGGGTCCATGGGAATATCGACACATGAAGCCCATAAACGGGCACTCTTCGGCTGGTTATACTTGACCTCGACACCAAGAGGAACAAGATGAGACGAAATGATGAAATGACACTACTCAAAATTAAGGGAAGACCTTTTGACATAGTAATTATACAACCATGTGCTCCAACAAACCGATTATATCGATGAACAGATAGAACAATACTACTAAGACCAACAACAAACATTGAAAGCTGAACAATCATCAGAGGTCCTACTAGTCATGGAAGACATGAACGCAAAGGTTGGAAAAATAAAAGATACGCAGACAGTAGGCAACATGGTATGGGAACCTGACAAAGACATAGGAGATCGGCTGATACTATTTTGTGAAGATAGCCATCTTATCATTTGTAACACTTATTACCAACACAACCCTAGAAAATTGTATGGAAGAGATAGAACGAGAAACCAAACTGACTACATATAATTAGACATATATTTGAAAATAATGTTAAAAATGCCAAAACATACCTGAAGATGTTATCAATTCTGACCACTATCCTGTAGTTATAAAAGTACAAGTAAAACTTAAAAAGACAGGAATATGGACATCGAGGTCGCCTCAAATAGATACATCAGCATTGAGAAACAACCACACATGTCAACTATAACTGATCGACGTAAAACATAAATATAAAGGCTAATCGTTGAAAGCATGGATCAATACCGACACGAATGAAAATTAACAGCTGATAACAGACGTGGGGAGGCGTGGTAGCGCAGTGGCTAGACACTCACCAGAAGGCCCGCTGGTCATGCGTTCGATCCACATCGGAATGGATTCGGATTTTTAAAACTGACCTGGTCTCCCAGGTCGACCCAGCCTAAAATGACACATGTCTTGGGAAGTAAAGGCGGCCAGCGTGATACTGACCACAGCACCCACCAAATGCCAGTTGGTCTATACAAACATGATACTAACCACATAACTCACCGAGTGCCAGCTGGTCTATACAAACATGATACTAACCACATCACCCACCGAATGCCAGTTGGTATATACAAACATGGTACTAACCACATCACCCACCGAATGCCAGTTGGTCTATACAAACATGATACTAACCACATCACTCACCGAATGCCAGTTGGTCTATACAAACATGATACTAACCACATCACCCACCGAATGCCAGTTGTTCTATGCAAACATGATACTAACCACATCACCCACCGAATGCCAGTTGTTCTATGCAAACATGATACTAACCACATCATCCACCGAAGGCCAGTTGTTCTATATAAACATGATACTAACCACACCACCCACCGAGTGCAAGTTGGTCTATACAAAAATGATACTAACCACATCACTGACCAAATGCCAGTTGGTATATACAAACATGATACTAACACATCACCCATCAAATGCCAGTTGGTCTATACAAACATGATAGTAACCACATCACCCACCGAATGCTAGTTGGTCTATACAAACATGATACTGACCACATCACCCACCGAATGCTAGTTGTTCTATACACACATGATACTGACCACACCCAACTAATGTTAGTTGTTCTATACAAACATGATACTGACCACATCACCCACCTAATGCTAGTTGTTCTATACAAACATGATACTGACCACACCCAAATAATGTCAGTTGTTCTATACAAACATGATACTGACCACATGACCCAACTAATGTCAATTGTTCTATACAAACATGATCTAGCACTGAATGCTCTATGCGCTTTAAAATGTGTAAAATATTTCCCGACTTAAAATGACTAAACTGGAGACTAACATGAGTTACCTTTAGATTGTATTTTGTTTGCTCTTTGGAGCAGCATTTTTTCTCATAATTATGGACAAGGTAGAGAAATGCTTTATTATTTGGAAATATCGAAACGTTTTACGTTGTGGTTTTATGTAAATGTAGGGCTTTGCAAAAAGACATTCATGATTATAAATTTTTAATGTAAACTGGAATGAAGACTAGGGTTAAGTACCGATTTAAATAAGTTAGTGCATGTCCTTTATACTAAACTAAATAAATTTAGGGTAGGAACATGGAACGTTAGGACATTAAATGAGCTAGGAAAGTTTTAAAAAAATGATCTAATAGAAATGGAAAGCATGAAAGTTAATATACTAGGCATGAGTGAGATGAGATGGAAGGGATCTGGCAAACTTTTAACGGACAAACACACAACAATGTATTCTGGAGAGGATACACATGAAAAAGGTGTAGGAATAATATTTGATGGGGAAAAAAACCAGTCAAACCAATTAATCGATACTGGTGTATTTCAGATAGAGTCATAATGGTCAAAATCAAAGGCAAACCAATAGATATAAATATTATACAAGAATATGCACCAACAAAAAGCAGTAGTGATGAAGAAATACAACAATTTTACGATGAAGTAGAAATGACGATAGCTCAAATTGGATTACAAGAAATAAAACTAATACTGGGAGATTTTAATGCAACAGCTAAGAGGGAAATCATGGATGGCTCAGGCGGAGGATACGATCAGATAGGTGTGCCCCTTGAAGAACATTAGGCGTGGAGAGGAGTGGGTCGGAGTGCCAGCGGAGCAGTCAGACTTGTGCAGAGTTATAATCACATTAAGCCGGGAGTGCAGAGAGTGGCCAGCAGGAGCCACGGAAGTGAAAATCCAGCAACTAATTCAGGACAATGCTCACTCGAGTGATGTGATTATCTACGCAGATGGTTCGGTGTCACGAGGTGAGAGAAGTGGCTGGGGGTTCATAGCCAAAGCTAATGGTCGATGTTTGGGGCAGGAGAGCCTGGCATATGATACCACAACATCCAGCTTAAGAATGGAAGTGGAGGCAGTCACTGCGGCTCTCCGCTGGATGGAGAATACGACACACACAAACATCGTGATTGTAACTGACTCAGAAAGCATGCTGACGAGGGTGAGGACGGGCAGACTTCGTGCGGAGTGGCTTGCTTCGCTTCGGAGGTCACGGATGACAAGCATCGCCTGGATCTTTTCTCCGGGGCATGCCGGTGTACTGGGAAATGAACAGGCGGACAGATTGGCTGGCTCTGCAGAACTTGGTGGAGTATTGATACATGACAAGGCAGACGTGGTTGCGGCCTTGTGGGAGCACGTGCACACCTCGGAGGAGCAAATGGATTACCATGGTCTGGCAAGAATGAGACAACGAGGAGTGACGAAGGGATCTGGCCGACGCTCAACGCTCAAAGGAAAGGCGAGACGGACATACAATCAGATTGCTACTGGTACTATTAGTGTTGGAACTCTTCGCTGGCTGCTGAGGATGGGGACGGAGCACTTATGGGAATGCCCCGAATGCTGTGATGTCGATTCCTAAATCAATCAATCAATCAATCAATCAATGCAACAGCAGGAAAGGGACAAGTAGAGGATATAGTGGGGAATTAGGGTTTAGGTACAAAAAATGAAAGAGGAGATAAACTATTATAATGGGAAAATATTAATGATATGATAATTGGAAACACATGGTTTAAACACCATAAAAGACCACTATACACGTGGAAAAGCCCTGATATGAAAATACGCAACCAAATGAACTCCATCCATTATGTGCCATGCCTATAAACATTGGCGGTCATATTTTGCCATCTCACTCTATCACAAGAATCGTGGATCAGATCCGTGTTTCTGTCTCGACCAAATTTACTACATACTTATTAATAAAAGATTTAGAAATGCGTTAATTAATGTAAAGACAATGCCTGTTACTGACTGTAATTGTGATCGTGTACCACTAAGTGGACCAATAAAAGTAATATTAAAGAGAAGTGAAAAATGGTTAAAAACGTGAGGCTTAATAAAGAGGTTCTGAAAGTAGATAAAGAAATTCAAGAACAATACTGAGTTATTGTGAAAAATTGGTACAATGCAATAGCTAAAATACAGAGTATAAATGAACAATAGGAAATGTTAAGGGACTCCATTCATCAAAGTAGCAAAGAAATATTACCGGAGAGAAGCCAAAGAGCTAAGAAAAAATGGATGAATGAAGAAATCTTAATGCTGATGAACAAAAGGAAACGGAATAAAAAATGACAAACTAGAAGGTAATTAAAGAAGGAAGAGATAAATGTGTGAAGACATAAGAAAGGTGGTTAAAGGGGCAATGCAAAAAAAAATTCGTTAATTAAATTTTGTTAAAGATACACATAATATGCACATACAAATCAGTGAGCTTACACGAAGGAAAATAAGAATAAATACATGGTGTTTGAAATCAAAAACAGGAAAGATATTATTGGAGGAAGGTGCTATAATGAACAGGTGAAATCAGTCATCATTACTGTCATTTACTGCCTATATACTACCTTGCGGTGTATGGCAGAAGGGTCTTTGAGCCTGAGGAATTAAGGCCGCCTAGCTAGTGCAGTCGCCGCGAACTGTGCAAGTAAGGATTTTCTTTTTGCCCCCGCCAGAAAAAAATCCCACACTTTACCGAGGATTCGAACCCGGGTCTCCCGATTGAGAGTCCGGCGTTCTAGCCACTCGGCCAGCCGCTCCTCGGTGGAATGAGTATATAAGAAAAATACATAATTGCGAAAGGGAATAATTAAGAGAAGAAAGTAACTTAGAAGGCCCAGCTATTCTAACAGAAGAAGTCGCTGATGCTTTGAAATATATGAAGAAAGGAAAAACAGCTAGGCCAGATGAAATCACATTAGAAGAATTTGAAGTATTGGGACAATTTGTAGTAGATATGTTTTTCAAAATGTTGAATGATATTTACAGCAGTGGATATTTACCGAGCGATATGCTGAAATATGTATTTATGGCTATACCAAAAAAGACCAGGAGCAATTGAGAGCGAAGATTTTCGTACAGTTAACCTCATAAACCATATCACTAAGCTTATACTCAGAATTATAATAAGAAGAACAAGAAAGAAAATAAAAATGGAAATTAGTGAAGAACAGTATGGTTTTATGGAAGGAAATGATACAAACAATGCTATATATATATATATATATATATATATATATATATATATATATATATATATATATATATATATATATATATATATATATATATATTGATCTATATATATATTGATCTATATAAACTTGATACTAACCACATCACCCACCGAATGCCAGTTGGTCTATACAAACATGATAATAACCACATCACCCACCGAGTGCCAGTTGGTCTATACAAACATGATACTAACCACACCACCCACCGAATGACAGTTGGTCTATACATATATATTACGAAAACTAATAGAAAGGTCAGTAGAGACACAGAAAGACACATATTTATTCTTCATAGATTATTCTAAGGCATTTAATAAAGTAAAACATGATGAACTGATTAAAATGTTGGAAGATATCAACATTGATGGGAAAGATTTAAGAATAATAAAGAATATTTACTGGAACCAAGTAGCAGCAATTAAAATGGGAAATAGAGAGGGTAGTTACGGACAGATAATCTAGGAGTACGACAGGGGTGTGTCTTGTCACCGGATCTCTTTTCCCTCTATAGTGAAGTAATGATGAGAGAGATCACACAGAAGCCAAGAATACTAATCGGAGGTTATAATATAAACAATATACGCCAATATTATAACCTCCGATTAGTATTCTTGGCTTCTCTTTGATCTCTCTCATTATTACACAGTATTGGTGGTGGATAATGCAACAGACCTACAACAATTGTTGGACATTGTAGTAACAAAGAGTGCACAGAAAGGACTCTCCTTGAAAATCAAGAAAACAGTAACAATTGTGATATCAAAGAAAATGGTGACACCAAAATGTAACATATAAATAGAAGGGAAATTCTTAACAAAGTGGATAATGTTAAATAACTAGGGGCATTTATAACATTAGATGGAAGATGTACACCAGAAATTAATAGCAGAATAGAGCAGGCAACAGCCACATTTCAGAAAATGAAGAGTATCTTATGCAACAAGTCACAATCAATGAATATAAGAAAGAGAGTGCTGAAATGCTATATAGAACTAGGAAGAACATAGAAGCAACAATGATGTGATTTCTGAGACCAATGTTGCGAATTCCTTGGACTACCAGGTTAACTAACAACGATTGCATGGAAGAGGCTAATGAAAGTAGAACATTATATACAGCAATAAGACAAAGACAAACAGCTTTATTTTATCATGTGATGAGAAAAGGAACATTGGAGAGCATCGTGACAACTGGAAATATCGACCAAGAGAAATGATGCTGGATGGATTGAGACGGTGGCATGAAGGAATATAATCAGCAGAGATGATCCAGAACACCAAAGACCGAGATCTGTGGAGAGCCATGAACGCCTACGGCAGCTGGCAGGGCACATGGTGATGATAATGATGTTTTTGTATATCTGTTCTACATAGACTTCGTGTTTTTAACTTTTGATATTTCCACTGTCTTACCCCAGTTTAAACTACTTCATTCATATTTGACATAACATTATTGTAAGGGCAAATATTTGGTGAGCATGAGTTCCCATCACCACTAACTGTTATTGTATTTTGTTTCCCTCGTGACAGGAGTTCGGATGTAACAAAACAGCTGCGTCTGGGAAAGAAGGAGTTGACACTTCTTATTCTTGCCTAACTGTGTCACAAGAAGATTACATTGCAAAGAATATATCAACTTCACACCATAGAGACTTCTGTTCGTCCCTTCATGTGACTTCACTTTATAACGGTGTATCGACACATTGCTCACAATGGCTGACCTCGACATAGATGCGTTTCATGATGCAAATAAAAGACTGTTTGTTTCATTATGTCCATTACCATCATAATAAAAATAGAGCCATGAACGCCTACGGCAGCTGGCAGGGCACATGGTGATGATAATGATGTTTTTGTATATCTGTTCTACATAGACTTCGTGTTTTTAACTTTTGATATTTCCACTGTCTTACCCCAGTTTAAACTACTTCATTCATATTTGACATAACATTATTGTAAGGGCAACTGTCAAAGACTCGAACACATCCCCTCCGCTAGGAAGAGCAGTCATCCTTGAAGAGGCCAGGAGGGGATAAGGGTGCCCCAGGGAAGAGCCGTGAAGATGAGGTAATGAGAGATGGTTAACCATTCCCTCATGAGACACGCAGGCGGTGTTCAGAGAGTTAACACTTTAATCAATATAACATCACGCCTCGTGGTACTCACAGAGAAGTTGAGTAGACACTCAATGTGATTCAACAGGCCACGTCTGCCAGCAACGTGCAATGTGAGGCAGCACGCCCCAGGGTGAAGGTCAATCTACGTGGTGTGTGACCGCGGAGGAAAAGATCGTCAGACGGGAGACGGGACTTCGAGGCGTTCACTTCGTTAGGATAGCGATAGGGTTTTTCTTGTGTTGATTTGTGTAGAATGTTAGCATAGGGGTTAGCAGATTGTGATAGATAATACTGGGGCTTTAGGTTGTGTGTTTCAATAGCGACTGTTCACTGCTTGTAGCGAGCCAACGGCAATAAATGTACCATTGAATTTCCTCGCACACGACTTGCAAGTTTTCTTGTATGGTGTGCCAGAAGTACCCGATGATGCCTGTCAGTTGAGTTGTTGACAGGCCAGGGTAATTGTGGTGTCAGAAAGTGGTGCTTGGACGAAAGAGCCAAGCTAATACCCACAGCAAAGGGTAATTGTGGTGTCAGAAAGTGAAGCTTGAACGAAAAGTTCAAGCTAAATCCACTCATCCACAGGGCTCCAGACTAGGGTTTAATTTGTGTAGTGACGATAATTTGTGCAGACAGGAGAATTTGCGAGCTAGAAATATGCCTATCGTGACAAAATAGTGTTTAATTGTGTTTATGATATATTTATTGAATGAAATCATGTATTCTTCGAAGCTGTAAGTATTAATATTCTTATTTTCTTATATTTATTCACATATTTACCAATTTATTCTCGAATAAGCACCAAACATGATTCAGGGCGCAGGAATACACAGGCAGCCGACAATATTGATTTTTGAGATCTAAAAATAGCGCTGCGCGGTGACGTAGAGTGATTGACAGACAGTTGTTCTGCGTCATTAGCATAAAGCAGTCGAGTGTTTACAAAATCGCTTATCGGCGGCCCGCCTGAATCTGTGCTATATATTGGTTATTATTTACTTATTTGAGTTACTAAATGAATATATTTATTTATTTACACATTATTATGTTATTTTTATTTCTTTAAAAGCATTTATTCATTTTCGGTTCTATTTTCTCTTTGTTTATCGTCACGATGGAACTATTTTTGGGCTAAGCATCTGATACTTAGCTGCACAACGTTTACAGAAATTAACTAGATTAGTAACGAAAGGCAATTACTGTTTAGAACAAAGACAGGACATTGACATTAAATTTAATTAATACATGTTCTAGTTGTTCGTAAGTCTGTCATTGTCTAAGTCATTGTCCTTAGTTGTCGGGTAAATCATATCGTTAAGGAGGCGTGTTTACTGCTGCCCTACATATCAGAGGGCAAACAACAGCTGTGCACATACACCTGTGGGCCAAATACCGTGTGCTACGTACGAAACGTGTCTCCACCCCAGTGTACCAAACAAGGTGACCTGTATCAAAGGAGCTTCGTTCCCACATTAAGCTGAGTACAACTATATTTTTGGCATGCATTGTGATTAATAGTGCATCTCTTTTTTCAGCTTGTGATACACTATTATATTGTTTGTGCTCTGAGTTTCCAACATAAAAAATTTTGTTCTTCAAATAAACTTAACATACATTTAATATTCCTTAACAAGGAACAAATAGATAACATCAGAGATAAATAGTTAAGTAAACAAAGTAATCTAGATCAACGCTAGCTAAATTACTAAACAGCATGGCTACTTTATCAGATTTTATAAAAACAGGTAAAGAGTTACAATATACAGGTAAAGAGCTTAGAAGAATATGCTGATAAGAAAGTTTAAAGAAGCAAAGGATGCAGAAAGAGACGAACGAGAACGCTGAGAGAGACGAACAGTGCTCGTGAAGACAACACCAAATACAACTAGCGGAGGATAAATAAACAAAAAGAAATAGAAGTTAAACAACAACAGTTAGAACATGATAAGACAGTTAAACAACAACAGTTAGAACATGAGAAGGAGGTAAAACAAAAAGAACTAGAGCTAAAGCAAAAGCAATTAGATCAAGATAAAGAGATTAAACAAAAGGAATTAGATCTAAAGCAAAAGAGATAGATGAAATGGCACGAGTTAAAGAAAAACAAATCCAAGTAGAATCAGAGACACAGTTAAAGATGAAAGGCTTGGAAGTAGACTCACACGCAGAGATCTCTGCCACTAAACTAAGAAGTCAACAAGAGGAAAATAAGTTCAACAAATACAAAAATATTATCAAACCATATTGTAAAGATGACTCCATATCAGCCTGGACAGAGAACGTAGAGTATCAATTTAAATATCACCAAGTTCCAATGGAGATGTGGGCCATGCTGTATATGAAGAATCTGAGTGGTGAGCCTCTTAAAGTAATAGAATCTATACCAACTGAGCTCAGATCTAACTATCAATACATCCATGATAGGATTATGCAGCACTTTTTACTTGATGCCCCTGGGTATCAGGTTCAGTTCTCAAACCTAAAACCTAAACCTAGTGAAACCTTTATTGATTATGTTTCAAATGTACAGAGTGTACTAGACAGGTGGCTGAAAGCAGCTAACATAGGAAAAGACTTTGATAGATTAAAAAACTTAATTGCTATGGACAAGGTTATATCTACCATACCTTCTCCTTTTGCCAAATTTTTGCAGCAGTCAGACATTGAGAACATCCAGCAATTCGAGAAAAAAGGCTCAGCATATTTTTCTTCCAACAGAAATATTTTTAAAACTTCAAATGACTCTGAGATAGTTTCCTTTGTGAAAGACCAACCAAAAAACTACCAGGGTAATAGAAAACCTTTTCAGAGGTACGATAAGAAAGACAGGAAAGTGTCCAAATGCATGTATTGTCAACTTATGCACGACTCTTATTCCATGTGCGACAAATCTCCAAATTATCCGGCGCATCTTGAAAATGTAATCAAGAAGCAGCAAAGTAAAAGAGCAGCATACAAGCGTGCAATCAAATGTTTTTTTTGTTCCTGTTATGGCCATTATTCTAATAAGTGCCTTGGCCGCCAACGTTTGAAAGCTAACAATGCTATGTTGATTGACACCTCTTCAGATAGTGGTAGTGAGGATGAGTGTGAGGTGAAAGTGAGGTTGACTTGCCTTACTAACCAAGCTGAAGATGTGTGTGGTGCAAACGATATGTTAAGCTTTGACAGCTGTGAACGATTGTCACCATTTCCATGCAGACGGAAAACTGGAATGTGGACATACAGTACCATGCTCATCCGAGAGTGTAATGCAGCATTAGCCTCCAGAGGCAATTTGGTGTTCCACAATGCAATGGTCAATGATAGACCATGCCAATGTTTGCTGGACAGCGGCAGCACCCTTATTGGTCTTCGGAAAGAACTAGTGAGTCCGGGTGATTACACAGGTGACACTGTGAAATGTCCGAACCTTTTCGGGTAACGTTGAGACTTACCCTTTGGCAAAAGCCCATATTAATACTCCTTTTCTTTCTGGTACCTTTACTTGTGCAATACTTGACAACCCTTGTACTGATTTAATTTTGGGGTGCTTACCCCAACTAAAACAATGTACGAGTGATGAAATAGTTGCATGGGAGAAATTGAATGCAACTAATGCAACAACAAAAGCAGACACTTCAAAACATCATGACACATTACAAGAGGAGACACTATTGATGTTTTTTCCAACCAGCACAGATGACACAAACACACAGAAACTTATGCACCAGCAGAAATCTGATCTTGGTGTGTCTCCATACTTAAAATTGTTAAAAGATAAAGCCAGAGTGACCAAACATACATCAGTGTTCTCTAGACTTGAAGAATGGCATTTCAACTAGCATGTCATACTACATGGTAACCATGAACAGGTGTTACCTGAACAACACCAGTTAACTGTGCTAAAGAATGCACATAAAACACCTGTGTGCTGATCATCTGGCATACAACAATACCAGGCCAGGGTGTTTTCAATAAGATAAAACTTATTTTGTCATAATGTATTTAGCTTGTAATGTCTGTCAACAATTAGTACGAAAGGTTTAAGGGTAGACATCCTACAGCTGAGGTACAACCCTCTACACTGGCTACCAAGCCATTTGATAGAGGAAGGGTCAGTTCTAGCACAAGCACACAAATAACGGTGCGAAAACAAGTGATCTTGAACTTGATCAAGACAGAGTCAGGCTACTTCCATACAAACGAAATGGCAAGGACCATTCAAGGTGGTACATACCATGGTACATGTTGACGATGAATAGTCGATAAACAGACACTTAGAGATATTCCATGTCAACATACAAAAACTGTACTTTTCAAGACAAGAGACAGAAGTAGTGACAGACGGACATAGTGCACCAACACCTAGTGATCGGACGACAGACGTACACAACGCAACTACACTAGTTAGCGAGACTGGCAAATCCGACAATGTGCATACAGTTATTGAACTTACAGAATACGCATGAATATATCAGAAGACTGATGACTGGACAACACACTTACGGAAACTAAGACATGTTTTTCATAGGTTGCGACTCTTCGGTCTCACTGTCAAACCGACAAAAGTCGAATTGGACCTAAAAGAAATTCATTTGTGGATCATGTCATTTTTCAAGATCAACTAAAGACTGACCAGAAAAATAGTACCAAAATTATGAATCTGACCATATCTACTGGAAAGAAGCAGGTCAGAAGCCTTTTGGGAGTAGTAAAATTACGCAAAAAAATTACAATGCAATATTCCAAAGTTTTATAAGCATTTGTAAATGAAATGTGAAAGATGCATTATTAATTTCTGCATTGTCAAAAATGAAAATCCCAGTTTGTAATATTCCGATCCGCTTGCCTAATCCTAGGCGTGTTTATTATTTTAGGACAGATGCCAGCAGTACTAGGCCAATTTTTTGAGGGCATATTCCACCCGAGTTGCTACGTGAGCCGTAAGATCACACCGGCTGAGTCCAGAGATTCCATATCACAGGTGCAACCCTAGGCGTCATCTATACGGAGAGAAAGCTCCATCGATTTCTAGCGGGGGTGCACTTCGTAATCCAGACCGACAACTCCCCCATCACTGTCATCCAGAGTGGTGTGCATCAAAATGACCGGATATACAGGTGGTCACTAATTTTACCATCTGGGGTAGAAATACCTGAAATCCAACAGTTAAATGTAGAGTGATAGTTAGTACATGAATATCTGATAATATAAGATGTAAAATAGCTTACATACATATCCACATTATTTGCGTAATCATGTACCAAAACACTGAACTATCATGTGTCCGTAGACATCAGGTGAAGAACTGTGCTGCTATATTTAGATACCACCGTGTGAACTAGGACAGCTCATTACCAACTAAGCTCCATTCCGGTGTATCATGTGTGTGAAACGCAGAAAACAGTGTCAGAACAGTGCTTAATTTCAGACACAAAAAGGCTGAACTACGACACCAGTTAACTCTACACGTGCACTACCGAGAGAACATTAAGATGACTATGTGATGTATTTCAGATACCCAGGCAAAGTGTGTAGATATATGACGCCTATACAACAAATTTACAAACATGAAGGCAACTACTAACCTGTGGAAACTGAAGACCATGTATATAAACTTATTGTGATATGTAAAATATTATTTTAAGATAGTGATCAAGTAGATGTAGGTTAGGGAAATATAATAGTTCTCATTTAGTTTAATAGAATAGTTAATACAGTATTTAAGATTTACTTAGCTTAAATATTAAAATATTAGTTTAGACATAGAAATAGTTAAAATTAAATAGTACCATTTAGAGTGTTACACTTCATTTAGCTATAGCTTAGTTTAGTTTACCCCATCTTAATAAAACCATACCATCCAACAAACATTACCATTTATTAGTATCATCCAGTCACACCATAATAGAATAAAAACATTATATAAGTGAACATACATCATTTACAACATTTAGATTAACAACATCACTCATATAATTTCCTTCTGCTATTAAAAACATTATTTAGCTTAGTATTGAGAAAAATAGATAATTTCTATTCATATCATCCATTTAATTAAGGTACATAACTCACATCACATCTATGACATTTAGTTAATTAGATTACATCCCTTAGATTATATAAAGATAAGAATTAATAGAACCATATCATATAACTAACATAACAAATTTAATAAATTAGGTAACACATAGTTATAGAATTAGTATTAGTATGTTAGAATATAGAGTTTTATTTAGTGTAATAGTATGATGAGATCAAGGAACAAACCATCAATCCCTTGCTCATCTATGTAAATATATTGTATATACATTGACTCGTGCAACGACTTTCGCACAGTCATTGGGCTCACTGATCTCAAACTGAGCCAAACCTGTACAGTGTAACTCCAAGGTTTTTAAATAATCAGAAGAATGGGTGTGGAAAGGATAAAAGATGTGTGACAGAATTAAGGTTGAAAGGAGTGTGACAGAAGGGTGAAAATAAGATCGAATGGAAAATAGACGAGAGAGAGTGAGTTCATTCAGCAAAGTCTTCTGCTGCCGGGCTCGACTTTTAATGTGTGTTTGTGTTATTGTTGGTTTTCGTTAGTCAAAATGTGTTAGTATGAATGTGTTGTCTGTAATATAGTTTAGAACTTAGATTACAGTATTTTGGGTTTCATAACAAGGGAATGTAGTCACGAATTAGTGTTATACACCTGTTTGTGGCCACATTTAACCAAATTATGACACGTAAAAAACTGATATACATACACATAAGAATTAGAAACATAGATTAGAAGTTAGATTAATAGATTAATTACATCCAAACACACAAACAACCAGGAAAACATATAAATTACATACACTTTTTGTAAATCAAAGGGAGATAACTTTGGGTCAGGGGACATAATAGACAACGAAAAACTAGCTTAACAGTGAAATGGAACTTTACACGTGGAAGCGATGTAGGTAAAGCCTGTCGCACACACTCTTGTATAATGGTTGTAAAATATTATATGGGGGACATGAAGCAATTCATGTGTTGACCCTAAGAAAGTCAACTTTGTATGGGTAGTAAGTTAATTTACTATGTGAGGGCAGGTCTTATAAGACAACGGTCCGGTTCAGACATACCTCTAAGAAGTATAATATAGCATGTGAGAAAGGGCTCACGCCAACCAGTCAAGTTTGTGGCGATTGCCAGTAGCCAAGTAAAGTTTCGCTACATTGTGGATAATAGTCAGTAGGAAGTCTATTAGAATGCCCAAAGCCAGGTTATCTAGAGTCTTTGACAAAAATTAGAGACACTAATTTTTTGAGAAACCTGTTGCGTCACAACCAATGAGTGAAAGTTGATGACACAACACAGGAGGGGCGGGTGTGTGTCAAAGACTTGAACACATCCCCTCCGCTAGGAAGAGCAGTCATTCTTGAAGAGGCCAGGAGGGGATAAGGGCGCCCCAGGGAAGAGCCGTGAGGATGAGGTAATGAGAGATGGTTAACCATTCCCTCATGAGGCACGCAGGCAGTGTTCAGAGAGTTAACACTCTAATCAATATAACATCACGCCTCGTGGTACTCACAGAGAAGTTGAGTAGACACTCAATGTGATGCAACAAGCCACGTCATTCAGCAACGTGCAATGTGAGGCAGCACGCCCCAGGGTGAAGGTCAATCCACGTGGTGTGTGACCGCGGAGGACAAGATCGTCAGACGGGAGACGGGACTTCGAGGCGTTCACTTCGTTAGGATAGCGATAGGGTTTTTCTTGTGTTGATTTGTGTAGAATGTTAGCATAGGGGTTAGCAGCTTGTGATAAATAATACTGGGGCTTTAGGTTGTGTGTTTTTTCAATAGCGACTGTTCCATGTAGCGAGCCAACGGCAATAAAACGTACCATGTATTTTCCTCGCACACGACTTGCAAGGTGTCTTGTATTGGTGTGCCAGAAGTACCCGATGATGCCTGTCAGTTGAGTTGTTGACATTTTTGTATATCTGTTCTACATAGACTTCGTGTTTTTAACTTTTGATATTTCCACTGTCTTACCCCAGTTTAAACTACTTCATTCATATTTGACATAACATTATTGTAAGGGCAAATATTTGGTGAGCATGAGTTCCCATCACCACTAACTGTTATTGTATTTTGTTTCCCTCGTGACAGGAGTTCGGATGTAACAAAACAGCTGCGTCTGGGAAAGAAGGAGTTGACACTTCTTATTCTTGCCTAACTGTGTCACAAGAAGATTACATTGCAAAGAATATATCAACTTCACACCATAGAGACTTCTGTTCGTCCCTTCATGTGACTTCACTTTATAACGGTGTATCGACACATTGCTCACAATGGCTGACCTCGACATAGATGCGTTTCATGATGCAAATAAAAGACTGTTTGTTTCATTATGTCCATTACCATCATAAACTGCATTCTCATTTACAAGAAAATTCTAAAAGGTCAATTCCTTTACCCACATAGCCTCATGATGATATCCCTCGCCATTGGAAATATATTGTTGGCCATATTCCCACTGATAGTAGAGGCGTGAGTGTTCTTTGAGGGTTTTTCATATGCAATATATTGCAGCACGAGAAAAACCTACATATCATATGTATGTTTCCTCATTCACTTTGTGTACGGCTTCGGGCTCGCAGTTCTGGCTGTTGAATTTGTGCAGAGAAATAGAAAACCTCAGCCAGTGGGGAATACCTCAAACAACATTATCAAGTCCGTCGTATACAGTGCATGTCCTTGAATTATTGGGTTGATCATTATACTCCCCCTCACTATGGCTGATGCCTACACAGAAGTGTACAGGGATGGTACATGCAAAATTACATTTACAAACTCAAGACTGTATGCCATGTGCGCCGTGTCCGTCATACCCCCTGTAATACTGGCAGTTCTTGTGTGTATTGCTGTTATGATTATCAACATATCCCCACCGCCTCCAGCAACTGTATCTTATCAAGGTCCTACACAACTCCTACAACTTTAGCATAATCAATGATGCAGACCTTATTCAGCATCCAGGAAGCAACTCAGCAACTGCCCAGTCCTATCCTATAACTAGCACTCAAGGACCACAACAATATCCCAGTAACGGCATACCAGGTACGACACAGGTGCCAACGGTACCGGCTGATGACAAACCTGGTCCCAACAACGGGGGTCAGGTTTTCTTTACACCTAATGCACAGCACCCAGTACAGAAGTGTCCAGCGCAACAATACCCAGTGCAGCAGTACCCTACACCACAGTACGCAGTACAGTACCCACCACCCTAGTGCACGGTACAATACCATACCACACAGGCTAAAATACCCTATGTAGATCTAACCAACATAGATGATCAACAGAACACAACAGCTCCGCCTGATCCAGTCAAAGAAAAGAAGGCACTGGTTATAGTTGCAATTATTTATTTTATCTGCGTTGTTCTGCTGGCGGCCTCCAGTATGTCGATGGTTTCTTTAGACAGATTACCTTCTGTCTCATTTGTTATTACACTTAATTGTTTGTTTTGGCTGTCAGTATCTAGATCATTTATTACACCAATTATTTTTATTCACTACAACTGATCCGGCAAGTCATTATCTAACCGCACAATCCACAAACAATAGGTTATATGATATATTGCCTGGTATATTTCGCTGCATCTCGTCATATACATACTGCTGAATTATAGTACAGGTATAACGGAACAACAATTAGCAAATCGGGTAACTAATTACATACAACCATGGTTGGAAAATACAATTCGTGAGTCTTCAGGAAACACCATGCGGTCAGAGGCAATAAACATTCTAACTCGGCGATTTCTCAAGCTCTATTAATTTGCATCATGAAGTTAATAATGAAATAGTTGTTTGCATACTGTATTCGGTCAAAAATAAACAATTACTCAAATACATCTAGGCCCATGCAGTTAGGCCGACAGACAGATTTCACAGGAACTCTGCGATTATCATGGAGATAATATCGCTCCACATTAGGACAGTATCAGAGGCTTTGTGTGTAATGTATCTCAGCCAAAGTACGATTCATTAATTGAACGTTACGTTCTATAGAAGTAAATAAAGACCCACGTCTTTGTTTTATTGACATCATAAAGGGTCTTGATAATGTAAGACATATCAAGAAGATGATGATGTTTGCAGATCTACAAATTGATGGGAAAGACCTTAAGTTGTAAAATACATATATTGGAAACAAGAAGCAGCCATAAAGATTGACAATTAAGTAGGCCAATATCAGCCTATTAATAGAGGTGTGTGACAGAGATGTGTAATGTCTCCAGGTTTTGTTTCCTCCATGTACAATGAAAATATTTTCAGAAAAGTAGAAGATATGAGAAGAATCATAAATTGGGGACGTAAAACCAATAACATTGGATATGCGGATGATACAGTATTGATGGCAGACAATGAGCAGGATCCGCAACATGTAATAGACGCGGTGTTGTTTGAACACACATTGAACAACTAGGGTAAGAATTAAATTGTAAGAATTCACAGTGAACAACTAAAGCTAGAAAT
The DNA here is from genome assembly GCA_014155875.1 of Cepaea nemoralis. Lineage (NCBI taxonomy): Eukaryota > Metazoa > Mollusca > Gastropoda > Stylommatophora > Helicidae > Cepaea > Cepaea nemoralis. Next base: position 352,745 of record JACEFZ010005193.1, on the reverse strand, counting down.
AAATTGTAAGAACACAAGAGTATGGTCGTCACTAGGAAGAAAGAAATACCACAATGTAAAATACGGGTAAATTGGAATGTTCTTAAACAAGTGAATCGGTAATGTATCTCGGAACAGTCATTACATCTGATGTGAGATGCCTTGAAGAGATTAGAACAAGAATCGCCATGCGAACGTAGCCTTTTGCAAGATGGAAAACATCCTGAGCAATAAATAGATGTCATGTGCAATGAGAAAAAGAGTGTTGAGGGGATACATAGAACCTGTACTTGTTTATAGATGCGAATCTTTGACAATGAGCAGACAAGCGATAAAACATCTAATGGTTGTGTAAATGTGGTTTCTGTGGAAAATGCAAGGAATACCATGGGCAGGCAGAAAAAATGTGCAAGTCCTACAAGAAACAAATGAAAACCGTAAACTGATTAGATAAATTAGACGTAGATAGACACACTTCTTGGATACGTTATGAAAAGAAATAAATTGGAGAACGTGTTGTCAACTGGCAAGATTGAGGGGAATAGAATAAGGGGAAATCAGAGAAGTAAATACCTGGATGGCTTGGCAACGTGATATGGTCGAGACAAGAACGCTGAGCAGATCCACAACTCTGGTGATCGAGTGAGGTGGCGAACATGACCGCCCACTTTTATCGGCATGTCACGTAATGATGATGATAATTCATCTATTCACTTCATATTTATTAACTTCCACAAAATGTACTTGAGGAGATGCAGCGAAATATGCCAGGCAATAAATCGTGCAAGCTATTGTTTGTGGATTCTGTTTTTAAAAACCATTATCTGGTATATGTAAACTACAATACCCGGCGCGTTGACATTCATGAAAATGTGTATGAAAGTAAAGTAGCAAAGAAGCATTTTTCACGTCTTTGGGCGTAATTGATATATGGTGCTACTCCCATATTCTATTCGGCATTCGATTGGTGAAGTTATCAATATCACATCGGCAGCCTTTACTTCCCAGAACCTTTCATGTTACCCATATTGCGCTGGAACGATCTGGGTGGGGGGGGGGGGGGGGGGGGGGCTATATCACTTTGCATTTATCCTTAGCATACATTTGGTTCGAACACATGGTCACCTAAGCTTTATTCAAGCACGATAGCCACCAAAAACTCTAAGATACACCCTGTATCAAAATATATCAAAGCATACGTCATAGATGTAGTCACGGTAGCGCAGTCGCTGGCCCGCTTGTCTGTGGGCCCGGTGATCATCTTTCGAATCCCCACCGAGGAGGATTTTTAAATTTGACTAGCGCTCTCAAAGATGCAGCCTAACATGGGTTTTTGCACATGCAGGAAGTACAGGCGGTTGATGGCATGTATTTTCATTAGCTACGAGGGGAAGTCAATAAGTAAGTCATAAATAGATATAGAAAAATTGATTGATTGATTGATCTAGGAACCGACATCACAGCATTCGGGGCATTCCCATAGGCGCTCCGTCCCCATCCTCAGCAGCCAGCGAAGAGTTCCAACCCAATAGTATCAGTAGCAATCTGATTATATGTTCGTACTCGCCTTTCCTCTGAGCGTCGAGCGTCGGCCAGATCCCCTCGTCACTTCTCGCTGCCTCATTCTTCCCAGACCACGATGATCCATTTGCTCCTCCGAGGTGTACACGTGCTCCCACAAGGCCGCAACCACGTCTGCCTTGTCATGCATCAATACTCCACCAAGTTTTTCAGAGCCAGCCGATCTGTCCGCCTGTTCATTCCCCAGCACACCGGCATGCCCCGGAGAAAAGATCCAGGCGATGCTTGCCACCCGTGACCTCCGAAGCGAAGCAAGCCACTCTGCACGATAACTAAATATGATAACAACTTAAAACCAGTTTATTTTTATACACACATTATCCATTTATTTCTCAACATAATTTCACCAACATTGATGCACTTATCCCATCGTTTTATCAGTCCTCCCAAACCAGCTGCATAGACCTGCGTGCTTTGTATTCATTTACCGGCCATCCCACGGAACTGTGTGACTTACTTATTGACTCTCACTAGTAACGTTCTCAACTCAGCTATGCACCGCTTTACGGGACAAGCATTTGTCAGCATAAACACTAACAACCCACCTTGGCGGAGACATTTCGCGTATGACGCCGAAGTTAAATTTGGAGTGAAAACATGGTTTAGAAAACAGCACAAAGGCCTATGCATCGGGTTTGGGAGAACTGATAAAACGATGGGATACGTGCATCAGTGTTGGTGAAATTATGTTGAGAAATAAAGGGATAATGTATTTATAATCAAAACAACTGGTTTCAAGTTGTTATCATATTTAGTTGGTTTTCTACAACCATTTGTGACTTACTTATTAACTTACCCTCGTACTTTATTATTGTTTCTGGTAATTTGAGCGCTTAATAATCAGCTACTAACAGTATTTTTTTTTTCCAGATGACTGCTTTTACTTCAATGACTTTGTATGTTAAATTCAATTTCTGCTAGATTTGGCATGAATAGAAAGTATTAACCTTGTATTCGCTTTTCTTTGTGTTAAGCATTTGTGTTGATAGTCTCGGGTTTTTCCATTATTGCTTATTTCATCTACACCTGTAATTGCATGCTATATATATATATATATATATATATATATATATATATATATATATATATATATATATATATATATATATATATATATATATATATCCAGGGACTGGGTGAAGCCGGGCCGGGTTAGACAGACAGACAGACAGATAGACAGACAGACAGACAGATAGTCGGGAACGGGAGCTTATATGAATACTTATATGAATTAAATGAGATGCTCCCCACCAGGGGCTGGGCGAAGCCGGGCCGGGTCAGACATACAGACAGACAGACAGACAGACAGACAGACAGACAGACAGATAGATCATGCCAGGGCCTGGGCGAAGCCGGGCCGGGTCATCTAGTATATATATATATATATATATATATATATATATATATATATATATATAATGCGATGTCTGTCTGTAAGTATGTATGTCTGTATGTATGTTATTTATGCGTTCGCATACGGTCCATCCGATTCAGATGAAATTTTCTATACGTCTTATTCTCATTCCAGTGCTGCCAACTGTCATAGTTTGTTAGTGTACAAGCAGTTACTTACTTAATATTATTTAATATTTTAATTTACATTATAATGTATATATAGCGAGGGGACATAACTTCTAATAGCATTGCTATATATGTAAAATTGTTGCATATTTCTCAAATAGGTGGACCTTTTCGCTACAGTTATCTACAGGCATATGCGTTATAATCCTCCTCCTCCACCTCCTCTTCCTCCTCCTCCCTCCTCCTCCTCCCCCTCCTCCTCCTCATACCCCCTCTTCCTCCTCCCCCTCCTCCTCCCCTCCTCCTCCCCTCCTACCCCTCCTCCTCCCTCTCCTCCTCCTCCCTCTCCCCTCCTCCTCCTCCCTCTCCTCCTCCCTCTCCTCCTCCCTTCCTCTTCCTCTCCCTTCTCCTCCTCCTCCCCCTCCCTCCTCCTCCTCCTCCCTCCTCCTCCCCCTCACCTCCTCCTTCTCCCCCTCCTCCTCCCCCTCCTTCCCCTCTCCCCCTCCCCCTCCTCCTTCCCTCTCCTCCTCTCCTCCCCTCCTCCTCCTTTTTCTTCTGCTGCGTTATAATATAAAATGATAAAATCTTTAAGGCATTTTCAAAGTTTTCATAAAAATAATGCATCTATTTTAAATACATGAAAATTTTCTAACTCATCTTTTTATTTCTCCTCGACATCTATACAGTCATCCCGGCATTTATTGCGTTTTCGTGATATCTTGGTAAGTTTACGTTCAGTAGTTTCAGATTGCCCTATTTAGTTATTGGGATGAAGATTGTTCTCATCCAATCTGTTCGCCATATTTCCGGGAACGGGAACTGGAGCTTATATAACTATTTATATGAATTAAATGAGACGCTCCCCACCAGGGACTGGGCGAAGTCGGACCGGGTCGTCTTTTTTGGGAACGAGAACGAGAGCAGGGGTCGAATATGAATTAAATGAGACGCTCCCTGCCAGGGGCTGGGCGAAGCCGGGCCGGGCCGGGTTATGTATTTGGGAACGGGAACGGGAGCAGGGGCCGAATATGAATTAAATGAGACGCTCCCCGCCAGGAGCTGGGCGAAGCCGGGCCGGGTCGTCTTTTTTGGGAACGGGAACGGGAGCAGGGGCCGAATATGAATTAAATGAGACGCTCCCCGCCAGGAGCTGGGCGAAGCCGGGCCGGGTCGTCTTTTTTGGGAACGGGAACGGGAGCAGGGGCCGAATATGAATTAAATGAGATGCTCCCCGCCAGGTACTGGGCGAAGCCGGGCCGGGTCGTCTTTTTTGGGAACGGGAACGGGAGCAGGGGCAGAATATGAATTAAATTAGATGCTCCCCACCAGAAGCTGGGCGAAGCCTGGCCGGGTCGTCTTTTTTGGAAACGGGAACGGGAGCAGGGGCCGAATATGAATTAAATGAGACGATCCCCGCTTTGAGAACGGTAAAGGGAGCAGGGGCCGAATATGAATTAAATGAGATGCTCCCCGCCAGGGACTGGGCGAAGCCGGGCCGGGTCGTCTAGTGTGTGTGTGTGTGTGTGTGTGTGTGCATATATATATATATATATATATATATATATATATATATATATATATGCCGGCTCCGTGGCCGAGGGTTAGCAGCTTTCTCCGCTAACCCCGAATACTCTCGTCACGTGACGCGACGAGAATTAGCAGTGGTTCGAATCGCAAAAGTGTCTTATGAGAGTATGGAGCCGGTCGCTCAGAAAGTCGTGGCGTGCTGATGAGCGTAATCTAGCCTAGGAATCAACATACAGCTGAAAGATGCTGGTGTTGACCGCAATATCCTGAAACAGGATGGAAACGCGGAAAAAAAAAAAAAAATATATATATATATATATATGTCTCCCTGGTTAGGGAGTTAGCGACATTGTTCGTAATCCTGGATATCCAGGTGGGGAAAACAGCAGCTGCGAAAATCAGCAGCGGTTTGCGCCGCGCTGGCAACTTACGGGGGAATGTGAGCCGGTCATTCGGAAAGCAATGGCAAACTACTGAACGTAAATCTTCTATGTACATCAGCAGCAGCTAACAGCAACTGAAAAATGCTGGTGTTGACTGCAACGTCCTGTAAAGGATATGCAACATTATATATATATATATATATATATATATATATATATATATATATATATATATATATATATATATATAATAAATATGTGTATATATATATATATATATATATATATATATATATATATATATATATATATATATATATGTGTGTGTGTGTGTGTGTGTGTGTGATGTCACGTATTTGTCAGGTCTTAGTCAGATATATTTGTGCTACGTTCCGACAGTACACGGTACTGCCTATTTTTTGTTAGCACCTTTTCGAGCTTTGGGGTTTCGTTATGGCATAATCGACATGATCTCCAAAGGACAGGCTACGATCAAGCCTCACGCCAAGATATGTCATTGACTGGGTTCTACTCAAAATGCTCCCATCCATTCTTACTGCCGGCAGGTCTGTGTTCACAATATAGTTGTTTAGGGAGAACCATGTAACCGATGCCTTAGCAGGGTTGACAAGGGCATCGGCATTAGCACACCATGAGGAAATTCGATCTAGTTCGCCCTGCATATAATTAGCAACCGCCCGTCTATCTCGACCCTGTCGATACGCGAGAATTTCGTCAGCAAATGACAGAGTCCTACCCCTCCCGTCCAACTGTTGTTCTGTGATCGGCACCGTATACGCGTTAAATAGTACTGGTGACAGTGGTGAACCCTGCGGCAATCCTGGACATATCGTTATCGGCACATAAGACCAACTCGCGCATCTTAGCACCACCTTCCTTTGGAGCAGAACTGCAGCTATCCATCGTACAAGGTGAGGGTGCACTTTAAGTCTGAGGAGGGTTTGCATCAAGTGCTCGAAGGATACTCTATTGTATGCGTCCTCTAAGTCTATGGCGGCCGCACATGTCTCTACTCTGACCTGAAATCCTTCGTAAACATCTTGAGCAGAGTCGCATTCAGCCATGACTCTTTGTTACTTATGTATCCTCCAAGTGTGGGCGGGAAGCAGCCGAGTTGTTCCAAGTCACAAGCAAGTCTGTGTGCTACAATTTTCTCCAGTAGCTTGCCAGCAGTGTTCTGCGTCGTAATGATTCTGTAGCCGCTTATCTTGGAATGGTCTTTTTTCGGTTTTGGCAGCGGCAGCAAGTAGCTGTGTAGCCATTCCTCTTTGATCTGACCCCTCTGGATACTGGTGTTGAATTCTCTGGCCAGTTCTTCCATGTCATCATCTGACATCACCAGTAGGTCACCACATCGGATGCTGTCTGAGCCTGGGGCGGTGTTAGGTGATTTCTTGGGCATCGCACGTATTGTCTCAGCTGTGATTATGCATTCTTCGTCTGTCCCGACTCCCTCGTACAACTGAGAGAGTGTCGTTTTGGTCCTCTGTCTGGCGAGCTCGTCTTTCTGGTCAGTCTGCTCTATGTAGCGTGCAAGAAGGGCCTTACCTTTATCCGCATCCGACTTTTTCAATGTGAGGTCTGTGCCTTGAAAGTCTGGAACACCCCTACGTTGTGCAGCAACATTCATGCTCTTATGGAGGCGCCAGAATGTCGTAAGAGATCGCTCGGAGCACACCTTCCTGCAGAACTCGTCCCATTTCTCGGCCCTTGCCTGTTTGGCGCAGGAATTGAATAAAGTCATCGTCCTATGGACCTCAGTCTTCAGGTTCGCCAACTCAACCTGTGGCATGTTAGCCTTTCTGGCTTTTTGCCAGTCTTTGTCAGTGTGCCTCTTTCCCAGCCATGCCTTCTCGACCTCTCCATTACACCATGGTGGCTGCAACCATCTTTCTTGTCTCCTGCGGGAGGAAGTTAGTTTTTCTTCATCTGATCTTGCTTATGGCGTGGTGACCAGTGTTGTCGTACGGGAAGGCATTTGTCTCGTTTCCTTGACTCCTGACCCTGTCTTTCTCGATCAGGATGATACAAGGGTAGTGGTCTCTGTCGTGGTATCCCAGTGTGCGCCACCGGCACCTTGGTGTGATGGTGGGCGACACCAGAACCAAGTCAATGACGTTGTCAGGGTCACCTGGTCGAGTGGCTATTCTAGTGACCTTCCCATCATTCATACAGACTAGGGCAGCAGATGCCAGGGCGTCCTCAAGATCTTCTCCTTGTCGATTGGTGATGCAATTCCCCCATTGACCGCCTCTGGCATTTAAGTCCCCACAGTAGATTATATGCCTTTCATCCATATCGTAGAAACTCTGCCATTGTCTCACGTCGACCATCCCATTTCTCGCATAAACGTTCACGATTACAAGCTGGCGTCATTATTCTTAATGCCTGCACTTGCAAGGCATCAGTGTTCCAGGCGGACATATCGATCTCAGACACCAGTATGTTGTCGCAGACCAGAAAAAACAAATAATTTTCTTTCATCCCTTAGAGACGAGTCGTGGAGACAGATTCCACTAAACTCAGGAAGCGACGTGCAACCAAGATACGAAGCTCATTTACGGCTGAAAAAAAAATTTTAAAGGACTCTTTCATACGAAATGACGCGGATACATGGTTCATGGTGACTATCTTGGCGTCCTGACAGCTCGTGTCAATTTGTTGAAACAAATCTTTGCTTCGATTGGGGAGTACAATATATTTTCCAGCGAAGGATGAGCCTAGACACTGGATCTCTTCTCCTTTATAGCGGAGTAATAATTAACGGGATCAAAGAGATACCAACAATACGAGATAGAGGTTAAAATACAAACAATCTACGCTATGTGGATGGAACAATATTGATAGTTCAAAATGCAAGAAGATCCACTACATATCTTGCACACTGTATAGTAAGCATCAATAGGTCTCTGATGTGAATGTGGCCTCATATTTTGTAGGCCAGAGAGCAAGGAGAAATATGTGGCCAGTCTTTCCCTAACTTTGACAAGGACAAGACCAGGAGTCAGATCTGCGTCCGATCGTGTTTATGACATTATCAACCCCGTCTTGAAGAGGGTTCGAACACACGAACATCAGGTCGACAAGATAGTCTGCTAGACATTTAGGTAATCCCTCCCCCCATGATTAGATGAAACCTAAATATTCCTTGAAAGACAGTCATTTTAGAAAAAAAAATTTAAAGTTAACCTTTAAGACACCCCAGATTTTGAGGGAGGTTTAATTTGGTTTGTAGGGGTGCATTATGAACTAGGAACCGAGGTGGCAAGGTCATTAAAGGACTTTGTCAATCCCAAGAATGACATTATTCTTGTACTCATTGACTGGGAATCGTTTCGGAAGAAAGGTTGATAGGAAGAGAACTGACCAGCTAATATCGTTGTGCCATGTCCTAAAATATGTAAAGGCCTAACACTTCACACTCTTGTAGAAGGATATTTTAATATAAACCTGTGACACAGCAATCTCTGTAACCAAGCCTTTGTGTACCTATGCTGATATGTTTCTGATAATTTCTTTCTATATTTACAACAATAAAGTTCTGATACACTCGTATTCGTCCAAGGTTATCTTTACATGCACTTATATGTTGTGAAAGGTTATATATGGTCAATTATTCTACATGGTCGATAATGCTGGGAAGTGAGTAATGAAAATGGGAAGAAACGGAGTAGGGTGTTCTCAATATCGTGGACAGACACACAAAAAACAAAAACATATGTTTTGACAGCTGTGGGTGTTACTAAATAACTCATGAATTCCACAAGGAAAAGACAAATGCTAGGCAAGAGAAGCAAAGAAGGGCAGCGAAAGATGTAAATTGAAAGCGTCAGCAACTGCCCAAAAAAACAACAATATAAACATTAAAAGCATTAAAATATCAGATGAACACAGAACATTGGAGAGTCATGAACGCAAATGTCTGCCGCAGACTCAACACAGAAAGCAGAAGATACCTTGCTTGATTGTATATAATATTAATCTAACTGCACCTTTACCTTGTATTACAGATGACGGCTCACACAAATATATATTACTAGCTGACCCGGCCCGGCTTCGCCCAGGCCCTGGAGGGGATCTATCTATCTATCAGTCAGTCTGTCTGCTTGTTTGTCTGTCTGGCTGGCTGACCCGGCCCGGCTTCACCCAGTCCCTGGTGGGGAGCATCTCATTTAATTCATATAAGTAGTCATATAAGGTCTCCCGTTCCCGACTATCTGTCTGTCAGTCTATCTGACCGGGCCCGGCTTCACCCAGTCCCTGGTGGGGAGCATCTAATTTAATTCATATACGTAGTCATATAAGCTCTCCCGTTCCCGACTATCTGTTTGTCTCTCTGTCCCGGCCCGGCTTCACCCAATCCCTGGTGGGGAGCATCTAATTTAATTCATATACGTAGTCATATAAGCTCTCCCGTTCCCGACTGTCTGTATGTCTGTCTGTCTGTCTGTCCCGGCCCGGCTTCACCCAGTCCCTGGTGGGGAGCATCTAATTTAATTCATATAAGTAGTCATATAAGCTCTCCCGTTCCCGACTGTCTGTCTGTCTATCTGTCTGACCTTTTTTTTTTTTTTTGGGTTTGGCGGTCATCCCAGACAAGCTGGTTCGCCGTTTTCCCCTGTTTTTGGCGTGGACCCTTAGTCCCACTGTGAGCTATTGCCCACAGTGGTTCACCGGGCCCACATTTAAAGTGATGCTTATGTGAGGTTGTTTTTTTTTGTGTGGATCACCCGGCCCCCGACCAGACCAGGAGCACTACTGCGGGGGGCAGTAAAATGCGTCTGATCTTAGCCAAGGGACCAAGAATGATCATCCCGGCCTCCGACCAGACCAAGCGCACTACTGGAGGCCAGCAAATACACTTGATCTTAGCCAAAAGGCCGAGAAGCAATACTGACCGGCGTGGTTTCGCCCAGCTTTTGGCGCACAGTAACTTAAAAGAATGTCCTTCCACACACCATTCAATGAAAACTGTAGAAAAAGATGGGTTAAATTGTTATGCATAATGCATTATTTTTATGCCAACTGTAAAAATACCTTAAAGATTATATCATTATTTAATATAACTCATATGCCTAAAAAATAACTATAGACAAAGAGTGTAACAATAGTGCAGGAAAGTCCAACAAAATGACTATAAAGTATTTAGAAATGTTATTAAACGTTATGCCCCTTGAAATAACTTTTCTAGAGTGAAGTGCCCCTGCTATATAGACATTATATAATGAAAATGGAAAAGTAAATGTTATTAAATAAGTAGAAGATTTTACATTCAGAAATTATTATAGTCGGTTGCACAGGAATGAAAGGAAGACGTGTAGAAAATTTCATCTCAATCGGATGTACCGTTATCGAACGCATCCAAATCCACAAACCCACAAACCCACAAACATACAGTCTCTTTTATAGATATAGATAAAAACTTTCTTTCGACACTTGCTCACTATGACTGAACTCGACATCGTTGCGTATCTTAATGAAAATAAAGGACTGACTATTTGTTTCATTATTTCAATTACCATCTCCAACTGCATTCTCATTTGCAAGAAAATTTTAAAAGGTCAATTCCTCTATACACCACGTAGCCTCATAAGAATATCTCTCGCCATTGGAGACATTTTTGGCCATATTTGCACTGGTAGTAGATGCGAGATTGCTCTTTGAGAGATCTTCATATGCGAGTAGAATAGATTGTGGCGATTAAAACCTATGTATCATATCTAAGTTTCCTCATTCAGTTTGTGTACGGCTTGGGACAGAAAGTTCTGGCTGCTGAATTCGTGCAGAGAAATGGGAAAACTCAGCCAGCGGGTAATACCGTAAACAAAGTTATCAAGTCCGTCGTCTACAGTGTATGTCCTTGGATGATTGGGTTGATACTCCCTCTCACTATGTCTGATGCCTATACAGCTGTGAACCCCTATGGTGTATGCGTGATGAACGCTACAAAGTCGAGGAAATATGCCATACTCGTGTTTGCCATACTCCCCGCAATCCGGGCAATTCTTGTATACATTGCTGTGATCTTTATCAACTTATTCCCACCTTCTCCAGCAACTGTATCATATCAAGGTCCAACACAATGTGTTGTTAAAAACTCTCACAACATCAACTTGATCAATGCTGCAGGTCCACCTCAGTATCCAGGAAGCAACGAATCAGCCGCCTCGCCCTATCCTATCACTAACACTCAAGTACCACAACAATATCCCAGTAACGGTATACCAGGTACGCTACTGGTGTCAAGAATACCGGCTAATGACACTCCCGGTGCCAGCAATGGCGGTCAGATTTATTTCTACACACAGTGCAGAGTACTCAATAATGAAAGAATCACAAGAAAACGAGAAGAAAATTGGGACCTTTACTAGAAGCGATTAAAAGTAACAAAATGGACCTTGCCGCCAAAGCCTTCGTCAGCACAGAATAAACAAACACAAACTAACACAACTACATGAGAAATACTGCATGGAAATATAAATATATGATTGATTGACTGATTTAGGAACCGACATCACAGCATTAGGGGCATTCCCATAAGCGCTCCGTCCCCATCCTCAGAAGGTAGCGAAGAGTTCCAACCCCAATAGTACCAGTAGCAATTTGATTATATGTGCGACTCGCCTTTCCTCTAAGCGTCGAACATCGGCCAGATTCCCTCGTCACTCCTCGCTGTCGCATTCTTGCCAGACCACGGTGATCCAATTTGCTCCTCCGAGGTGTACACGTTCTCCCACAAGGCCGCAACCACGTCGGCCTTATCATGCATCGATACTCCAACCAGTTTTGCAGAGCCAACCAATCTGTCTGCCTGTTCATTCCCCAGCACACCAGCATGCCCCGGAGAAAAGATCCAGACAGTGCTTGCCACCCGTGACTTCCGAAGCGAAGCAAGCCACTCTGCACGAAGCTTGCCTGTCCTCACCCTACTCAGCATGCTTTCTGTGTCAGTTACAATCACGATGTGTGTGTGTGTGTGTGTGTGTGTGTATGTGTGTGTGTATGTGTGTGTGTGTGTCGTATTCTCCATCCAGCGGAAAGCTGCACTGACTGCCTCCACCTCCATTCTTAAGCTAGATGTTGTGGTATCATATGCCAGGCTCTCATGCACCAAACGTCGACCATTAGCCTTTGCCAAGAACCCCCAGGCATTTCTACTACCTTTCAACACCGAACCATCTGTGTAGATAATCACGAGCATTATCCTGAATTAGATGCTGGATGTCCACTTCCGTGGTCCCTGCTGGCAACTCCCTTCACTCCCGGCTCAAAATGATTATAACTCTGCACTAGTTGGCACTCTGACCCACTCCTCTCATCGCCTAATGTTCTCCAAGATGCACACCTGTCTGATCGTATCCTCCACCTGAGCCATCCATGATTTCCCTCTTATCAGTCGCTGGCCCTTAACTGCGTCCAGCGCCTCATGCAAAGGGTGATCTGTATCAGCATCTACTCTGAGATATGCCTTCGCCTGCATCACCTTGAGCCTACCAGCAACAGTCGGCAAACGAAGGATGTAACGTATACACACCACTGGGGTGTCTCTGGTGCATCCCAAAATGTCACGCATAGCCTCGTTCTGTATGCGCTCCAATCTCATCAGCTGACTCTTTGAGACAGTGGGCAGTCCTAGTCCATAATCAATCACTGAGAGGATCAAGTGCTGGTATAGCGTGAAAAGCATTCTCTGTTCTATGTCCATTGCAGCCATAGTTTTAAGTGCGTTGAATCCCTTTTTAGATCTTGTCACAACCGCCTCCACATGATCCTTGAAGGACAGGCTCCTGTCAAATGTGATTCCCAGATACTTCAGTTTGTTCTCTCTGTTGACGCTTCCGCCATTTATCGTGAGTCTTGGGACATCAGCTCTCACAATCCTGTTCTCCAGAGAGCACCACAAAACAGCTGCCTTTTCCGGGTGGATGACAGCACAAATTTCAGTGCATCAGTCAATCATGTTGTCTACTGTCGCATGTAGCTCCTGGCTGTTTGCTCCCTATCTCTCCCCTGCCTATATGCAAGAATATCATCTGCAAATGTTAGTATCCTTCCAACCCCTGGTGCTTCTAGGTTTGCAATTTTGCTCGTATACACGTTAAAGAGCACCGGTGAGATTGCGGATCCCTGTGGCAGTCCCGGGATTAAAGTGTGTGGCACTGAGGTCCATGCACCCAGACGGAGAGCAATCCGACGAGAATGCAGGACGGCCGCTATCCAGTTCATCAACCAGGTATTGACCCCCTTCTCTATCAATGCGATCATCACAATATCATATCGAACTCTATTGTACGCATCCTCGAGATCAAGCGCTGCCGCCGTCGTTTCCTGTCTACTCTGGAATCCCACATAAACGTCAAAGGCAAAAGTGGCTGCATTTTACCAGGTATCTTTTCCTGGCCTGTAGCTCCCCAGGCCTCTTGGAAGAAGCTTCCCCCTTTCCAAAAACTCTTGCAGCTTGACAGCGACTATCTTCTCTAAAACCTTCCCAAATGTATTTTGAAGGGTGACGATCCTAAAGCCGCTAAGCTTTGAGTGATCCTTGAATGGTTTTGGGAGAGGGATGAGATAGCTGTGTACCCAATCCTGCGGTACTGATCCGCTATATATAAATATAACAGTTACTTATATGTATTGTAAACGGGAAGCCATTAATGACATGAGTGAACCGGATGTGTGGCTATGGCGGGTCAATGGAATAAAGGTAAATGACGTCACAAGCCCAGGGAGTAGTCTAGCCACCCAAGGTTAGGACACCTGCTAGAGCAGTGGTTCTCAGCCTTTTTTGGCCCGTTCCCCCCCCCCCTTTCACCATATTTTCAGAACGTCATCCCCCCCCCCCCCCCCCCTCTCCAACTTTCCAAAATTGTCAGCCTCAAAAGGTGCATTAAAAATAGCATGCCTATAATAGTGAAAATACTTATTTTCTTCCATAGTTGTACATAACCTTCACATGTAAAGATACATTTTATAGTGTAGTTTTCTACAGTTAATAGCAAATGAATATGCTGATGGATATTAAAACTTAAATAGAAGCATTTTTTACATTCGCAATATTTTATTAAAACACCACATTAATCATACTACAATAAACAAACAGTTAAAACGTCAAAAAATTGTAGCTTAATATACGACACCAGGATGCCAGAAAATTGTGCTTCATCAAACAAAACGCTCATTACAAAACTTGGATATCGTAGATTCGTAATTTAAATTAAATTTTTATTTTTCGTCTTCCGGTACAATGGCGACAAGATGAAGCGTTACTTTTCGGAGGGACGCTATTTAGTGTTTTTCATTGGATTTCGTGTGATTTCCTTTGGACTCCCTGTGAATAGTGTTTCCCTGTGGATTACGTGATGTTATATTGTGTTCCTTTTATTGGAAGTTTTCAAAAGAAGCCACGGAAGGCAGGTGGTGGATGTAATTTTGAGGGCAGCCGACAGATATTTGTGGGTCATGGCCTCGAGTTACACGACGGCAGGCAGAGGAACTCGTCTTGAGTCAATGGCTACGGTCTCCGACCAGTAAGGTCACTGCCATAGAGGAAAGCAACGGCAAACTACCTCTTTAAAATTGCCTAGTATATCATGATTCGCTTAAAGACCGATCATCGCAAGACAAGGACAGAGACGTTAAAATTAGCAACTTGGAACGTTAGGACGTTAAACAACGACGGAAAATTAGAGAACATAAAACAAGAAATTGAAAGGGAAAACATTAATATTTTGGGTATGTGCGAAAAGAGATGGACAGGAGCAGGCATCAAGATAGAGGAAGATTTCAAGATTATTTATTCTGGAGGTGAAGATCGTCATAGGGGAGTGGCAATTATTCTGGACCGGAAAACATCGAAATCTATTCAAGGATATTGGGCCGTGTCGGACAGAGTTCTACTAGTTAAATTAAGTGGCAGACCCTTTAGCATAAATATTATTCAAGTATATGCCCCAATAGGAGAATCCAGTGAAGATAGTGTAGAAGAATTTTATAATGACATAGAATCTGCCTTAAAGAAATGTAAAAATTCAGAAATAAACATCATAATAGGGGACTTCAATGCAAAAGTAGGAAATCAAGGAGATAGATACACAGTAGGAAACTATGGTTTAGGAGAGAGAAATGAAAGAGGATACAGACTCGTAGAGTGGGCAAAAGAACAGGAAATGATTGTAGGAAACACCTGGTTCAAACAACACCCTAGAAGATTATGGACATGGAGGAGTCCTGATAGCAGGATTAGAAACCAGATTGACTACATTCTGATTAGCAGAAGATTTAGAAACCCATTAACAATAGCAAAAACAGTTCCCAGTGATGATTGTTATAGTGACCACAGATTACTCACAGGAACATTGAGGATTAAGTTGAAGAAAGTCAAGTATATAACAGGAAACACTAAATATGATTTGTATACATTGAGTAATGACATGGAAATACAAAACAAATTCAATATAGAAGTACAGAACAGAATTGAAATTTTGTCTGATCTAGAGATCCTATTCCAGGATGTGGATGATCAATGGGAAACGTTGAAGAATTCAATAAGTGTGGCTGCAGAAACAACTATTCCAAAATTAAAGAAGGTGGGTCGTAAGAAATGGATGACTGAAGAAATTTTACACCTCATGGAAACAAGAAGACTCAACAAAAATAATTATGTCAAATATGAAGAAATTCACAGACAAGTCAGAACATTATGTAAGGAGGCAAAAGAAGCATGGCTTGAGGAAAAGTTCTTACAAATTGAAAGCCAACACAACAGTCAAAATACCAAATTAGTGCACAAAAGAATTCAGGAACTTACTAATATAAGAACAAGTACATCAACAGGGTGTCTAAAAACTGAAGATGGCAAAATCATAATAGAAAAAGACCAGATTCTACAGGTATGGACAGATTATGTGAAACACCTTTATGATGATAACAGAGACGAACAGTATGATATTATATTTAATAATGAAGGACCGCCAATTTTGGAGATGTAGGTTCGAAATGTTCGTAAGCATATGAAAGCTGGCAAGGCCCCCGGTGCAGATAACATCACACCAGAAATGATTAAAGCTTTAGAAGAATTTGGACTAGACCAAGTCACCAGACTTCTTCTTCTTCTTATTCAGCTTTCGGAGCCATTGAGGTTCTTTGCTGCAAATACAATCCGTCTCCATTCGTCTCTCTGGTGGACCTTCTCTTGCCAGTCGTTGCTTCCAAGTGCTTGTAGGTCTGTACATGTATTATCTCTCCACCGTCTTCTTGGTCTACCTCGGGGTCTACGGTCATTTATTTCCTGAGTGTAAGCGAGTTTTGTTTCCCTATTATCTTCCATTCTTTCTATATGCCCCAGCCATTGTAGTCTATTAGCCTTCATGATACCAGTGATTAGCGGGGACTTAAACAGATCATAAATGTCTTTGTTACTTCTTCTTTTCCACTCTCCACTTTGTGTATCCCTAATGGGTCCAAAGATGCGTCTTAAAATTTTGTTCTCAAAGGTTTGTAACAAGGCTTCGTCTCCTTTCGTTGTACTCCAGGTTTCAGAGCCATACAGCACAACTGGTCTGATCAGTGTTTTGTATATTGTGATTTTGGTGTTACGAGATAGCGCCTTTGATTTTAGTAGATGTTGTAGTGCATAGTATATCTTATTTCCAGAGTTGATTCTAGTTTGTATTTCTTCCCTTATGATGTTGGAGCAGTTAAAGATTGTACCCAAGTATTTGTATGTTTCCGTTCTTGTAATGGTCATATTATCTATTTGTATGTGGCCAGAGTTTTTAGCCATTCCGTCTCTTGAAATTACCATATATTCTGTCTTATCTTGGTTGATAACCAGCCCCATCTATTGGGCTTTTTCCTTTAAGTGAGTCAATATTTCCAATGTCTTTTGTTCACTTTGCCCTATAATATCTATATCATCTGCATAACCAAGCAGCTTGGATGCTCCTCCAATATCACATTCCTCCTTTATCTTCCTTACAACTTTCTCTAGAGCCAGATTGAAGAGTAGCGGCGATAGTGCATCACCCTGTTTCAAGCCAGATGTTATTTGGAAGGGGTCTGATTTCCTGCCTTTATATGTTAGTATATTATAAGTATCTTCCATGCATAGTCTGGTCATGTTGATTAACTTCCTTGGTATTCCAAATTCCTGCATAGCATTCCATAGACTATTCCTATGGACACTATCATAAGCCTTTTTAACATCCACAAAAATTTTATGGAGATCTCTTTTATATTCCCAATGTTTCTCGGCTATTTGTCGTAAGATAAATATCTGATCTATTGTTGATCTGTTTTGTCTAAAACCCGCCTGGTAGTCACCTAATATGTCTTCTGAATATGGTTTTAGTCTATTTAGTAATACTGCGGATAGTATCTTATAGCTTGTGGACAGTAGTGATATTCCTCTATAATTTCCACATTGGAACTTGTCTCCTTTCTTAAAGATAGGTATCAATGATGACTCTTTCCAGTCATGGGGTAATTCTTCTGTCCTCCAGATTTTTATTATTAGTTCGTATAGCTTTAGATGTAATGCATGGCCACCTGCCTTTATAAATTCAGCAGCAATTCCATCAGTCCCAGTTGCCTTATTGTTTTTAAGTCGTGAGATTACATATAGGATTTCTTCAAATGTAGGTTCTTCAATTTGTGGTTCGCATGTTAGAACCTCTTCCTGTGGGAAAATGTTACTTGGAGCTTCACAATTTAGTAATTCAATAAAATATTCTTTCCAAGTGTTGCACATTTCCTCATTGGTATTTATCATATTCCCATTTTTGTCTTTTAAACCATATGTGTTTTGTTGGTACCCTTGTTTCATTGACTTCAGTTCTTTAAAAAAATTTATGGATTCATTTTTCTGGTGATTAGCTTCCATATCTTTGATTATATTACTCATATATTCTCGCTTCTGCTGTCTGACTATTTTTGTAGCCTCTTTACATTCATTTCTATAATGCTCTTTCTTTTGGATGTTACTGATGCCATTTAACCATACATGTCTGGCATTCTTCTTCCTAATGACTGCTTCTTCACATTTTTGATTGAACCATCTGTTCTTTCTATGCGTGGTTAACACACCGAGACATTCTTCTGCGGTAGATTGAATTGTATTCTTGATGTTCAACCAAGTTTTGTCAACGCTTTCCTCCGAAGGGTTTTGCAGAGTTTCAAGTTTACATTTTATTTCATCTATAAATTTCTCTTTGACTGTAATGTCTTGTAGTTTTTCTCTGTTATATGTTGGGTGTAATCTTTGTAATTTAGTATAGAAAGCTCTCTTAAGTTTTATTTTAAATTTTGCTCCAACGAGGAAGTGGTCACTGTGGCACTCAGCTCCTCTATAACTTCTGACTTTCTGTATGTTTGATTCATTTCTGTTGTTAATTAAAATGTGATCTATTCGATTATAGGTTCTCTTGTCACATGATTTCCAAGTTTGTTTGTGTATATCCTTTCTTTGTAGTCTGGTACTGCTAATCTGCAGTCCTTTGGCTTCTGCCAGGTTGATTACTCTCCATCCATTATCATTTGAAGTTGTATGTAGGCTTTCCATACCGGCCACTTTTTTTTTATTAGTTTGCTCTCTACCTATTTTTGCATTGAAATCTCCCAGCACAATCAGGATGTCCTGTTTGGGGGTTTCTTCTATGACATCACCAGACTGCTGAACACATTATATGATACTGGAGATATACCTCCTGAACTATGTAACTATATATTTATTGCAATCCCAAAGAATTCAGGAACATTGGAATGTGATCAACATAGAACAATTAGTATAATGAGTCACATCACAAAGATTTTGCTAAGAATTATCATGCAAAGAATGAGGAAGAAGATACAACCTGAAATAGGGGAAGAACAATGCGGGTTTGTAGAAGGATAGGGTACAGTAAATGCTGTGTATATGCTGCGAACAGTTATTGAACGTGCTTTAGAAGTAAACAAGGATATACATCTTTGCTTTATTGACTATACAAAGGCGTTTGATAGCATTAGACATGTCAGCATGGTGGATATGCTTGCAGATCTACAAATTGATGGGAAAGACATAAGACTTATAAAAAACATATATTGGAAACAACAAGCTGCAATAAGGATTGATAATGAAGTGGGACAGTATCAGCCAATTAAGAGAGGTGTTAGGCAGGGATGTGTGATGTCTCCAGATCTTTTTTCCCTGTACAGTGAAAATATTTTCAGAAATGTAGAGGATATAAATGGAATCAGCATTGGAGGACGAAACATCAATAACATTAGA
This sequence comes from Cepaea nemoralis, assembly GCA_014155875.1. Classification (NCBI taxonomy): domain Eukaryota; kingdom Metazoa; phylum Mollusca; class Gastropoda; order Stylommatophora; family Helicidae; genus Cepaea; species Cepaea nemoralis. Next base: position 333,467 of record JACEFZ010005193.1, on the reverse strand, counting down.
TATGCAGATGATACAGTATTAATTGCAGACAATGCGCAGGACTTGCAACAATTAGTAGATGCGGTTGTTGTACACAGTGAGCAACTGGGGTTAGAATTAAATTGTAAAAAGCCTCAGGTTATGGTCGTCACTAGGAAGGAAGAAGTGCCACGATGTAATATACAAGTAAATGGAAATATTCTTCAACAAGTGAATCGGTACAATTATCTTGGAACAGTTATAACATCTGATGGGGGATGCCTTGAAGAGATTAGAACAAGAATCGCAATGGCGAAAGTAGCCTTTAGCAAGATGAAAAACATTCTGACCAATAAAAAGATGTCAATTGAAACGAGAAAAAGAGTGTTGAGGGGATGCATAGAGCCTGTTCTTTTGTATGGATGTGAAACTTGGACAATGAGCAGTCAAGCTGAAAAGCATCTGATGGCTGCAGAAATGTGGTTTCTGAGGAAAATGCAAAGAATACCATGAACAGACAGAAAAACCAATGACCAAGTACTACAGGAGACAAATGAACATCGTAACCTGATTAGAGAAATTAGACGTAGACAGTCAAAATTTTTTGGACATGTTATGAGAAGAATTGGATTGGAGAACTTAGTGACAACTGGCAAGATCGAGGGGAACAGACCAAGAGGAAGACCGAGAGGAAAATACCTGGATGGCTTGGCCACATGGCATGGACGAGACAGGAACACTGAGCTGATCCACGACACTGGTGATCGAGTGAAATGGCGAGTCATGACCGCCCACGCTTTCCGGCATGGCACATGATTGATTGATTGAATTTAAATGAAAATTGTAATCAATGAGAACACTGTGATTGTTCTTCCCGCAGCAATTCTGAAATACCCGGAGGAGTGCTTGAAAGGGCACAATTGAGATCGTTTTCAACATCTAATCTGTTGCGTCGTTTCGTTTTAATTTCTAGCAGAGCTGAAAAGCCTGACTCACATAGATATGTTGGCGCAAATGGAAGCAATGCACGGATTGCTTTTTCTGCCACTTTTGGGTATGAACCGCACATTAAAGGCCAAAATTCCGTTACTGGTTTCTCACTGAACACATCCCTTGCCCCTGAATCATTTTTCAGCTCCAGAAATTCATCTTGACAATCATCAGAAACTTTTTCAACTGATAATTTGAATGGGTTTCGCACCAAATCCAGCTCATCATCACTAAGTTCAGGAAAATATCGCTCAATTTCATTTTCTAGCGCTGTCAAATGCTGCACAATTTCATTTTTTGCAAATTGTGGAAGTACTTGGTCTTTACCATCAACAACGAGAACGGATGACAGCTTCTCAAACATTGCAACATTTGTCATATTGACCTTTCTTTTGCAGTTTTCCAGCTTGCTCATAAAAGCTCTCAAGGCATCCACAAATTGGATGATATTTGTATTCCTTCCTTGCATCTGAAGATTGAGTTTATTCAACTGCTCAAAAATATCAACTAAATAGGCAAGGCGCATGATCCATTCCTCATCATCCAGCCAGGCGAAAAAGTCCATCTTACCCTGAACTTAAAAAAATAATTTGAGCTCGTCTCTCAGCTCATATACTCGCGCAGTTACATTTCCTCTTGACAGCCATCGAACATTTGTGTGGAAATGAAGGAAATGGTGGCCTGCATCCATGTCAACGCATAACTTCTTAAAAAGCCGTGAGTTGAGAGCTCCTCCTTTGATAAAATTCACTATTTGAACGGTTTGATCCAAAACCTTCCCCAAAGGAGCTGGAAGTTTTTTGGAGACCAGTGCTTGATGATGGATCATGCAATGAATGCCTTTCACTTTTGGTGCACGTTTCTTCACACTAACTTGAAATCCTGATTTGGTCCCCAACATAGCTGGTGCTCCATCTGTACAGCACCCACACATATTATCCCATAAAGGATTTTCTGATTCAAGGAAAGATGAAACCTTTTCCAAAATATCAGAGGCCATGGTAGTTGTTTCAAGAGGAGAACAAAAAAGAAGTTCTTCTTTAAATGATCCTGAAAGCACATACCTTGCAAACACTATCAGCTGAGAACACGATGCCACATCAGTCGATTCATCAATTTGAATTGAATAGAGCCCAAATGCTGCAGACTTGATCCTTTGCACAACTTGATCCTTGATGTCATTGGCCATATCGCTGATCCTCCTTTGAACAGTGTTGTTCGATAGTGAAACCGCTGCAAGTTGTTTCTCTGATTCATTTCCCAACACAATTTCCACCATCTTGAGATAACAAGGTTTGATCAAAGATTCCCCGATTGTATGTGGTTTTTTTCTGCTTCGCTATCTCCAGTGCTACGACATAGGAAGCTTCAGTAACCTTTTGGTTTGTTTCTTGGAATACCCCTGTTAAATCCAGTCTCATCCTTTTGACAGCATTCCCAAGACGTTCAAAATAGGTTTTGTCCTTGTCCTTGTATTGAGGATGAACATTCAACAAATGATTCCTCAACTGTGTCGGTTTCATAGAATCATTTGACAAACTTTTATTACAAATAACACACTGAGGTCGTTCTTCTCTGTTGATGACGATATTTGTGAATCCATAATTCAAAAAAGACAGGTCATACTTTCGTTTCTTGACACTCATCATGGGCTTCAGATTCTATAAATATAAAACGATAAAGTCAAGATCAACAGACATAAACACCCACAGATGTGTATACACACCCACACGCACATATATACGTACAAACACACACACAAACACACAATTATATTGCATATCCTATTTACAGTACATCGCTGTCAACACCAGCATTTTACTGCTGTTGTTGATGTCTGGGCAAGTTTTACGTTCAGTAGTTTGTCATTGATTTCTGAACGACCGGCTCCAATACCAACATGCTAAAACCCAAGCACGATGTGGTCTGCTGTTAAATCGGTCACCGCTGGCAAGCCTTTAGGCCACGGAGACGGTGATATATATATATATATATATATATATATATATATATATATATATATATATATATATATATATATATATATATATATATATATATATGACATTGGCACCTTTCTGTCTTGACAGACGATAGTTTGGTACATTGTGCTTCAAAAAGGCTTAATAACTGTCATATGGCAATAACTACGATCCATGGCGGTGGCGAGTGTGGCTGGTAAGGCCAATTCTTGCTGCAAATGTTTGCCCACAGTAGGTGCATGTGAAAACATGGTCATTTCCACCATTTTGCACCATCTTACGTCTCTCACGCTCTGTGTGTGCTTTATCTGCAATCATTTTCTCCTTTGTCTTTATTCCATTTCTGATAGTTGCCCTCCATGCAACACGTTCAGCGGCGACGTGCTCCCATTGTGCATTATCAATGCCTGTATCAATCATTTCCCGCTTACACACATCTTTGTATCGTAGTAGAGGCCGACCCTGAGATCTCCTACCCGTCTGTAATTCACCAAAAAGATGTCCTTTGGTATTCTACCATCATCCATCCTACTAACGTGTTCTATCCATCTAAGTCTACGACACACAACCTGATCTTTCAAATACTTCAGTATTTGTGATTTTGTCTTGCCACTTAATACCAAGTATTCTTCGCAGACACCGCATATGAAAGCTGTTTAAACTTTTCTCTTGGCTGAGTAAGTTGTCCAGGTTTCACTGCCATAAAGAAGAGTACTAAGGACACAGGCTTGGTAGACGAGGACTTTTGTTTTGGCAGTAAGCTTCCTGTTCTCCCAGACTCTTTTTGCTAACATGTTCATTGTTGTTGCTGCCTTGCCAATCCTGATGTTGATTTCCTGATCGAGGGATAATTTGCTATTTACCTCTGATCCTAGATATGTAAAATGGTCTACTATCTCCAGTTCGGCGTCGTCAATAAAGATTGAAGGTACACCATGTGCACCTCGTGACATAATCTGTGTCTTCTTTTTGTTAATCGTTAAACCAAATTCAGAACAAGCATTGGAGAATGCAGATAGTAGATGGCGTAATTCTTCCTCAGAGTGGGTCGTAATCGCAGCATCATCCGCAAAAAGCAACTCTCTGATTAGTACCCTGCTAATTTTGGTCTTGGCCTTCAATCTCTGAGCATTATAGAGGCCACCATCTGAGCGTGAGTGAATGTATATACCGTCATCCTGATCACGAAAGGCATATTTCAGTAGAAGTGAAAAGTATATCCCAAAGAGGGTGGGGGCTAGTACACAACCTTGCTTAACTCCACTCTTGATTTCAAACTCTTCTGAAGTTGAGCCATCAAACTTGATTATACCCTTCATGCCTGTGTGGAACGACTCCACAATGGACAGAAGGGTTGGTGATCAGCCAGTCTTCTTTAGTGCTTTGAACAGACCCTCACGACTGACCAAATCAAATGCCTTTGTGAGGTCGATGAAGGCAATAAACAGTGGCTGATTTTGTTCCCGGCATTTTTCTTGCATTTGTCCCAATGAGAATATTATATCAATGGTAGACCGGTTCTGCCGGAAGCCGCACTGTGATTCGGGGTAGACTTGATCTCCTAGGACTTGAAAGTCTGCGCAGGACAATTCTGGCAAATACTTTCCCAACAATACACAGAAGTGAGATACCCCTATAGTTGTTGCAGTCGCTCCGATCTCCCTTGTTCTTGTACAGCGTTATGATGTTTGAATCTTTGAAATCCTGTGGGACTTGTCCTTCTCGCCAGCATAGCTCTATTAGCTGGTGGATCTGTAGAGCGAGATGTGTCTTGCCCACTCCTGATTACCTCTATTGGAATCCCATCCTTACCTGGAGCCTTGCCAGATGCAAGCTCATTTATAGCACACTTAACTTCTGTTATAGTGGGAAGTGTGTCCAGGTGGTCAAGAGTTGGCTAGGGCCTCTATGGCGTTCAGGGCATCATCCGCTAGCTTGGTCTCACTTGAGTAAAGCTCTAAATAGTGCTCGACCCATCTATCCATCTGCTGTTTCTTATCAGTGATGATTTCTCCAGTCAAGGTTTTCAATGGTGCACTTCTTTTGATCATTGGACCACAGGCTTTCTTTATCCCTTCATACATGCTTCTGATGTTTCCCTTATCACTTGCGATTTGAATGGACTCACATAACTTGATCCAATAGTCATTCGCACACTGCCTGGCAGCCCTTTTTACATCCTTCCTCGCTTGCTTCAGCTCACTCAGAGTGTTACGCGTTGGTCTTTCCTTGTTTCTTAAGAGAGCTATCCTCTTTTTATCAATCAAGGGCTGCAGTATCTGGCTGTTTGCCGCAAACCAGTCCTGCCTCTTATGATCCACAGTGCCGTAAACCCCTACCGCTGTTTTATAAATAGTTTCCTTAAGTTTACTCCACTTTATCATTTACTATACAATTTTCTGATGTATCATTGAAAACGTCTTCAAGTTGCTGTTGAAATTCAAAGCACTTTCCAGGATCGTGAGTGTTAATAATATTAATCCTGGGGCTAGACTTGTGTTTAGCTGTGTATTTTCTCTTTGGTCTCAGTCTATCCCTTGCAACAACCAAAGAATGATCTGTATCACAGTCAGCACTGTGGTAACTTCGAGTTAATGATGTATGGTTCAGATGTTGTCTCCGTGTGATAATGAAGTCCAGCTGATGCCAATGGCCGGATCTTGGATGTTTCCATGTGACCTTATGCATCTCTTTTGTTTTTAAAAAGGAGTTTGTAATACATAGGTCATTTCTAGTGCAATGCTCCAGCAGCCTTTGTCCATTGTCATTCATGCGACCGATGTTGTATTTTCCAAGGCACACTGGCCATGAACTCGAGTCCTTGCCCACACGAGCATTGAAATCACCGAGCATATAAATGTAGTCGGATTTTGGAACTGCCTAGATCGCAGAGTCTAACTGCTCATAGAACGTATCCTTCACATCAACAGAGGAAGTGAGTGTCGGTGCATATGCAGTGAAAATGGTGGCAAATCCACAAGAGGTTGCCAAGCGCAATGATAATATTCTTTCATTACCTCCAGCTGGGATATCAATCATTCCCAGTAGCGAATTCTTCACTGCAAAGCCCACACCGTGTTGCCTTTTTTCTGCCTGCCCTCTTACCCTTCCAAAAAAAGGTGTAATTGTTTTCCCTGAGTGACCCTTCCTCAGCGAGGCGAGTCTCCTGCAGGCCAGCAATATCAATGTTAAGACGATTGAGTTCAGGCATCAATCACAGCCGTTTTTCTCACATCGTCAATATTGGTCAAGTCAGTGGAAAATCCTGGACACATGGTTCTCACGTTCCAGGTTGCAAGCCGTAGCTTGAGGTTTCTATTTATTTTTGTATTAGTACCTGGTGCATTGGTTTTACAGCCTGCGATTCAGATTTTGTCCTAGCCCCAAGCACCCATTGAAGCAGGCAGGCTGTGGCGGATCAGCACCCAATTGGCCTGGGGGCTGCCCAGCTTGAGGCGGGCGGTAGCTGATCAGTGACACCTGTAGGTGTCTCCCACCGTCAGAGGCAACGCGTGGCGCCCCATGTCTACGCCAACTGACAAGGACTTATAACCCGTAACAGTTGCCTCTCGCTTTGATTCCGAGACCAGGTTAAGACCAGGGATGGAGTTATTGCCTCTCCATAGCACAAAGCCTGGGCTAAAATAAAGAAACCATGTGTTGCTCATGCAGCATGATCCCTCTCTCGGCCTGCCTAGTTCACTCCAGAGGAAAGTTAACACCTATACATCTGGAACAAGACAAGCTGCAGAAGCTGCCGGATCAGCAAAGCAATGCTCTAACTGTCCGCCTGTCGGAGCTTCGATCCTAGACCAGCTGCCAACCAAGGCTTAGGGCCTGGTCTGCCCTGCCATGACTTAATTTGTCTTTGGGTTGCATTTCCTCGCACCAGGATAAGGCTAGTACCCTCCCAATTGCGCTCTTCCGCCCGAAGCCGTTGGCACAATGTGGGGTGTCGGGTTTGGTAAGCGACGCCCAACATTCGGCGCTGACAGAAAGCAGGTAGTACCGTCTACTATCATACGGTAGCTCAGTCATATCTGACTAAGACCTGACTTTTCATATATATATATATATATATATATATATATATATATATATATATATATATATATACTCATACAAACACACGCACGCTCATCTATATATATATATATATATATATATATATATATATATATATATATATATATATATATGCCAGTCTCCCTGATGAAGGAGTTAAGGACGCTGTTCGTAATCCCGTATACCCAGGTACGAAACACAGCTGCGCGAGATTCGCCAGCGGATCGCGTTGCATCAGTTTCTTATGGAAAAGTATGTGAGCCGGACGTTCAGAAAGCAATAGCAAACCACTGAACATAACACTTGCCAAGACATCAACAGCAGCTGTAAAATGCTGGTGTTGACTGCAATGCCCTGTAAATAGGATATGCAATATATATATATATATATATATATATATATATATATATATATATATATATATATATATATATATATATATATATATATATATATATCCACGAGTCAACTTACGTCTTAGAAAGACAGTCTCCTTACCTCCGCAAAAACAATAATTTGACAAGCTGAGACGTGTAGATTCGTAAACAATGGAGGGATCTCGATAATCGGTTTCTGGTTTAATGCGATCTTGAAATAATCGGGAAATTTAACATGATGAGTACTCTAAACCTCATTAAATCGGAGAAGCAATAACAAAAAAACGTAAGTTACCGCAAATAAAATCTCTGGTAAAATACGGCAACCTAAATCATAGAGGCTAGGTAGAAGGAAAAGAATCGTATATTATGGAGGGAAAACAATATCAAGTAATCGGTTCTTGTATTAACGCGATCTTGAAATAATCGGGGGATTTAACGTCACGAGTACGCTTAATATCCTGATCATGTTTTGTGTGGTCCTGAAGCCAATTTGACAATGTCTTCATTCCCCCCCCCCCCATGGAAACGCTCAAATTCCCCCTCCCCCCCCTGGGGGGGGGGGGGAAATTCCCCACCGGTTGAGAACCACTGTGCTAGAGCAACAGAGGTGGTGGTGGTGGTAGGCGCCCATGTGAGCGGACGATAAAGTAGTGATAAGTAGTAGACTATACTACTGCGGAAACTGGGGATGGGGTGTGGAGGAAATAAACACAGAACTTGTGACATACTGGGGGGAAAAAGACTAATCGTATATACTGCATTAGCGAGCGCGATAGCAAAGTTGATGAGGAACTGCGCTGATGATGTCGTGAGCACAGACACGAGGTCGACTCTTAGACAAGCAGTGGGAAATATGGGCCACATATTCTTCCTTGCTCTCTGGCTTATAAAATATTATAGCCCTATCGCATCACAGAACAAGTCATTATTTATTTATTGCATAATGCCTTAACAAAGTAACTTGTGTGGCGGCAATCAAAGTAGCATTAATTGATCTGTTAATTCATATGTGGTTTGCTGTTCTATGTCGATACCTGTCTTCTGCCTCTCCCCTTCTCCCTCCCTTTAATTGTCAAGTTCATTCATTGTACCTGTTGCTGCTAACTAATTAGTAACATCACTGTTATCTGATAATTGTTCCCCCTTGAACAATTTCTATTCAGAGCAAACCAAATCGCTTTACCATTACAATTACAAAACCTATACACTTTCAAACTACAGAAGTTATTTTTCAAAACTATGAACACTGTGTATATATGTAAACACGATTTGTCTTTTTTATGATTAATATTTTTTTTTACATTTTTATTGTGACTAATAGTATTACTGTCCACATCACAGAATTGTATAGAAAAACTAATAACCTCAACGCAAAATAATATTGAAAATCACAATGTATATCTTAACATAGCAAACACAAAGATAATGCATAAACATAAAACTACTATGGAGAAAGAAATATATGTTAATAAGAAAAAATTGGACATGATGGAAAATTTCGAATATCTTGGGTCATTGATTACCAACAATGGCGACGCAATGAAAGAAATTAAAAGACGAATATGTATTGCTCTGCAAAGACTAAAACAAATGAATAAATTATTGAGTGGGACAGATAGAACTACAAATATTAGATAGTTTAGAGCATGCATCTTTCCCATTGCAACATACGCCCAGGGGGCTGAGTTGTCTTGAGGTATGGTGTCCGCCTCGAGTGCTGGAGGTCCCGGGTTCAGGCCCCGGTGAGGACCGGGATTTATTTAAAAAATCCACCTGGACTTCCCGTAATAAAATTTCGGCTGGTCTCTGGGTAGTGAGATCTAACGCCCGTGTGTATTGTTGCTCACGCAAAATCTACCTTGGCAGTTGGAAATCGAAAAGAGTAGCCTAACGGCGCTGCCCATGCAAAATTTCGAGTTAAAAATCTACCCAAAGTATTTCAGGATCCTCGCCGATGCAACGGAGTTCGTGCATTGCGCTGAGTTTCTCCAGACTCAGGTTTGAGTTAGGAGGAAAACGGAGCACTTATGGGTTAAACCGTGTGCCGTGATGTTGATCCAACGACTAAACTAAACATACGCCTGTGAGACCCGGACACTTACTAAACAAGCTGAACAGCGCGTAAATGCCTTGGAATAAAAATGTTATAGACAGGTTCCAAGAATATATAGGATACACAAAAGAACAAATGCATCCATACGACAACTGCTGAATGTTGAAGAAGATTGGCTACTAATGACGATAAAACAAAGAAAGTTTAAATATTATGGTCACTTGAAACGTCATGACAGTTTGGAGAGAACAATAATGGAGGGGTATGTGTCCGGGGCCGATCTCTCTAGCTGTGGGGTTACACTACTTTCTCCGTAATCCCGTTTATCACGCAGAGTCTCGTAGCGGGCGAGAACTGGGAGCGGTTCGTCCCCAGCTGGTGACTTGCGGGATAACTGAGCCGGCCGCTCAGAAAGCAATGGCAAACTACTGAGCGTAATCTTGCCAAGAAATCAACATACAGCTGAAAGATGCTGATGTTGACAGCTATGTCCTGTAAAGGATATGCAAACAAACAAACATATGTCCGGGAGGAGAGGAAGAGGAAGGCCAAAGAGAAGATAGGTGCAGGATGTGATGGATGATCTCCAGTTGGGTGTATAGGACGCAGAACATCTTGCTTATGATCGAGAAGTTTTTTCGGAAAGTTGTTATGGGAACGAGGATCTGCAATGGACATGCTACTGTGTGAACGAATGTTTATTGCATTACCGACAAATCAGGAGCCATGACGTGTGATCGACATCGAACAATTAGTATAATGATCCACATCACGAATATTTTGCTAAAAATTATTATGCAAAGAGTTACGGAAAAAATACAACCAGAAAAATGAGAGGAATAATGTGGATTCGTAGAAAGCAAGGTCACAGTGAACGATGTGTATTTGCTGAGAACATTGAATGAGCGTTCTATAGAAGTGTACAATTACCTATGTCTTTGCTTTATTGACTACACAAAGGCTTTCAATAAAAAAAGACATGTAAACATGATGATGATGTTTGCAGATCTAGAAATTGATGGAAAAGACCTTTGACTTGTTTTTAAAAAAAACACATATTGGAAACGAGCTGCCACACGGATTGAAAATGAAGTAGGTCAATATCAGCCTATTAAGAGAGATATGCGAGAAGGATGTGTAATGTCTGAGATTGTTTTTCCTTAAACAGTGAAACTATGTTTATAAATGTAAAAGATATGAGAGAAATCACTATTAGGTGTCATAACATCAATAACATTAGGTATGCCTATGAACCAGTGAACAAATAGGGTTAGAATTAAATTGTAAGAAGACAAGATTATGGTCGTCAATAGGAAGAAACAAATACCACAATGTAATATACGTGTACATGGGAATATTCTTAAACAAGTGACTCGGTAGAACTATGTTGGAACTGTCATAATATCTGATGGGACGTGCCTTGAAGATATTAAAACAACAATAGGCATGATGAAGGTAGCTTTTTTGCAGGATGGAAAGCATACTGACAAATAAAATGATGTAAATTGCAAGGAGAACAAGAGTGTTGCAATGCTTCGTAGAACCTGTACTTTTTTATGGATGTGAAATGTGGACAATGAGCAGACAAGCTGAAAAACATCTAATGGCAGTGGAGGTATGGTTTCTTTGGAAAATGCAAAGAATACAAAGAACAGACAGAAAAACCAATGAGAAAGTTCTACAAGAGGCAATTGAGAATCGTAAACTGATTAGAGAAATTAGACGTTGATAGTCGACATTTTTTGGACACATTATAAGAAGAAATAAAAACGTGAACTTGGTGACAACTGGCAAGATTGAGTGGCAAAGAACCACGTGAATGCAGAAAAGTAAATATCTGGATGGCCTGACCACGAAGCATGGTCCAGAAAAGAGCATGTAGCTGATCCACCACGATTCTGATGATCTTGTGGGATGGCAAAAGATTTCCGCCCACGCTTATCGGCATGACAGATGATGATGATGTGTTATGTTCGTCATTCTCAGGATTGATGAATTGAGTGAGCAAACATCTTGGAAATATAGCACTTTTCATAAACACTTCACAAAATCTCTGTCTTGCACAGCTAGATTTCAACACAATGTGGGATGATCTAGTTCTTGAACGTCTACAGTTTGTCAGTACAAATGTTCGCTTGTGCCTCGATGCACTCTAGTTTACTGTCCTTTTACTGGCTTATTAATCACCCAATGAAGAATATGGAGCATATTGCTACCAGACAATGAGATGTCACATCCTTTGAATCAAGAACTATTGTTGTTTGTAACAGTAGCTTCAATCTAACTGATGTCTTTCCCTGGATCACTGCGTGTGTTTGACTCGTATGTGAAACAAATGAGACGGTTGCTCCTCCCTCCCACTTCAACTGTTATTATAAGTGTCAGTCTTCGTCTCACTTCCTAGTATTGCAGGATCAAGCAGGCTAGTGTAGTGGGTGAGTGTATTTGTTAAGATTTATTCTTTTTTCTACTTGTGAAATTGTCTAGAAAAGATTTGATGATGTGTCATAGTTGACTACTTCTCCATGCTTGTTTTGTGGCATAGCCACCTTGTTTTTCTTATTCTGTCTCTGTCTGTCTGTCTGTCTGTCTGTCTGTCTGTCTGTCTGTCTGTCTGTCTGTCTGTCTGTCTGTCTGTCTGTCTGTCTGTCTGTCTGTCTGTCTCTCTCTCTCTCTCTCTCTCTCTCTCTCTCTCTCTCTCTCTCTCTTTCTTAGATGTACTTCTCATCCTGCTCACTGGCAACAAATATGTCTCTTTGATGTGATTCTTACCCTGGTCTCTTGGCACCAAATCTGTCTTTCTGTTGTGATTCTTATCTTGGTCACTTAGTATCAAATCTGTCTCTCTGATATGATTCTTATCCTGGTTACTTGACCCATGTGATGTGATTTTTATCCTGGTCACTTGAGATCACATCTGCCTCTCCGATGAGATTATTACCCTAGTTACTTTTCACCAAATCTGTCATTCTGGTGAGATTCTTATCCCTGTCACTTTGCATCATTTATGTCTACTGATGTGATTCTTATCCTGGTCAACTGGCGCCAAATCTATCTCTCTAATGTGATTTTTGCAATGGTCACTTAGCACCAAATCTGTCTCTCAGATCTGTTTCTTATCATTGTCAACTAGCATCAAATCTGTCTCTCTGGTATTAATCTTCTCCTGATCACTTGGTGCCAAAATTGTCTCCCTGGCGCGATTCTTACCCTTGTCACTTGGCACCAAAACTGTCTCTCTGCTGTGATTCTTATCCTGGTCACACGGCATCAAATCAGTCTCTCTGATGTACTTATTACCCTGTTCACTTGGCACCAAATATGTCTCTCTCTCTGACGTGTTTCTTATCCGGGCCACTTGGCGCCAAATTGGTCTCTCTGATACTATTCTTATCCTGGTTACTTGGCCTCTGTTTATTTTTAAATTCTTACCCTGGTCATTTGGCACCAAATCTGTCTCTATAATGTGATTCTTATCCTGATCATGTGGCAACGAATTTGTCTCTCGGATGAGATTTTTACCCTGGTAACTTCGCACCAAATCTTTCTTACTGATGTGGTTCTTAACCTGGTCACGTGGCACACAATATGTCTCTCTGATGTGCTTCTTATCCTGGTTACTTGGAACACTATCTGTCTCTTTGATGTGATTCTTACCTTGGTAACTTGGCACCATATTTGTCTCTTTGGTGTGATTCTTATCCTGGTCAGTTGGCGCCAAATCTGTCTATGTGATGTGATTCTTACCCTGGTTACTTGGCTCAAATCTGTCTCTCTAATGTTATTCTTATCCTATTCACTTGGCGCCGAAATATGTCTCTCTGATGCGATTCTTATCCTTGTCATTTGGCACCAAATCTGTCTCTCTGATCTGATTTTTATCATTATCACTTGGTACCAAATCTGTCTCTCTGATAGTATTCTTATCCTGGTCTTTTGGGGCTAAATATGTCTCTCTGGTGAGATTTTTATCTTTGTCACTTTGCACCAAATCTGTCTCTCTGCTGTGATTCTTATCCTTTTCACTTGGTCAGTGTGATGTGATTCTTATTCTGATCACCTCGCACCAAATATGTCTCTCTGGTGTGAATATTATCCTGGTCACTTGGCTTCTGTGTTGTGATTCTTATCCTAGTCACTTGGCGCCAAATATATCTGATGTAATGCTTTTCCTGGTCACTTGGCACCAAATCTGTCTCTCTGGTGTAATTCTTTTCCTGGTCACATGGCCTCGGTGTTGTGATTCTTATCGTTGTAATTTGGTACCAAATCTGTCAGTAGTGATTTAAATCCTGGTCACCTCGTGCTAAATCTGTTTCTCTAGTGTGATTATTATCCTGATCGCTTGGCACCAAATCTGTCTCCCTGATGTGATCCTTATCCTGGTCATTTATGGCTAAATCTATCTCTCTGGTGTGGTTCTTATCCTGGTCACTTGAAACTAAACCTATTTTTCTGGTGTGGTTCTTATCCTGATTACTTGACACAAATCTGTCTCTCTGGTGTGATTCTTATCCTGTTCACTTGGCACCACGTCTGTCTCTCTAATGTGATTCGTATCCTGGCCTCTAAGTAAAGACGTTGTTGTTGTGTTCTATCCTGTAGGTGAGATAAGAATGTCACTCTCAGATCCACATCATAGTTTTCATCACTCACTCAACGGCACATATAGTCACCACAGCACAGAATTGGGGTACGCTCACCCAGTATACTGTCTCTTGATGAATGATGTTGATGATGTCTTCACAATATCCTTGACAATTTTAGAATTACACGGTTTGTCACCACAGAGTGTTTTTATTATATATTGTCTCTCCTTGTGGAATATCTGATAACATGAACAATATGATATTTCTAGTAATGTTTATACCTCCGATATCATTTGCATGAGTTATGGTCTCTTATGGATGCATAATTATCAAGACTGTCTTTAAAAAATTACTGATTCACAGTGTTTCTTATTCATTACTGTTCTGTTTATCTGATAATAAGTTCTGGTTTTACGGCTTCTTCATTTAAGAAAAAAAAAGTTCAGTTGCACCATAGTGAGCTTTCGATCTATGTTTAGCTGCACTTTATTCTGCTGTAAGTTTCTTAACCAGAATGTCTTATAGGTGTCCGTTAATGCTAGAACTTGCTGACCTGTATGACTGACATCCGACTTCAATCTGGTCGATTTTTATTACTTTACCAGATTAGAGTCCCTTCCTCGTTTTCAGGAGTGTTGTTATTACTTTGTACATTGGAACCTGTCGAAAAGACAATATCAGGTGCTATCAACCTAACTCAAACTCATTAGCAGTGAGAGTAGGCTTATGGCCGTTATCAGATATATATATGTATATATATATATATATATATATATATATATATATATATATATATATATATATATATATATATATATATATATATTCAGAGAAATGACCTCTGGCATAAAACATAGGAGTATACACATACTTAAGACTAGGTAAAGAAGGGAATGTCATAAAAGAGCTCAGAAATCCCAGTAACCATCTATACTAGAATCACTATGTTACTTCTCAGCTAAATTCGGCCGACGCCCATTATTATGGTTTCACACTCAAATACACTATTTTATATTTATACTCTACACCACCACTACCTTATAATTATCCTTGGCTGAATTGGGAGTACTAATTGCACAATAAATACAAAACGTTCATCAGTATTATCCGACTTGAAACGTTGTAACTCCCTTTTCATAATCCCTTAAGAATAAACCACCACTTCTCGTGGAAACCAAATATCACACTAAATTCCACTAGAATATCCAGCCTATTAATACTCTGTCTCTGCACGACGATATGGGCTTATTCCACCAGTTTCCCCCTTTCCTCCACATCAGTTTTTTTTATCTATACAACAACAGCCGAAATTCTCGTTTGATGCCCGGTCCTTTCGTGACATCAATGATTCTCCATTCGTCTCCTCCGATCACCCATCGTCGCCTTCGTTACTACAAACGACTGTGAAACGCCGTGATCGTGAATCTCCGTTTTCCCACTTCAAAGGTTGTTGAAAATACGATATAGCGATCCACCGGTGTTCAAAGGTTTTGAAATCGCTGTTTTTCCGTCGTCCGTAGACTCCGGTCTCATCTTCAGTCGCTCCTATCGTTCAATCAACGCTCTCTCAACAAGCAAAATGCCGCGGCTTAAGATGCCGTACGTTGTTCTAGTAACATATTGGATCGCTGATCTCTAGTATCGTGACACGCCATGTGTCACGTATAATCATTCTGTGACAGTGTTTGTATCACATCTGTTAGTTATTACGAGCCTGTGTGATTGCGAATGCAAGATCCTGACAAGACTCGAAATGGCAAAGAGGCGCAAGAGAATCGAAAGGGAGAGGGAAGTGGTATTACGCAAACAAGAAAATGAAAACGTCGAAAAGCTCCTACAGAAAATACACAAAAATGAGTCAAAAATACCAAATAAAAAGTCCTTTTAAGGACTGCAACCAGTCAAGCCTGACGAACCAGCAGCCTTCACTAAGAACAGACACCGCCAGAGGAGACGGGCACAAAAGACAGCCGCCACCAATCCCCCCCCCCCCCGATGACGTCACCGACACAAAGGCAGATAAAACCAGTCCGAGATAGGACTTACTCGACAGAGCGCACAAGACAAGAATCAGGGTGAATATACCCACAAAACCCACGGCTCTCAACAATAACCATCGCCGAGGAAGCAGGTTAGACGAGACCGAATTTTGAATTTTTGTTTTGAAAATGGAATTGGAATAGTTTTGGCCACATCACAAGAAGAGAACAACAGAAGAAGGATGTGACAAGTGGAATAATGTGTGGATATAGAAATAGTGAAGATAGTTAGAGACGATTCTTGACAGTCTTTCGTCACGATACAATGAGGTGACAGTCCACGAACTGATACGTGGTGTTGGATATCACATAATGTGGAGAAGAATCATCCCTCACACCAGTCGACATAACATTTTATGAGAATAATGAAGACGGTGATGATGTGGTTCTTTATCCCCCCCCCCCCCGCTCATTTGTGTTTCACAAAATTCCATAAGACAGGGTGACACCCCCCCCCCCCCCCCCCCCCCAAGAAAAAACGGAACCAACAAATCTTTGAATATGAGCACCTCATTCACCTGACGTACTCCCTAGATTTAAATCTATGGGGTTTCTCAAAGATAATGTGTACCACAACAACAAAGATAAGGGATATCCCCGCAGAGGAATGCAGTCGAGTAACTATACAAGTGTTCCTCCAACGCCATTTGTAGCATATTTTGGAAAGAAGATAACTTTTGTGCAAATGAACCGAGGTATTTCGAAATGATTGTACACAGACTGAAGTTTACGTTCACACAAATTCAAGAAATTCGCTTGACTTTTGTGGGATTTAATAAACTTTTAATGGGTTCGTTTTTTATTTTTATTTTTTTTAAATTTTAAAATAAGCCTTATTGTAATCGTGGTAGCGTCATTTCCGTTGTTTGTGTGTTATCGTGTATTTTGATATGTGGTCCTTGGCAAAAGGGTTATGGACACAGTCGTAATCCCACATACCCGCGTTCGAAACACAGCTGTGGGAGATTTGGCAACATAACGCCTTACGTAGATTTTTAAAAATTAAATGGTATGCGTGCTGGTCGTTCAGAAAGCAATGGCAAACGACTGAACGTAAAATTGCCCAGGAATCATGAACAGCCAATTATGCTGGGGTTGACTGCTGCGAGGATGTGCAACTAACATTTGTTTTAAATGAAGACCTGTCGCCGCAACGTCCTTCTGCTTAGTTGTAATTATATTTTATAAATCTGTCCAACACTTAATGTTTTAACTGTTTATATTCCCACAGATATTCTGCGGTTTAATATACTTCATTCATAGTTAACATCGCATCGATTTAAAAGCGATTATTTGGTGAGCATTAGCTCCAATCACCATTAACCGTTATTGTGTTTTGTTTCCCTCTTGACAGGAGCTCGGATCTCAACACAACTAACTGCGTGTGAGAAAGCAAGATTTGACACTTCTCATTCTCGCCTGACAGTGTGACAAGAAGATTACTTTGCGAAGAATCGATTAACTTCAAACTATACAGATCTTTATTCGTCCCTTCATACGATTTCAGGTTCTAACGGTTCATTGCTCACAATGGTTGAACTAGACATAGTTGCTTTTCTTAATGCAAATAAAGGACTGACTATTTGTTTCATTATTTCTATTACCATCGCAAACTGCATTCTCATTTGCAAGAAAATTCGCAAAGGTCAATTCCTCAATACACCACGTAGTCTCATCATGATATCTCTCGCCATTGGAGACATATTTTTGGCCTTATTCCCATTGGTAGTATTGGCGAGATTGGTCTTTGAGGATTCTTCATATGCACATTTAATAGATTGCAGCACGGTTAAAGCTTTCAATTCATATCTGACTTTCCTCATTCACTTTGTGTACGGCTTGGGGCTGGCAGTTCTGGCTACTGAAATTGTGCAGAGAAATAGAACACCTCAGTCAGTGGGTAATACCTCAAAAAACATTATCAAGTCCATCGTCTACAGTGCATGTCCTTGGATCCTTGGGTTGATCATTATACTCCCCCTCACTATGGCTGACGCCTATACAGAAGTGAACAGGTATTATGCGTGCCAGATGAGCGTTACAAAGTCGAGAGAATCTGCCATGTTCGCTGTGTCTGTCATCCTCCCGGCAATACTTGCAGTCCTTGTGTGCTTTGCTGTGATGTTTATTAACTTATCCCAACCGTCCCCAGTAACTGCATCTTATCAAGGTCGTACACAAGGTGTTGTTATAAACTCTCACAACACCAACGTGATCAATTCTGCAGGCCCACCTCAGTATCCAGGAAGCAACGCAGCAGCTGCCCAGTCATATCCTATCATTAGCACTCAAGGACAACAACAATATCTCTGTAACGACATACCAGGTACGGCACAGGTGCCCACAGCACCGGCTAATGACAAGCCTGGTCCCAACAATGGGGGTCAGGTTTTCTCTACACCCAGTGCACAGTATCCAGAGCAACAATATCCAGTGCAACAGAACCCAAGGCAACAATACCCAGTGCTGCAGTACCCAGGACAACAATACCCAGTGCAGCAGTACCCCGCACAGCAGTACCCAACACCACAATACGCAGTACAATATCCACCACCCCAGTACCCGGTACAACAGTACACACCACATACTAACATACCCTACGAAGCTCTAACCAACGTTGTGTATCAACAGAACACAACTGCTATCCCCGATCCAGTCAAAGAAAAGAAGGCGCTGCTAATAGTTGCAATTATTTATTTTATCTGTGTTGTTCCACTGGCGGCCTTCAGAATGTCGACGGTTTCTTTAGACATATTACCTTTTGACTCAGTTGTCGTTGTCATTATAAATGCTTGCTTGTTTTGGCTGTCAGTATCTAGATCATTAATTACACCTATAATTTTTATTGTTGTCGACTGATCTGGCAAACCATTATCTAAACGCACAATCCACAAACTATAGGTTGTACCATATATTGCCTGGTATATTTCGCTGCATCTCGTAATATACATACTATACTGCTGAATTATATAGCAAATCGAGTAACTAATTAAATACCCCAATGAGTGGAAAAAAGAGTTAATCAGTCTTCAGAAAACCTCATGCAATCGGAGGCAATAAAGGTTCTAACTCGGCAATTTCTCAACCTCTGTTAATTTGCGTAATAAAGCTAACAAAGAAATAATTCATTGCATACTGTGTTCGACGAACAATAAACGATTGCTCAAATACATCTAGGCCATATCAGTTAGGCCGACAGACAGATTTGAGTGATTCTGCCATTGTCATGGAGATAATATTGCTCTAAATTTGAACAATATCAGTATTTCCAACAGTATTTATGCGTAATATATTTCAGCCAAAGTATGATTCATTAATTGAACGTTCTATAGAAGTAAACAAAGACATACATCTTTGCGATATTGACTACACAGACGCCTTTGATAAAGTAAGAGATATCAACATGATGAGGATGCTTGCAGTTCTACATATTGATGAGAAATAGCTTAGACTTGTATATAAAAAAAAAACATATATTGGAAACAACAAGCTGCCATATAGATTGATAATGAAATACCCATTTAGTAGATGCGGTTGTTGCACACAGTGAACAACTATGGTTAGATTTTAACTGTATGAAGACACAGATTATGGTCGTCACTAGGAAGAAGAAAATACTACAATGTAATATACACGTAAATGAGAATATTCTTAAGCAAGTAAATCGGTACAGTTACCTCTGAACAGTCATTACATCTGATGGCAGATGCCTGGAATAGATTAGAACAAGAATCGCCATGGCGAAGATAGCTAAGATGGAAAACATACTTACCAATAAAATGATGTCATTTGCAACGAGAAAAAACGTGTTGAAGTGCTACATAGAACCTGCACTTTTGTATGGATGTGAAGCGTGGACAATGAGCAGACAAGCTGGACAAAAAACATCTGATGGCTGTGGAAATGTGGTTTCTAAGGAACATGCAAAGAATACCATGGACAGACAGAAATCCCTATGACTATATCCTACAAGAAACAAATGAGAACTGTAAACTGATTAGAGAAGGTAGACGTAGTCAGTCACAATTTTTGGACATGTTATGAGAAGAAGTAGATGGGAGAACTTGGTGACAACTGTCAAGATTGGGGGGGGGGGGTGAGAAGAACAAAGGGGCGGCAGTGAAGTAAATACCAGGATGGCTTGGACACGTGGCATGGTCAAGACAAGAACAAAGAGCTTACCCACGATCTGGTGATCGTGTGAGACGGCGAAACATGACCGCCTACACTTATCGGCTGCCACGTGATGATGATGATTATTCCGCAGTATGAAATTTACGAGATGCAGCGAAATATGCCAGGCAATAAATCGTGCAGCTTATTGTTTGTGGCTTCTGTGTTTAAATACCATTGCCTAGTATAGATAAACTACACGACATGTCACGATGGCATTCATGAAAATATGTCAGTAAAGTAGCCAAGAACCATTTTTTGTTCACGCTTGAGGTTAATGTATATATGGTGCTAGCCCCATATTTTATTGGGCATTCAATATGTGATGTGGTCAATATCATCCGACCGCCTTTCCTTCCCAGACCCTTTAATGTTGCTCACATTATGCTGGGTCGATCTGGGGGACCATATGATTATGTTTTTATCCCTCACTACGAGAATGATCCCTACACATGACCTCCTAACCTGCAGGTAAGCACGATAGCCTCCACAATCTCTAAAATATACATCGGAGAAAAATATCAAAGAACACGTCAGAGGTAGTCACGATATCGCAGTCGCTGGTCCGCTTGTCTGTTATAGCAGTGCTGGAGACTAATGTGATGTGGTGTAAATAGAGCAACGTGAAGTCATGGCAGTAGTTTCTGTGAGTTCCTCTTTATTAGCTCATATAGTTGACATTATCGAATATAAACTGACTCTCGTCCCAGATGTTGACACACACGTCCAGCCGGCCAGAGCTATAGTTGGTAACTAACTTGTTCTCTACCCTCACGTCACAGCGTGACATTCCCTAGTTACCTCCCAGTGGGGTGCTCACACGTGCATTGTTGAATACTAGACCCCTTCCCCTTGTTCACACCCATCTATATCCCCTATCAGAGAGACTCTGTTATACTGTGGGCCTGGTGATCATCTTCCAAATCCCCACCGAGGAGGATTTTCAAATATTGAACAAGGAGATTCGGCCTAAAATAGGTTCTTGGAAATGTCGTCGGAAGTAAAAACGGTTGGCGTAATAGTAATCGCATCACCCACCGAGTGTCGATTGATGTATAAAAATATACGTCCAGCACCATATACCCTTGATGCTTGTAGAAAAAGGTCCTGTATATTCTTCAGCTACCACATGCCCAGTACGTCTGTAGACATATAAAAGGGTGGTTTAGTTTTGTTTTTTTATACGACAAACAGGAATACACATTGAAGAGATATGTTACAGGAAAACTACATGGAATTTATGCATGTAAAAATCTACACATATTTCAACACCGATAGCATAAGAAGCATACCACATAAGAAATAAACACAGGGCTTGTGACCTACTGAAATTGAAAAAAAAAAAAAAACGAATAGTGTATTTTCCATTAAAGAAAGTTGCATACCCCTTACAGGATGTCGCAGTCAACCCTAGCATTTTCTGGCTATTAGTGATTTCTTGGCAAAGTTACGCTCAGTAGTTTGCCGTTGATTTCTGAATGACCGGCACCTATACCATGTTATAAAAACCAACGTCAGGCGGTCTGCTGCCAAATCGCCTGCAGCTGTGAGGCAATAGCGGCCGCGTGTTGAATGTTGATGAGAAGCTGCGTTGATTATGTCATGAGCACAGTCGGACACGTGTTCGACTCCTAGGCTCTCAGCCTACTAAAGTGAGGGAGATATTGACCACATATTCCTCCTTGTTCTCAGGCTTGTAACATACGATAGCTTTATGACATCATAGTCCATAGTAGGAGAAACTTCGGGACAAATTATTATTTATGTAATACTAGCTGACCCCGCCCAGGTCCAGGAGGGGATCTATCTATCTGTCTGTCTGTCTGTCTGCTTGTTTGTCTGCTTGTTTGTCTGTCTGTCTGTCTGTCTGGCTGATCCGGCCCGGCTTCACCCAGTCCCTGGTGGGGAGCATCTCATTTAATTCATATAAGTAGTCATATAAGCTCCCGTTCCCGACTATCTGTCTGTCTATCTGTCTATCTGTCTGCCTGTCTGACCCGGCGCGGCTTCACCCAGTCCCTGGTGGGGAGCATCTAATTTAATTCATATACGTAGTCATATAAGCTCCCGTTCCCGACTATCTGTCTGTCTGTCTGTCTATCTGTCTGTCTGACCCGGCCCGGCTTCACCCAGTCTCTGGTGGGGAGCATCTCATTTAATTCATATAAGTAGTCAAATAAGCTCCCGTTCCCGACTATCTGTCTGTCTGTCTGTCTATCTATCTGACCCGGCGTGGCTTCACCCAGCTCCTGGCGCACAGTAACTTAAAAGAATGTCCTTCCACACACCATCCATTATTTTTAATGAAAACTGTTTTAATCTCCTACATGACTGTAGATAACTTCCTTTAAGCATAAAAAGATGAGTTACAATTTTATGCATTATGCATTATTTTTATGAAAACTTTGAAAATGCTTAAAGATTATATCATTATTTATTATAACTCATATGCTTGTAAATAAGTATAGACAAAGAGTTTAACAATAGTGCAAGTAAGTGCAACAATATGACTATAAAGTATATAGAACTGTTATTAAAAAAAGTTACGCCCCTTGACATAACTTTTATAGAGTTAAGTCCCCTTGCTATATAGAAATTATAATGAAAAATGAAATATTAAATGTTATTAAGTAAGTAGCCGATTTTACACTAAGACACTATTACAGTCGGTTGCACAGGAATGAAAGGAAGACGCGTAGAAAATGTCATCTCAATCGGATGTACCGTTATCGAACGCATCCAATACATTGCCAAACACATACAGTCTCTTTTATAGATATAGATTGACAAAGTAATTCGTTTTGTAACAACGTAGCATTCTCTGATTTGTTAATCCATTTATGGCTTGCTGTTCTTCGTCGATACCTGCCAACACCCTCCCCAACATAACCCATAGGTTGTTAATATGTTGTTTCAAACCCCGTATTTTCCACTCTTAAAATAGTAAGTTTATGATATATTAATATATTTGTACGTGTATAGTTTTTATTATTAGTCCCTTGAATATATGTATTTTATTTCCGATACAGGATCTCCATTTTCTGTCCTTGGCCTTTGTTTTGCGCTTTCATGCATTATCCTGATTAAATCCTGTCTTGTCCATTTGTATCTCGATCGCCCTCCAATAGGCAATGATTTTGAAGGTGCAGTTTCGATTTATTTTACATAATCCTTATTATTGTCTTAATATGATATCCTATTTGACCCTGTGGGTCTTCGTTGTCATATTGTAAATTGTTTGACACATGTAGCAATCTGCAAATACAATTTATTATTATCTTTTTTATTTTCCTTTTCGTGAAAATGAAAACATAATTATGATATAAGCAATACATTGGTAACACGTATCGAAAATAAATCTCAAATTGAAAATGACTGCGTGAAATACTAAATTTGACTGTTAGGTTAACTTCATTTTCTTCTGTTAATTTAATCGCTTAACTATCAGCTACTAACAGTATAAATTTGTTTTTCCAACAACTGCTTTTACTTAAATGACGTTGTATGTTAAATTAGATTTTTTCCTAGATTTGGCATAACCAGGAAGTATTAGCCTTGAATCGACTTCTCTTTGTGCTGAGAATTTTCGTTCATAGTCTCTGGTTTTTCCATTATTGCTTATTTCATCTACATCTGTAATTGCATGTAATATATATATATATATATATATATATATATATATATATATATATATATATATATATATATATATATATATATATATATATATATATATATATATATATATATATATATATATATATATATATAAAATGTAATCTCATGTATTAGTCAAGTCTTAGATATATTTGTACTACCTTATAACAGTAGACGGTACTACCTATTTTCTGTTAACGCCAAATGTGCGGCGTTCACCAAAGCCAACACCCCACACTATGCCACCGGCTTCGGGTGCAATTGAGAGAGAACACGCCTTATCCTGCTGTGAGGAAATGCAAGCTACAATTAAACGTCGTGGCAGGTCCTAGCCCAGACACTGAAGACGATTTTGTCATCATTAATAAACTCATCTTCCAAAAATACGAGTCGTACAACTAAAAATGCCAAAGTATCGCCCATTTGGTAAGTTCTACACACCAGTTAGTTAGACTTAAATCGTTGAATTTTCATTCAGAAAACAATGGCATCCTACTGAAAGTAAAATTTCTTATAATTCACAAACAGTCAATAGGAGCTAGGGGAGACTGCATCGTCCTGCAAATGACAAATACTTTTTGTATCGCTGAGCGACGAGTGGCAGAGATAGAATCCGATAAACTCAGGAAGCGAAATGCAATCAAGAACCGAAGCTCAGCTTGAGTATGAAAACAAAACAAAAAATTGTAAAGGACTCTTTTATTCGAATTGACGCTGATACTGGGTTCATGGTGACTATCTTGGTGCCCTGACAGCTCGTGTAAGTTATTTAAAACAAATCTCTGCTTCGATTGGGGAGTACAAAATATTGTCCAGCACAGGATGCGCCTACACACTGGATCTTTTCTCCTTTATAGAGGAGTAATAATTAGCGGGATTCAAGATACGCCAACAATATCAGATAGAGGTTGAAATACAATCTAAGCTATAAGGATGACATAGTAATGATAGCTCAAAATGCTCGGAGATTGTATAGAAAGTAGCAATTCTTCGCTATGGTCTGTGATGTGATGGTGCCATCACATTTTATAGGCGCGGGAGCAAGGAGGAATATGTGGCCAATCTATCCCTCGCTTGGACAAGGGACAAGCCCAGGCGTCGAAACTGCGTCTGATCGTACTCATGACATTACCAACCCCGTCGTGAAGATGGTTCGAACACACGACCATCAGATCGACAAGATAGTCTGCTAGACACTTAGGTAAGATGTCCCCCCCTCCCCCCTCCCAATTGCTGATATTAAACCAAAATATTTCTTGATAGACAATCTTTTTTTTTTTAAATCTAACCTGTAAGACCCCCCAGATATTGAGGGTGGTTTATTATGAACCGGGAACCGAAGTTGCATGGTGGGTAAAGGACTTTGTCTGTCAGGGCAGTGATTATGTTTCAATTTTAATCCCACACAATGGCATTATTGTTATTCTCATTTTCTGGGAATTGTTTCGGAAGAAAGGTGGATAGGAAGGGAACTGACCAGCTAAACTCGTTGTGTCCTGTCCTAGAATATGTAAAGGCCTGAAACTTCAACTCCTATAGCAGGATCTTGTAATATGAGCATGTAAATACAGCAAGCCATTTCTGTAACCAAGCTTTTGTGTATCTACGCTGATTTGTTTCTGATAATTGCTTTCTATAATTACAACAATAAAGTACCTTATGAAAACTGATATACTCGTATTTGTCCAAGGTTATCTTTGCATACATTTATTTCTTGTGAAAGGTTATATTTTTTTATTTTTTTTTGCATATCCTTTTATAGGACATCGCTGTTAACACCAGCATCTTTCAGCTGTATGTCGATTTCTTGGCAAGATTACGCTCAGTAGTTTGCCATTGTTTTCTGAGCGACCGGCTCACATACCCCGTAAGTTACCAATGCGATTCGAACCACTGCTGATTCTCACCGACATCACGTTACCGACTGTCACAAAATGAAACCGTGTGTTTATCCGGTTGATTATTACGGAGGATTTTCTGATTACGCGGACGATCAGCCAGCGACATCTATTTTTACTAACTGGAAAAACACAGCGGATGTCAAAATCTCAGGACAATATTTGTAGCTGCACGTGTAAATCTCTAACGGATTTTGAAACATTTGGTGGTGATGGAGACAGCGCCGTGACAGTTTGTCAACATTTGAATACAAATGGAAGCAGTGGGGTCAGCCCATATACAAAATTGGTGGTGAGTGAGGAGGAAGTGAGTGCGCTGAATCAAATATCACCGTGACAAGTCATGAAACATATCAGAGGGACAACGGAAGTACTTAGCACGGAAGTGACAGTACATATGTCAATTCTTGGTTTCCGGAGCACCGAGAAGATTGACGGGGTTATTTGCAACTGTTGTTGGGGGTATACAGAAACTTGCTGGCTTGTTTTGAGAATCTAAACTATTGATGACAACTTTGACTGGACTAAAGCCAGGAAAATAGTTCTTGACTGGGGTAGTTTGCCATATAAACTCGAGTTGGGACCAGCTAGGGAGGACTTGAAATTATGCTTTAGTCAGAGTGCCAGGGCACGGCAGCGCCTAGTGGAAATAATATCTACCGTGTGTTAATTAGGGACTTAATTTTACACGTGCCTATAATGGCAGATGTAGATATGATTGATAGGACTGCAGGAGTGTCATTTAAGGTATAACCTATTATAATATATTCGTTATAATTACTTTAGGCAGTAGCCTTGTTAACTATAGTGTGATGATTAGCACTGTTAGTGGAAACTAGCTAGAGTAGGGAAGTGATACTTGGCTCGGTTAGCTAGAATAGATTAGTGAAGTGTTGATAAGCTTTACTAGTTGAGAATTGAGGGATAATAGGGATCTTTCCGTAGGTGTCCCTGGTGGGCGGGGTTCCGCATTCTGTTTGTTGATATTTTTTCTTTGTCATAGCCTGATTCGACTCTAGGTGGGTAGCTAATCTGCTCTGTGACTAAGTCTAGTTAGCTAAAGATCATTAAGCAAGGTGATAGGCTTACACTCAGCCGAAAGGATCAGTGACTAGTACTATCACCAGATGTGTTGTTTCTATCCTAGGTTCCCTACCAGATCCAAGGAAACTCAACAAGTTTTAAAAAAAACCCATTCGGAAGAACACCAGTTCAACAATCAATAAAGTTGCATACAGAACGTAACTAAAGCTAGGAGGAAGTTGATTCACCAAAGATAGTGATGATTACTGATGCACCACACAGCATCAGACAGTAGTAACTAAATGAGAACAGTCTAATAGTTACCTAGAGTTATATAATCTCGTGTAATAGAACACATGACAGTATATGTGAGGCTGGATAGACACGAGTGAGGATCAATCCAGTACAGTAACAATTAACATTAGTAAGTAGCCCTTATGAACTGAGTGGTTCGATGTGCAACGAGGATGATCTGTCGACTAACTAACTAACTAACTAACTGCGTACACACTGCAAAAGACTTGTGCAGTTTGTTTAGGAACATTAGGAACGGACATTGTGTAGAGTGCAACCGGTCCCTGATTAACTCTGAATACCACCGGTGTCTATTTCGGATGTTCATGAAATTGGATTACCAGAGGTCTACAGAGGCAAAGCATTATCCGGCAAGATGGTTCCGGCAACGGGTGAGACGTACTTGTTCTGACGTAACGTGCTGTGGTCTATCTTTGCTGTGATCAGCTGACTGAGTTGATGTCTGAGAGACAGAGTCTACACACTTTATAGAACACGTCACACATTTTCTTCACATACACGTCTCATATACGTTACATTTTTATTTTAATAAATTACTCTTTATTAATTTCTAGAAGCAAGAGTTGTTGAGTATGTTGCGTTGGGGAAGTATGAGAAGGGGGCATAGTACGACAGTGTGAGAGTGATAGGAAAAGGTGTCCATAGGCTGATGGAGTGTGTTGGACGGAAGCTGGTGGATTCTCCAGAATATTGAGGGGAAAAAAAATAATATTATAATGTGGGTGTCGGATCTCCTCACTCCAGGGACGACACTTTAAAGGAGGACACGACATTATTGGGGGCTCGTAAACGTGATATTTGGACAGTGGGATCTCTCGTAAACGGGATCTTTGGACAGCGGGATCTATCGTAAACGTGATCTTTGGACAGCGAGATCTCCCGTAAACGGAATCCTTGGACAGCGAGATCTCCTGCAAGCAGGAACGTTTGACAGTGGGATCTTCTGACAACGGGGTCTTTTGACACGGGATCCTTAGTTATAAGAGGGAGATATCAGTTTGGAGAATCCAGCTAGAGTGAATGTGGATAGGGGTTAGGACTAATATCTTACCTGTTCACACTTCACACGTCTGCATAGGTCTGTGGTCCTGATTCTACTCTTGTCACTGAGTGAATGTACTGTGTGTGGTAATATCTAGATTATAGTACTTGTTTATATATCGGTATAGTAATTTGCAGTTATATTGTACTAGACCTGCTAGCTTACCTCTCTGTATAATGGCCACCCCTAAACTTAGCACGTTAGAATTAAAGGCAAGGGGGGAAGAAATGGGATTGGCTGGGTCTTCTCTAACGGATTACATACAGGAAGTGGAGAGAGAGTATCGTCAAGCGGAAAGGGATGATCGAAAGGCCGAGCTGGAATTGAGAAGGATGGAAGCTGAGCAAGCAGCTAGGAAATTGGAAGCTGAGCAAGCAGCTAGGAAATTTGAAGCTGAGCAAGCAGCTAGGAAATTAGAAGCTGAACAGGAAGCACAGAAAAGGGAGCACGAGTACCGGATGAGGGAACTCGAGTTGAAGAGTCAATCTAATGGAGAAACTGAGGGAGCAGTTGGAGGTTCCTCCATCCCAGGATCAACACCAGTAGGTGGACATGGGTACCATGCTATGAAGTTTCCTTTAGCGGTCTACGAGGAGGACAAAGAGAAGATTGATCAATACCTTCAACGCTTCGAGGCTATGTCAGTTGCTATGGGTCTGGAGCGTAACAAATGGAATCTTAAGCTATCCCAGGGATTACGCGGGACGGGATACGAGGTTTATACTCGCCTGCCACCAGGACATGAGAACAATTATGATGAGTTAAAGACGGCTCTGCTGAAACGATTCGAGGTTACGTCACATACCTACCGGAAAAAATTTCGAGCAGCGAAACGAGAACCCGGAGAGTTGTTTGCCGCCTACAGTTTGCGTCTTAAATCTTATCTCCATAAGTGGATGGATTTGGCTGGGTTCGCACATGACTATGAGAGTCTGGAAGAGCTCATGGTGGTCGACCAGCTGAAGAAGCAAATGTCTAAACCTCTCAGGACGTTCCTGGGAGAACAAGGAGCGGAACGTATTGACCTCGTGACTAAATTAGCAGAACGGTTCGTCGAGGTACATGGGGAGGCAGGGGAAAACCTTTCCACCAACACCAAAAGTCAAGAGAAACATGACAAGAAGAAAGCCAAAAACTCAGGAACAAAAAAGTGGGAACCTTATGTGCAAAAATCAGAGGATAGTTCAGAGAAGAAGAAGGAGGGAAGCAAGAGCACTTCAAGCTCTACACCTAAACGACCGTGGTCGGAGAAGTGGTGTTCAATTTGTAAGTCACCCTCTCACAATACGAGGGACTGCAAATCGAAGGCTAAGAACCCTCACTTTGCAGCATGTCAAGTGACTTCCAAGGAGGTTGTCACGGAAAATGCCAAGGTCAACAAGGAAGCTCGCCACCAGGAGAGCTCATTCAAGTCCGACAATAGAAAATCTAGGACAGGGAAATGGTGCAACCAATGTCAGTCAAACACGCACAATGCTATTGACTGCAGGGGAAAGTCAGGAGACACTCAATTCGTCGTGTGCTCAGGGAAACCTAAGGTGGAGCCCACCGAACAGGTCGAGGCCGAGGAAGAGACTCCAGACCAGGACAAACCACCTGTAGTGGAATTGGTAGAGGTTAACGGTCGTCAAGTGGAGTGTTTATACGACACAGGACTGGACGGGGAGGCCGTGATTTCTGCGGATCTGGTACATCCAGAACAATTCACAGGTGAAACCTTGGATATACAGCCTGCACAGAAGAGTGCTGTAGTCATGAAGTTGCCCATTGCTAATGTGGAGATTCGGTCAAGGTACGTCACCGGCACCATCAAGGCCGCTGTATTGACCGATCCCATTTTTCCAGTCATCCTAGGTTGCCGGTATGTCTTTCTGGGAATGCCCAGGGAGCCAATTCATATGGGAGCAATGCAGACTCGCTCTCAGACGAAAACGGAAGAGGCAGACGCAATTGTGACTAACCCAATGCCGGGGGAGCTACGAACTGCCCAGAGTGAGGATGATACTTTACGTCCTTGCTACAAAAAGCTGCAGAAAAGTGCTGATCCACCAGGACGGGGGCAGTACTACATGAAGAATAGGATACTCTACAGGAGAGCAGGAAGGGGAGACAACCTATACGGTCAGTTGGTCGTCCCGAAAGCTCATCGGTCCCAGATTCTTCATATGGGGCATACCATCTCCTTTAGTGGACACATGGGTATTGCCGCCACCATGCAGCGGATTTCCTGCCACTACTATTGGCCGGGAATGACAGATGATGTGCGTCGGTATGTGAAGTCATGCCCTGAGTGCCAGAGGGTGGCACCGAAACACTGGACAGCACCGGTGATGTTGGGTGAGATGCCCATCATGAACTCTCCTTTCGAGAGGGTAGCCATCGATATCGTGGGTCCACTTCCCAGGACTAGGAAGAGGAACATGTATATACTCACAATGGTGGATTGCTGTACAATGTGGGGTGAGGCTATACCGTTGACCACGATTGACTCGAAAAGAGTGGCGGACGCACTGATGGAGGCCTTTACCAGATTAGGCTTTCCGGATCAAATTCTGACGGATAATGGATCTCAGTTTTGTGGAAAACTCATGGAGGAGGTATTTAGGGTGTTTCACTCTAACCACATACATACCAGCCCTTACCACCCTCAAGCCAATGGACAAGTAGAGCGTTTCAACGGCACGTTGATGACAATGCTCAGGAAACTAGCGCAGGAAAAACCTGATAGGTGGGATGAATATATCCCAGCAGCACTCTTTGCCTATCGGGAAGTTCCTCATGGCTCAACAGGACTACCACCCGCTACGTTGCTGTTTGGTCGTCCAATCAAAGGACCGTTGGAAGCCATGTTGAGGAGTTGGACTGAAGAGGGGACGTCAGAAGAAGTAATCTCATCCTATCAATACGTGGAGGAACTGAAAGAAAAACTCCACAAGGGATGGACTCTGGCAAATCAAAACTTGAAAAAGGCCAGGAAAAGACATGCGGCTTACTACAACCGTAGGTCTAAAGAAAGATCTCTAGAGGTAGGAGATAAAGTCTTGTTGTTACTCCCAACGGGAAACAACAAACTGGAGATAGGTTGGCAAGGACCATTTCCCGTGGAAAGGGTGATATCCAGAACCAACTATCAAATCCGGATCCGGGGAAAGTCGAAGATTTTCCATATCAATCTCTTGCGGAAATACGAAGAGAGACCCGGAGACAAGGCAGCTCACCTCATGGCAATGGCTGTTGCAGTGGAGACAGAAGTGGGAACCAGCGAGGGCAGGGAATATCCCTTGGAACACCAGGAAACCTATAGGGATGTGCAAGTGAACCCTGATCTGACCTCCCAGGAGAGGGAAAGGATAACCCAGGTTCTCAAGTCTCATAAGGAGATACTGACTGATAAACCAGGACGAACGAGGTTGGTGGAGTTCGAGATGACTTTGACCACACAGGAGCCTGTTCGCCAAAAGGTTTACCCAGTGCCATTCTCTAAAGAAAAGGCCCTGGAGGAGGAAATAAAAAAACTGCTGGAGGATGACGTGATTGCACCATCCACATCCCCATACAATGCGGGGGTAGTTTTGTTACGCAAACCAAGTGGAGAACACCGGTTGTGTATAGATTACCGACTCCTGAACAGTCATACACAGTTTCAGGTGGAACCTTTGCCGAATCCAACTCAGCTATTCGCTAGGCTCCATAAGGCTCGGTACTTTTCAAAGGTGGATCTGAGTCGGGGGTACTATCAGATACCAGTCAAACCGGAGATTCGACCACTGTTAGCTTTCAGTACACCCAGTGGACACTACGAATTCAAGGTCATGCCCTTTGGACTCAGCAATGCACCTAGTGTGTTTACACGCATGATGAGGACTTTACTAGATCCGTTACAGGATCCGTCCATCATCTCATTCATGGATGATATTCTGATTTCCAGTGACAGCTTGGATGACCACTTACAATCCTTGGAGAGAGTGTTTAATAGACTCAAGGAAGCAGGGCTTACTGCTCGTCCAACCAAGTGCATGATTGGTTACCAGACTCTGGAATTTCTAGGTCACACCATCACTCCAGGACACATTGTCCCAGAAGAGAAGAACCTGGAGAAAATCAGAAATGCACCAAGGCCAAAAACGAAGAAGGATGTGCGATCTTTTCTCTCGTTGTGTGGGTTCTACCACAAATTTATCCCACATTTCACTGAACTGGGAGCTCCGTTGACGGAAACCTTGAAAAAGGGATTACCGGATCAAATCATTTGGACACCAGAATGTGAGAATGCCTATAGTCAGTTAAAGGAGGCCTTGGTCAGCAAACCTGTATTACAGCTCCCTGACCTTTCCAAACCATTTGTGTTGAGAACGGATGCAAGTGCGATTGGAATTGGAGCCGCTTTGTTACAGGAAGGAAAAGACGATGCTTCGGTTTTGAAACCTGTGGCATACGCAAGTAAGAAACTTCTACAGGCGGAGAGGAATTATTCAACCGTCGAGAGAGAATGCTTGTCCCTCGTATGGGCAGTGCAAAAATTTCAGCCATATTTGTATGGAGTTAAGTTTCGGGTCCAGTCAGATCATCAGCCCCTGATGTTCCTGGCTACTTCTCAGAAGCTCAACGCACGTTTGATGCGGTGGTCGTTGTTACTTCAACCGTATAATTTCACAGTAGAGTACATTCCTGGGAAGGAAAATGTTGGAGCGGTTTTCTTGTCAAGACACCCAGCTCCTGAAGAAGAAGAATGAATCATCTGGATTAAACTCACGGTGGAGAAGAGTGAGATGGACTACTCTCTTAGGAGGGGGCCTATGTCACAAAATGAAACCGTGTGTTTATCCGGTTGATTATTACGGAGGATTTTCTGATTACGCGGACGATCAGCCAGCGACATCTATTTTTACTAACTGGAAAAACACAGCGGATGTCAAAATCTCAGGACAATATTTGTAGCTGCACGTGTAAATCTCTAACGGATTTTGAAACATTTGGTGGTGATGGAGACAGCGCCGTGACAGTTTGTCAACATTTGAATACAAATGGAAGCAGTGGGGTCAGCCCATATACAAAATTGGTGGTGAGTGAGGAGGAAGTGAGTGCGCTGAATCAAATATCACCGTGACAAGTCATGAAACATATCAGAGGGACAACGGAAGTACTTAGCACGGAAGTGACAGTACATATGTCAATTCTTGGTTTCCGGAGCACCGAGAAGATTGACGGGGTTATTTGCAACTGTTGTTGGGGGTATACAGAAACTTGCTGGCTTGTTTTGAGAATCTAAACTATTGATGACAACTTTGACTGGACTAAAGCCAGGAAAATAGTTCTTGACTGGGGTAGTTTGCCATATAAACTCGAGTTGGGACCAGCTAGGGAGGACTTGAAATTATGCTTTAGTCAGAGTGCCAGGGCACGGCAGCGCCTAGTGGAAATAATATCTACCGTGTGTTAATTAGGGACTTAATTTTACACGTGCCTATAATGGCAGATGTAGATATGATTGATAGGACTGCAGGAGTGCCATTTAAGGTATAACCTATTATAATATATTCGTTATAATTACTTTAGGCAGTAGCCTTGTTAACTATAGTGTGATGATTAGCACTGTTAGTGGAAACTAGCTAGAGTAGGGAAGTGATACTTGGCTCGGTTAGCTAGAATAGATTAGTGAAGTGTTGATAAGCTTTACTAGTTGAGAATTGAGGGATAATAGGGATCTTTCCGTAGGTGTCCCTGGTGGGCGGGGTTCCGCATTCTGTTTGTTGATATTTTTTCTTTGTCATAGCCTGATTCGACTCTAGGTGGGTAGCTAATCTGCTCTGTGACTAAGTCTAGTTAGCTAAAGATCATTAAGCAAGGTGATAGGCTTACACTCAGCCGAAAGGATCAGTGACTAGTACTATCACCAGATGTGTTGTTTCTATCCTAGGTTCCCTACCAGATCCAAGGAAACTCAACAAGTTTTTAAAAAAAACCATTCGGAAGAACACCAGTTCAACAATCAATAAAGTTGCATACAGAACGTAACTAAAGCTAGGAGGAAGTTGATTCACCAAAGATAGTGATGATTACTGATGCACCACACAGCATCAGACAGTAGTAACTAAATGAGAACAGTCTAATAGTTACCTAGAGTTATATAATCTCGTGTAATAGAACACATGACAGTATATGTGAGGCTGGATAGACACGAGTGAGGATCAATCCAGTACAGTAACAATTAACATTAGTAAGTAGCCCTTATGAACTGAGTGGTTCGATGTGCAACGAGGATGATCTGTCGACTAACTAACTAACTAACTAACTGCGTACACACTGCAAAAGACTTGTGCAGTTTGTTTAGGAACATTAGGAACGGACATTGTGTAGAGTGCAACCGGTCCCTGATTAACTCTGAATACCACCGGTGTCTATTTCGGATGTTCATGAAATTGGATTACCAGAGGTCTACAGAGGCAAAGCATTATCCGGCAAGATGGTTCCGGCAACGGGTGAGACGTACTTGTTCTGACGTAACGTGCTGTGGTCTATCTTTGCTGTGATCAGCTGACTGAGTTGATGTCTGAGAGACAGAGTCTACACACTTTATAGAACACGTCACACATTTTCTTCACATACACGTCTCATATACGTTACATTTTTATTTTTAATAAATTACTCTTTATTAATTTCTAGAAGCAAGAGTTGTTGAGTATGTTGCGTTGGGGAAGTATGAGAAGGGGGCATAGTACGACAGTGTGAGAGTGATAGGAAAAGGTGTCCATAGGCTGATGGAGTGTGTTGGACGGAAGCTGGTGGATTCTCCAGAATATTGAGGGGAAAAAAAAATAATATTATAATGTGGGTGTCGGATCTCCTCACTCCAGGGACGACACTTTAAAGGAGGACACGACACCGACGAGAGTATACGAGATTACGGAGAAAAGTCATAACCTCTAAGCCACGAAGCCGACGAAAGGTTATATATTGTCAATTTGTCTACATGATCGATAATGCTGGACAGTGAGAAATGAAAATGTGAAGAAACAGAGTAGGGTGTTCTCAATATCGTGGACAGACAAAACAAAAATATGTTCTCACAGCTGTGGGTGTTACTAGATCACTCATAAAATCCGCATGGAAAAGACAAATAAAATGCTAGGCAAGAGGAGCAAAGAAGGGCAGCGAACGATGTAAGTTGAAAGCGTCAGCATCTGACCAACAAACAATAATATAAACATTAAGAACATTAAAATATCAGATGAACACAGAACATTGGAGAGTCATGATCACCAATGTCTGCCGCAGACTCATCACAGAAAGCAGAAGATACCTTGCATGATTGTATATAATATTAATCTAACTGCACCTTTACCTTGTATTACAGATGACGGCTCACACAAATACAACTTATAAAAACTTTCTTTCGACACTTCCTTACTATGGTTGAACTCGACATCGCTGCGTATCTTAATGCAAATAAAGGACTGACTATTTGTTTCATTATTTCAATTACCATCGCCAACTGCATTCTCATATGCAAGAAAATTCTAAAAAGGTCAATTAATCTATACACCATGTAGCCTCATCATGATATTCCTCGCCTTTGGAGACATAGTTTTGGCCATATTCGCACTGGTAGTAGAGGCGAGATTGCTCTTTGAGAGATCTTCATATGCGAGTAGAATAGATTAAAACCTATGTATCGTGCAGAGAAATGGGAAACCTCAGCCAGCGGGCAATGCCGTAAACAACATTATCAAGTCCGTCGTCTGTAGTGCATGTCTTTGGATTATTGGGTTGATCATTATACTCCCTCTCACTATGGCTGATGCCTTTACAGAAGTGAACACCTATAGTGTATGTGTGATGAACGCAATCCTGTCAGTTCTTGTATACATTGCTGTGATGTTTATCAACTTATCCCCACCGTTTCCAGCAACTGTATCTTATCAAAGTCGTACACAAGGTGTTGTTATAAACTCTCATAACGCCAACGTGATCAATTCTGCAGGCCCACCTCAGTATCAAGGAATCAACGCAGCAGTTGCCCAGTCCTACCCTATCGCTAGCACTCTAGGACCACGAACAATATCCCAGTAATGGTATACTGGGTATGCCACTGGTGTCAAGAATACCGGCTAATGACACTCCTGGTGCCAGTAATGGCGGTCAGATTTATTTCTATACACAGTGCAGTACTCAATAAGTACTCAATAATGAATGAATCACCAGAAAACGAGAAGTAAATTGGGACCTTTACTAGAAGCGATTACAAGTAATAAAATGGACGTTGCGGACAAAGCTTTCGTCAGCAAAGAATAAACAAACACAAACCGACACAAGTACATGAGAAATACTGCATGACAATATAAATATAAAAGTTACTGATATGTATTGCAAACGGTAAGCTCTTAATGAAGTGAATGAACCGGATGTGTGGTTATGGCGGGTCAATGGACTAAAAGTCAATGGCATCACAAGCCCATGGGTTGGTCTACCCACCCAAGGGTAGGACACCTGTTAGGGCAACCGGTGAAGGGGGGTGGGTGGATGGTAGGCGCCCATGTGAGCGGACGGTAAAGTAGTGATAAGTAGTAGACTATGCTACTGAGGAAACTGGGGATGGGGTGGGAAGGAAATAAACACAGAACTTGTGATATACTGGAGAAAAAAAAAAATTTAAGCTACTCGTATATACTGCATTAGCGAGCGCGACAGCAACGTTGATGAGGAACTGCGCTGATAATGTCAGGAGCACAGACACGATTTCGACTCTGAGACATGCAGTGGGCTAAAGTATGGGAAATATTGTCCACATATTCTTCCTTGCTCTCTGGCTTATACAATATGATAGCCCTATCACATCATAGAACAAGTTATTATTTATTTATTATATAATGCATTGACAAAGTAACTCGTTTTGCAGCAAGCAAAGTAGCATTAATTGATTTGTTAATTCATATATGGTTTGCTGTTCTATGTCGATACCTGCCTTCTCCCCCCCCCCCCCCCTACCCTTCACCTCCCTTTAATTGTCGATTTCATTCATTGTACCGTGTTGCTGCTAAACATTAGTAACATCACCGTTATCTGATAATTGTTCCCCCTTGAACACTGAACATTCTATTCAGAGCAAACCAAATCGCTTTACCTTTACAATTACTAAAACTATACACTTTCAAACTACAGATGTTATTTTTTTTCAAAACTATGAACAATGTATATATTTACACACGATTGTCTTTATTATGATTAATATATTAATTTGTTATTTTGTTATTTATATATATATATATGTTTTTAATTTTAATTGTATTGCTGTCCACATCACAGAATTGGATAGATAAACTAATCACCTCAACGCAACATACTATTAAAAATCACAAATTATATCTTAACATAGCAAAAACAAAGATAATGCATAAACATAAACCTACTATGAAGAAAGAAATATATGTTAATAAGAAAAAATTGGACGTTATGGAAAATTTCGAATATCTTGGGTCATTGATTACCAACAATGGTGACACAATGAACGAAATTAAAAGACGAATATGTATTACTCTGCAAAGACTAAAACAACTGAATAAATTATTGAGTGGGACAGATAGAACTTCATATATTAGATATTTTAGAGCATGCATCTTTCCCATTGCAACATACGCCTGTGAGACCTGGACACTTACTAAACAAGCTGAACAACGCATAAATACCTTTGAATAAAAATGTTATAGACAGGTTCCAAGAACATATTGGATACACAAAAGAAAAAATGCATCCATACGACAACTGCTGAATGTTGAAGAAGATTGGCTACTAAAGACGATAAAACAAAGAAAGTTTAAATATTTTGGTCACTTGAAACATCATGAAAGTTTGTAGAGAACAATATTGGAGGGGTATATGTCCGGGAAGAGATGAAGAGGAAGACCAAAGAGAAGATGGGTGCAGGATGTGATGGGTGATCTCCAGATGGGTGTATAGGACGCGGGACATCTTGCTTATGATCGATAATTTTTTCGGAAGGTATTTATGGGAACGAGGTTCTGCAAAGGACATGCTACTGAATGAATGTTTATTGCAATCCTGGAGAAATCAAGAGCCTTGGCGTGTGATCAACTTCGAACAATTAGTATAATGATCCACATCACGACGTTTTTTTTTCTAACAATCTAACGTGCAAAAAGTTAAGGAAAAAATACAACCAGAAAAATGAGAAGAACAATGTTAATTCGTAGAATGCAAGGCCACAGTGAACGATGGGTATTTGCTGAGAACATTAAATGAGCGTTCTATAGAAGTCTACAAGGACCTATGTCTTTGCTTTATTGACTACACAAAGGCTTTCAATAAAGTAAGATATGTAAACATGATGATGATGCTTGCAGATCTACAAATTGATGAGAATGACCTTAGACGTGTAAAAAAATGTATATTGGAAACGAGCTGCCATAAAGATTGACAACGAAGTAGGTCAATATCAGTATATTAAGGAAGATATGCGAGAAGGATGTGTAATGTCTGAGATCTTTTTCCCTATACAGTGAAACTATTTTTAGAAATGTAGAAGATATGAGAGGAATCGCCATTGGGTGACATAACATCAATAACATTAGACATGCCTATGAAACAGTGAACCAATAGGGTTAGAATTAAATTGTAAGAAGACAAGATTATGGTCGTCAATAGGAAGAAACAAATACCATAATGTAATATACGTGTACATGGGAATATTCTTAAACAAGTGACTCGGTAGAACTATATCGGAACAGTCATAATATCTGAAGGGAGGTGCCCTGAAGATATTAACAAGAATAGGCATGATGAAGGTAGCCTGTTGCAAGATGGACAACACACTGACAAATAAAATGATGTCAATTGCAACGAGAAAAATAGTGTTATAGAGCTTCACAGAACCTGTGCTTTTTATGGATGTGAAATGTGGACAATGAGCAGACACGCTGAAAAAACATTTAATGGCAGTGGAGGTATGGTTTCTGAGGAAAATGCAAAGAATACAATGAACAAGCAGAAAAACCAATGAGGAAGTTCTAACAAGAGGCAATTGAGAATCGTAAACTCATTAGAGAAATTAGACGTAGAAAGTCGACATTTTTTGACACATCATAAGAAGAAATAAAAACGTGAACTTGGTGACAACTGGCAAGATTGAGAGGGGAAAAGAATAAGTAAATGCAGAAAAGTATATATCTGGATGGCCTGACCACGAGGCTAGATCCAGAAAAGAACACGGAGCTGATCCACGATTCTGGTGATCATATGAGATGCAAAAGATGACCGCCCACGCTTATCGGCATAACACATGATGATGATGAGTTATGTTCATCATTCTCAGAACTGCTGGATTTCTCTGCTTGGTGAATTGAGTGAGCGAACATCTTGGAAATATAGCACTGGTCATAAACACTTCACAAAATCTTTCTAGCACAGCTATATTTCAATACAATGTGGTCTTGCACGTCTACAGTTTGTCAGTACACATGTTCGCTTGTGCCTCGATGCACTGTAGTTTACTGTCCTTTAACTGGTTTATTCATCACCAAATGAAGAATATGGAACATATTTCTACTAGACAATGAGCTGTCACATTCTTTGAATCAAGAACTATTGTTGTTTGTAACATTAGCTTCAGTGTAACTGATGTCTCGCCCTGGATGACTGTGTGTGTTTGACTCGTTGTATGTGAAACAGTTTGTAAATGAGACAGTTGCTCCTCCCTCCCACTTCAACTCTTATTATAAGTGTCAGGCTTCGTCTCACTTCCTGGTATTGTAGGATCAAGCAGGCTCATGTAGTGGGCGAGTGCATTTGTTAAGATGTATTCTTTTTTTCCACTTTTGAATTGTCTAGAAATGTTTTGATGATGTTGTGTCATAGTTGACTCCTTCTCCATGCTTGTTTTGTAGCATAGCCAACTTGTTTTTCTTGTTCTGTCTGTCTATCTGTCCGTCTGTCTGTCTGTCTGTCTGTCTGTCTGTCTGTCTGTCCGTCCGTCCGTCCGTCCGTCCGTCCGTCCGTCTGTCTGTCTGTCTGTCTGTCTGTCTGTCTGTCTGTCTGTCTGTCTGTCTGTCTCTCTGTCTGTCTGATTCTATTCTTATCCTGGTTACGTGGCCTCTGGTTTTTGGTTCTTATCTTGGTCACGTGGCGCCAAATCTATCTGATGTGATTCTTATCCTGGTCACTTGGTACCAATTCTGTCTCTCTGATGTGATTCTTATCCTGATCATGTGGCAACGAATATATCCCCCCCCCCCCCTTCCCCCGATGAGATTTTTACCCTGATCACTTCGCACCAAATCGTTTTCACTGATGTGGTTCTTAACCTGGTCACTTGGCACAAAATATGTCTCTCTGATGTTCTTCTTATCCTGGTCACTTGAAACACTATCTGTCTCTTTGATGTGATTCTTACCTTTGTCACATGGCACCATATCTGAATCCCTGATGTGATTTTTTTAATCCTGGTAACTAGGCGCCAAATCTGTCTCTCTGATGTGATTCTTATCCTTGTCACTTAGCACCAAATCTGTCTTTCTGTTCTGATTTTTATCATTGTCACTTGGCACAAATTCTGTCTCTCTGATGTGATTCTTATCCTGATCATGTGGCAACGAATATATTCCCCACCCCCTCCCCCGATGAGATTTTTATCCTGATCACTTCGCTCCAAATCGTTTTCACTGATGTGGTTCTTAGCCTGGTCACTTGGCACAAAATATGTCTCTCTGATGTTCGTCTTATCCTGGTCACTTGCAACACTATCTGTCTCTTTGATGTGATTCTTACCTTTGTCACATGGCACCAAATCTGCCTCTCTGATATGATTCTTGTCCTGGTCTTTTGGCGCTAAATATGTCTCTCTGATGAGATTTTTATCTTTGTGTCTTGGCACCAAATCTGTCTCTCTGTTGTGATTCTTATCCTTTTCACTTGGTCAGTGTGATGTGATTCTTATTTTGATCACCTCGCGCCAAATATGTCTCTCTGATGTATATATTATCCTGGTCACTTGGCCTCTGTGTTGTGATTCTTATCCTAGTCACTTGGCGCCAAATATGTCTGGTGTAATTCTTTTCCTGGTCACATGGCCTCGGTGTTATGATTCTTATCGTGGTGATTTGGCGCAATAACCTGTTTGTTGTGATTCAAATCCTCGTCACCTCGTGCCAAATCTGTTTCTCTAGTGTGATTATTATCCTGGTCACTTGACACCAAATCTGTTTCCCTGATGTGATCCTTATCCTGGTCATTTGGGGCTAAATCTGTCTCGGTGTGGTTCTTATCCTGGTCTCTTGGCACAAAATCTATCTTTATTATGTTATTCTTATCCTGATTACTTCACACAAATCTGTCTCTCTGGTGTGATTCTTATTCTGGTCACTTGGCATCAAATCTGTCTCTCTTGTGTGATTCTTATCCTGGTCGCTCGGCACCAAATGTGTCTATCTGATGTGATTCTTATCCTGGTCACTTGGCCTCTGTGATGCGAATCTAATCCTTGTAACTTGGCCCCAAATCTGTCTCTCAGATGTGATTCTTATCCTGTTCTCTAGGCGTCATATCTGTCTCTCTGTTCTAATTATCCTGGTCACTTGACACCAAACTCAATCCCCACCTGTTGCACAATTGATGGGCTAGGACTGTTCATGCACACAATGAGTCACTGCTCCTGGGACATCAACAAAGTGAGAATACACTTTACTTCGACCTCTATGGAGGCCACACGGTCGATCATAGTTGGTAAAAATACATATACCGTCGTTTGTGATGCTTCAACATACAACTGAAAGTTCAGTATCGCTTTGCAGTTCAGCAACAATGATTACTGAATCTGGTTATCAAGCTTATATGTGCCACATTGACATATTTATGAGTGGGTCCGTGTTCGCACAGTGCTGATGGTTGTATATCTACTACATTTTCTGCTTATGGCTACTTTCCGCGCAGTGGATATCCCAGCCACTCTTCTCCCTTCAAAACAATGTATTCCCTTAGTGCATGTAAACTAAGACGCCATAAATAAAATATTTTAAAATTTGTTTCATGACACATTTCGCTGCATCTCAATAGATGCATACTGCCGATGTATATATCCATTAATGTGAAAAAATGAATGATACTCTGGCTTAAATGTTATGTACATCGTGGATGAAATTGCACGAATGTGTACAGCGTTAAAAAGAAACTGTATTCTTCTCCCTTCCTCAACTGCTAACTTTTGGTTTCGACTTTTATCTGCATCCCATAAGGTTTGTCTCTGCTCAGATCCTCGTGTCTTAAATACCATTGTTATGGAGTATTATTTGCGCAATTCGCTTCTTTTAAATTGTTACAGACTAGCAATGCGTCGAAGTAGATTTTTTTCATATCAAGTCCGTCAGCAAAGCCTTGAATTTCGTCAGCTATGTTGCTCAGTCAGGAGTCCCGCATGTGCCGACATTTCTGCTGCACTACTCTCCGAATGTTATTGGAGGCATCTTTTTTTTGTGTTATGTTGACTTCGGATCATTCAAATATGTCTTGAAGAGAAGAAGTTTCTCGGCCAGCAATTGGTTGATGTCTTTGGAATTTTCGACAAACCAGTCTTTATGTTTTAGGAGGGAGAAATGGGGGAGGTGTGGGAAATGGGGGGGGGGGGGGGGGGGGGGAGGAGGGTGGGGGTGGGGGTGGGGCTGGACCCAGGATTTCCGTAGACGTGTTGTAAATTATGTCCTTTAGGGCTCTCCACTCTGTTTCTGCATCATGTTTAGCTGCAGCATTGGGCTTAAGGCGGTCTTCCAGTACGTTTTCAAACGACAGTTGCATTTTTTTGCTGTTTAGATTGGTGACATTTATTTTTTTTATTTTTTTTTTTATTTTTCATTTTTACCCCTTGAGGATGCCGTGGTGGTTTGATGTGTATGGTTATTTTCGAGATAATGAGACGATGGTCTGTCCAACATTCAGTACCACACATGGATGTTGTCACCCGACCATGTCTGTCACTCCTCCTGACGATGACATAGTCAATGAGGAGCCAGTGTTTCGAGCGAGGGTGCATCTACGATGTCCTATTTCTCGTGGGAAGACAGAAGATTGTATTGGTAATCAGGAGATCGTGTTCGGCACAGGTCTGAAGGAGTAGGAGTCATTTGCTGTTACAATTTCCGACTCCGTACTTTCCAATGATGCCACTCCAATAGGCGGTGTCCTTGCCTACTCTGGCATTGAAGTCTCCAAGGAGTAAAAGTTTGTCTCCTTTGGGAACAGATGTTAATGCGTTGTGCAGGTCCTCATAGAACTTGTTTCTGACATCATCTACGCTGGTCATAGTTGGTGCTTAGACACTCACAATGGTTGCATGCCTCCTTCCATTCAGCAGGGGCAACTTAATGGTCATAAGTCTGTCCGTTATAGCCTTTGGAAAACCAGCTAGTTTGCCAACCAGGGTCGACTTGATGGCAAATCCCACACCGGATTGGCGTCTTTCCTCGCTTTTTCTTTAACTCCAGAAGATTGTGTATCCGGGACCTACTTCACATACTTGGCCTTCTTCTGCAAGTCGTGTCTCGACCATGTCACAAGGCCATGCCATCCAGGTACTTGCTTCTAGGTCTTCCCCTTGGTCTGTTCCCCTTGGTCTGTTCCCCTCGATCTTACCAGTTGTCACTAAGTTCTCCAGATCATTTCTTCTCATAACGTGCCCAAAAAATTGTGACTGTCTACGTCTAATGCCTCTAATCAGTTTACGATCTTCATTTGTTCTTGAAGAACTTGTTCATTGGTCTTTCCGGCTGTCCATGGTATATGTGTATATATATATATATATATATATATATATATATATATATATATATATATATATATATATATATATATATATATATATATATATATATATATGTGTGTGTGTGTGTGTGTGTGTGTGTGTGTGTGTGTGTGTACACACACACTCAACAACCCACCCACCCACGAACCCCTCAACCACCCAGCCAAACATACATCGCCACAACTACATATCCCCGACACACATCCCTCCACCAACCCGCAAAACCTGCCACCAAAACACACACATCCCATGCCCACCCACACACAAATTCTCCATTCAAACATCCCCCATACACACCCCACCCACACAATCTCCACCCACCTACCCACACAAACATCATCCCCCACACACATCCCACATCAATCCACACACTCTGCCACCACACACAACGCACGCCCACCCATACACTCATTTCCCACCCACACAAACCCCACTCACACAATATCCCCCACACACCCACACACACATCCCCCTCACACATACCCCACCAACCCACACAACCTACCACACACATCCCGTACCCTCACATCCCCCACCCACACAGCACGCCCAAACAATATCCCCCACCCACCCATACACACATCCTTCATCCATAAACACACATCCCCCATCCACACACATGTCCCAACCCACACACACCAACACCAATCCCCACCCCACAAACACTCTGTCATCCTCCACGCACCCACCAGCAATCACCCATCCCCC
This sequence comes from Cepaea nemoralis, assembly GCA_014155875.1. NCBI lineage: Eukaryota > Metazoa > Mollusca > Gastropoda > Stylommatophora > Helicidae > Cepaea > Cepaea nemoralis. The sequence continues at coordinate 288,796 of JACEFZ010005193.1, read as the reverse complement.
ACTCCGACATTCCTCAACAACATATCCCCCACCCATACTAACATCACCACCAACCAGTACATCCCACACCCATGCACATACACATCCCTCACTCAATCACATATCCCCCACCATCCACACACATCCCCACCAACACACACATCTCCCCACCGACACGCACTTCCTCACACACAAACACATCAACCACAAACACCCACTACCAACGCATCCCCCAACCCATACACACATCTCTTCACCCATTCAAATTCCACATCCATCCACACACATCTTCCACCCACACATACCCAACCACCCACATATACATCCCCGACTCACCCAAACATTCCCACACACACACATACACCCCCACCCACCCACACACACCCCCACACCCCTACACACTTCATCACACATACCCACACATCCACACAAACATCCCGCACCCACACAATTTCCCACCCTCTCACACATCCCACACCCATCCATACACCCCCATCCCATCAAACTCACTATCCACTCACACATACACATCTCGCACCCATACACACATCCCCATATCCCCAGATCCATACACACATCCCTCGCCCGTACACATCTCCCACCCACACATCCTCCACCAACCCACACCCACATACCCCACTCACACACATCCCCACCCAAACACACATCCCCACCCACACATACATATCCCCAACCCACACACACATCCCCCATACCCCCCCCCCCCCCACACACACACACACATACATACCTCGCCACACACACATCTTAAAACTGCACATTGGGCACTTTAAAAACACAGTGCGTAATTCAACAAACACACCCGGTTTGAACTCTTGATGTCAGGATATGAAATAGTTACAACACTGCAAATTTGCACAAACAGGAAACAGCAACTAGCATGTTTGTGGCCTGGTGGGATTATGCCCGTGAGACACATTAAGTAAACGAGAATATTTCAGACTGTACGAATGAGAATGCAAGTCAAGCACGAACCGGAAATCTCATCTTATCTCATCTAATCTTGTTCATCTTCTACCTTGCGGTGTCAAGGTGAAGTATAAACAACGGGAGAGTACCCGCTTATGGGCTTCATGTATCCAGATTCCCATGGACTCTGCTATTCCCCCTGTCCATCGTTTACGTGGTCGGTCTCTTCCTCTGCTTCCATTTGGCCTGCACATCATTCACTTCTGGTCGCCAACATGGCGGTTAGGCGTTGAACCGTTAAGGCCTGTGGTCTGCTTATGCTGGCAGCTACGGTTTGCAAACGCATTTTCCTCATGTTTGACTGGTAATACATGGTTCCGTCGCCCTGCTACTGAGTGAGTGCGTGGGAGACACTGTGAGCTGTGAGATTCGCGTGGAATGCTTTTACATCTGTCCTGTACAGTGACCTGCATGTTCTGAACAATGGCTACCGGCTGTTGCTAAATTGACTGATTTGCCTTTTCAGTTCACTAGTGCATTTTTCAGGAGACTACTGGGAGTCGGCGCGGAAGCTGCGGAGTTCGTGCTTTATGCGACACATTCGGCGGGTCGCCCTGCGATAAAAGACCGAGCCATGTGAGAAATCCCGGGTCAATGAGGGCTTTCTGGTGACTGCCGAGTCCAGCAACCATGAACTGTGGTTTGCGTGAATGAATTTTGTGTAGGCATTCTGGCGGCGGTATTATACACAGTGTTCCTGTGCGGGCTATTGGATTGCCGAGACTCCTGTCTATTCCACTTTTCACATTGGACAGTGGAGAGCATTTTGTGTGGTTTTCACTGGCACAGGAATGGAGCTTAATGGGGATGACCCGTTGCCGTGAAGTTGGAACCTCGTCTAACTACCTAACTAACTAACTGCACATCATTGCTATTTGTGGTATACTGTTAGTTCGTAACCTAGTTACATGCCAAACCATTTTACTTGTTGCCTTCTAATACAATCTAGCGTTGCCGTAACCCCCATTTTAATCCCGATTTCTTCATTTCTTATTTTATCTCTTTTTGATACATTTAAGTATTCTTCTCAGGAATCTCATTTCTGTTGTGATTTCTCTATTCTCTCTTTCTGTTGAGTTGTAGGAAGATTGTATTATACAGTGCTTTCTTAGTAGCTATTGATACATGTTTATTCTTTAGTTTTATTCTTCTAGCTTATTCTTTACCTCACCAAGAGTTAAACTAGGGTATGCCTACCCAGCATGTGAAGACAGGATTCGGCAGACTGCGCGGAAGAAATCATTCCTGATTCAACTGGCAAGACGGTGTTTACCTGCAAAGCGTTGTGGAACGTAATGAGCACGGCAAGTCACGTAGAGCGCCCTGGTCATCCACTGCACCTGTATTCGTCTCCAGTCGTCTCGACTTGTCTTGCCACTGGACTCAGATGGACTCAGGCGAGAGAGTGAGGTCGACGAATTGCGCAACTCTTCCTAACTTTAATCCAAGTCATCGCGCAAGTCATTCTTCATCCAACGTCATATATCACCTTCAAGCCCTGTGGTGATGGGCGAGCGGCGAAGCGGCAGGCGTGGGTACGCTGGCAGCCGTAGTCGCAGACCTGCACACAGGCGGCTCAGGCCATATGGTCGTCTTCTACTGACCGGAGCAGCAGTGGGATTCGGCAGCACCCTGAGCGACTGAGCAGCCCTCTATAGGAACACACTGCTCACCTCCATAGCATGAGGAAGGGGCTAGAAAAGGTGCCCTAAACATTGTCTGCTTCATCACTACCTAACCAGCTAGCCGCGGTTGGTGGGTACCCTTAACTGCGGTCGCCGCGATATACTGTACAAGAATGTATGGGACAGAACTGGAATAAGCCTGCAAACAAAGCTAAAAGTCTACAAAGCAGTTGTATTATCCACACTGCTATATCTTGTGAAACCTGGACTGTTTATCAGCGACACGCTAGGAAATTAAACCACTTCCACACAGTCTGCCTAAGGAAGCTACTGAAGATTAAATGGCAAGACAAGATTCCAGACACTGAAGTCCTAGAAAGAGCATCCATGCCCAGTATCCACACTCTACTGATGAAGAATCAGATTCGCTGGGCTGGTCACTTGACTCGCATGCCAGATCACAGGCTCCCTAAACGAATTTTTTACAGCGAACTGTGTTGTGGTAAACGCTCCCAAGGTGGCCAGAGGAAACGCTTTAAAGACACTGAAAATTTCACTGAAGGCTTTTCGAATTCATCCTCACACCTTGGAGGCTGCAACCAGAGACCGAAATTCGTGGCTTGCATCAATACGCAAGGGTATAGTCATATGTGAGGCAACCAGGACTGCAAGAGCTGTGAAGAAAAGACAGAACAGAAAAACCACTGCAGAAAATCCTCCTCCAGAAACGTCAAGCATTCTGTGCCCACATTGTCAAAGAACATTTCGAGCCAAAATAGACCTTATCAGCCATCTAAGAACCCATGGCTCCATACCTTCAACCCCACTGGATGAAATGAATGGTCATCATCATTCTTGATGGACAAACAACAACATTCTTTAGTATTGGTGCTATTTGTCCAATGAGTTGGTTTGCCTTATTGCATCTATTTTCGATCTCGTCTTCTAATGTGCCATATTATACTTTCTAGGTACTTGAAGCTCTTTACTTGTTTCAGGGGGCGTTCCTTTAGGTGAAACGTTATCTTTTCTTCTTTGGTTATAGTCATTACCTCTGTTTTCATGGTATCTTCTTTATACACTTCGTTTAGTCTATTCATGTGGTCTTGTAATTCTGTTTCTGATTTTGACATAAGACTGGAAATAAGACTCACAATTGTTTTCAAGCCACACAATTTAAGAGCTCAACAAGCTGGACTGTTCTGGGAACACAGTACAGAGGCCGCATGCCATGTGATGCACTCAACCCAAAGGAGTATATTGTTAGGTTCAGCCCTGACTCGGGAGTCTCCGTGGCCAAGTGTTCATATCGGCTGCCTCGCGCTCCGAAGATTGTGGGTTTGATTCCGGCCTTCCTCGTTCGGTTCAAAAGTGCATTTTACTCGGAGACTACTGGGGATCGTCGCTGGAGTTAAGGCTTTGTGCGATGATTTTGGGAGGAGATCCTGCGGGAAAAAGACTGAGGCATATGGGACAAAACCCGATTGGATGAAGCCGATCCTCTTGCCTTTTCAACTCATAATTTAAAGTCCTGACACATCTTCATATATCTTCTGCTGACCCATCGCCTACAGGGCGGCGAGAGACCAGACCAAAGAACTTTCTCCAATCTCCACGGTGGAACGAACATGCTGAACAGGCCTGGCTAGAAATATAACCGTCGACTAGGGAGTGGCAACATCTGCGAAAGAGCGGACCACACTAACGATGATTGTTTGTTGTTGCTCGCTTGTTTTGAACTCAAGCTTGATCCATACACGTGCAAAGGCTTCTAATTCACTGGAATGATTTTTGTGTGTGGACTAGCTTTTGCCTATTACCAGTGTCCTTCGCCATCAGGCAAACCCACTCTGACTACAGAGGTACTTGTAATTTACTTCCCCAAGTCAAGAACAAGAAGACAACATTTTAGTCCAACTGACCGGTGTAGGAGTTGAACCCACTACCTCGGCATCAGCACACCGGATGTTTCAGAACGAGCACTTTTTTCCATTTGACATGTTGATCTCCATAAAAGAAATACATCAGGAAAAACCATGGAACAAGGTCATATTCAAGACTTTGTTCAGAGAAGGACAATACCAAGCTTTGAAGAACTGTGCAACTGATGTAGCTGGCGAGATAACCTAACAAGCTTTCTGTATTTATTTCGTCAAATGACTGGAACGTTTTGCCGTGAAGCATCAAATATCAAGGATTCAGGAAGCACTTTGCTAACGACTAAAATGTGTGACAGGGTAGTAGGTCCTCAAGCGTTATATCACTAAGGTAAAGTTGATGGAAACACCCTCGATAGCACTAAGGAACTAAGAAACTTATTTGTCAGAGTCCTGTGATAGCTAAATGCATGAAGATATCCTACATGACAGAGATATAACGTGTGCATCGCAAGGCAACACGAACCATCTCCGCAGGATCTGATGGCACACGTATGTTCACATCAAGCAGCTGAGTGGCTAGCACCTAGCGAAGTTGATAGTGAACGGTGAGGCATTAGCGGTCCAGTTTGCAAAGTTGATAAGGAGCTGCGCTGAATATGTCATGAGCACAATCGGTCGCGGGTTCGATTCTTAAGCTCGCCGCCTGCTAAAGTGAGGGGAACATTGATAGGAGACTGCTTAGGGACAAAATATTATTCATGTAACATTGACAAAATAACTCGTTTGGGAACAAGTAACGTAGCACCCATTGATTTGTTAATCCAAATACGGTTTGACGTTCATCGTCAATACCCGCCAACACCCTCCCCAGTATAACCCTTTGATTGTCAGTTTCATTCCGTGTGCCACCTACCAGTTATTTGGTAATTGTTTCCCTTTGAATAGCCAACATACTATTCAGAGCAACCCAAATGGGTGTGTCTTTGCAATTACCACAACTATCCTCGTTCAAACTACAGATGATATTTTCATATATGTGAACAAAATACATGTTTATACATTTACAAAACGTTTATTGAGTTTTGTTAATATATTATGTCAAAACCAGTATTTCCGCTCTTAAAATAGTAAGTTTGTGATGTATTCATTTAATTTGTGCATGGATTGTGTTTATTATTAGTGTCTTTAATATATGTATTCTATTTACGATATTGGGTCTCCAGTTTCTGTCCTTGGTCTTTGTTATACACTGTCAGGCATTGTCCTGATTAAATTTTGCGTTGTCTATTTTTTTTTTTTTTTATATCTTACGCCCTTCAGTACGCAATGATTTTGAATGTGCTGTTACGATTAATTTGGCGTAATCCAAATAATTAGTTTTAAATGTTATATCCTATTTGACCCTCTGGGTCTTTGTTGTAATATTGTAAATATTTGACACATGTAGCAATGTGCAAATACAATTTGGTTTAATCTGCTTTTTTTTTCTTCTCATGAAAATTAAACGATAATTAAATAGGAGAAAGGCAATACATTGGTAAAAAAAAAACAGTATCGAAAACAATTACTTCAATTGTAAATGACTACGTTAAATACTAAAATTAACTATTAAGTTTACTTTACTGTTTCTGTTAATGTAAACACTTAACTATCAACTACTAACAGTATACATGATTGTTCCAAACGACTGCTTTCACTTAAATTACTTTATATGTTCAATTCAATTTTATGGTACATTTGGCATAAATAGAAAATATTATCCTTTCATCCTCTTCTCTTTATGCTGAGAATTGTTTTTGATAGTCTCAGGTGTTTTTCATTATTGCTTATTTCATCTAAATCTGTAATTGTATGCAGGATAAGGCGTGGACTCTCCCAACTGCACCCAGAGTCGTTGGCACAATGTGGGATGTTGGGTTTGGTGAACGTCGCACAACATTCGGCGCTAACAGAAAATAGGTAGTACCGTGTAGTGTCAATAGGCAGCTCAAACATATTTGACTGACACCTGACTAATACATGCAATTGCATTACACACACACACACACACACACACACACACACACACACACACTGCCATTGGCACCTTGCCGTCTTGACAGACGATAGTTTGTGCTTTAAAAAGGCATAATAACTTTTAACTATGGCGGTAGCGAGTGTGACTGATAAGGCCAATTTGCGCTGTAAATGTCCGTTCACAGTGGGTGCATGTGAACACGTGGTCATTTCCACCATCATGCACCATCTTACGTCTCAAACGCTTGGTGTGTGACTTTTCTGCAATAATTTTCTCCTTTGATTTTATTCCATTTCTGATATTTGCCCTCCATGCAACACGTTCAGCGGCGACTTGCTCCCAATGTGCATTATCAATGCCTGTATCAATCATGTCCCGCTTACACACATCTTTGTATCGTAGTAGAGGCCGACCCTGAGATCTCTTACCCATCTGTAATTCACCAAAAAAGATATCCTTTTGGTATTCTACTATCATCCATCCTCCTAAGATGTCCTATCCATCTAAGTCTACGAAGACTGAGCATGGAATAAACTGTCACACAACCTGATCTTTCCAATACTTCAGTATTTGTGATTTTGTTTTGCCACTTAATACCAAGAATTCTTCGCAGACACCGCATATGAAAGCTGTTTAAATTGTTCTCTTGGTGTGAGTAAGTTGTCCAGGTTTCACTGCCATAGAGAAGAGTACTAAGGACACAGGCTTGATAGACAAGGACTTTTGTTTTGGCAGTAAGCTTCCTGTTCTCCCAGACTCTTTTTCTTAACCTGTTCATTGTTGTTGCTGCCTTACCAATCCGGATGTTGATTTCCTGATCTAGGGATAATTTGCTATTTACCACTGATCCTAGATATGTAAAATGGTCTACTATCTCTAGTTCGGCGTCGTCAATAAAGATTGATGGTACCTCATATGCACCTTGTGACATAATCTGTGTCTTCTTTTTGCTAATTGTTAAACCAAATTCAGAACAAGCATTGGAGAATGCATATAGTATACATTGCATTTCTTCCTCAGAGTGGGTCGTAACTGCAGCATCATCTGCAAAAAGCAACTCTCTGATCAGTACCCTCCTAATTTTGGTCTTAGCCTTCAATCTCTGAGCATTGTAAAGGCCGCCATCTGAGCGTGAGTGAATGTATATACCACCATCCTGATCACGAAATGCATATTTCAGTAGAAGTGAAAAGTATATTCCAAAGAGGGTGGGAGCTAGTACACAACCTTGCTTAACTCCACTCTTGATTTCAAATTCTTCAGAAGTTGCACCATCAAACTTGATTATACCCTTCATGCCTGTGTGGAACGATTCCACAATGGACAGAAGAGTTGGTGGGCAGCCAATCTTCTTTAGTGCCTTGAACAGACCCTCACGACTGACCAAATCAAATGCCTTTGTGAGGTCGATGAAGGCAATAAACAGTGGTTGATTCTGTTCACGGCATTTTTCTTGCATTTGTCGCAATGAGAATATCATATCAGTGGTAGACCGGTTCTGTCGAAAGCCACACTGTGATTCGGGGTAGACTTGATCTCCTAGGACTTGAAGTCTGCGCAGAACAATTCTGGCAAATACTTTTCCAACAATACACAGAAGTGAGATACCCCTATAGTTGTTGCAGTCGCTCCGATCGCCCTTGTTCTTGTACAGTGTTATGATGCTTGAATCTTTGAAATCCTGTGGGACTTGTCCTTCACGCCAGCATAGCTCTATTAGCTGGTGGATCTGTATAGTGAGTGTGTCTTGCGCACTCCTTATAACCTCTATTGGAATCCCATCCTTACCTGGAGCCTTGCCAGATGCAAGTTCATTTATAGCACACTTAACTTCTGTTATGGTGGGAAGTGTGTCCAGGTGTTCAAGAGTTGGTAGAGCCTCTATGGCGTTGAGGGCATCATCCGCTAGTTTGGTCTCACTTGAGTAAAGCTCCAAATAGTGCTCTACCCATCTGTCCATCTGCTGTTTCTTATCAGTGATGACTTCTCCAGTCAAGGTTTTCAATGGTGCACTTCTTTTGATCACTGGACCACAAGCTTTCTTTATTCCTTCATACATGCTTCTTATGTCTCCCTTATCACTTGCGATTTGAATGGACTCACATAACTTGATCCAATAATCAGTTGCACACTGCCTGGCAGCCTTTTGCACATCCTTCCTAGCTTGCCTTAGCTCACTCAGAGTGTTACGCGTTGGTCTTTCCTTGTTTCTTAAGAGAGCTTTCTTCTTCTTATCAATCAGGGGCTGCAGAGTCTCGCTGTTGGCCGCAAACCAGTCCTGCCTCTTATGATCCACAGTGCCGTAAACTCCTACGGCAGTTTTATAAAGATTTTCCTTAATTTGACCCCACTTTTCATTTACTGTACAATTTTCTGGTGTATCAGTGAAAGCATCTTCAAGTTGATGTTGAAACTGAAAGCACTTTTCAGGATCATGAGTGTTAATAATATTAATCCTGGGGCTAGATTTGTGTTTAGCTGTGTAGATTCTCTTTGGTCTCAGTCTAACCCTTGCAACAACCAAAGAATGATCCGTATCACAGTCAGCACTGTGGTAACTACGAGTCAATGATATATGGTTCAGATGTTGTCTCCGTGTGATGATGAAGTCCAGCTGGTGCCAATGGCCGGATCTTGGATGTTTCCATGTGACCTTATGCATCTCTTTTGTTTAAAAAAAAGAGTTTGTAATACATAGGTCATTACTGGTGCAATGCTCCAGCAGCCTTTGCCCATTTTCATTCATGCGACCGATGTTGTATTTTCCAAGGCACACTGGTCATGAACTTGAGTCCTTGCCCACACGAGCATTGAAATCACCGAGCATATAAATGTAGTTAGATTTTGGAACTGCCTTGATCACGGAGTCTAACTCCTCATAGAACAAATCCTTCACATCATCAGAGGAATCGAGTGTCGGTGCATATGCAGTAATAATGGTGGCAAACCCACAAGAGGTTGCCAAGCGCAGGGATAATAGTCTTTCATTTCCTCCTGCTGGAATTTCAATCATTTCCAGTAGCGAATTCTTCACTGCAAAGCCCACACCGTGTTGCCTTTTTTCTGCCTGCCCTCTACCCTTCCAGAAAAAGGTGTAGTTGTTTTCCCTGAGTGACCCTTCCTCAGCGAGGCGAGTCTCCTGCAGGCCAGCAATATCAATGTTAAGACGATTGAGTTCGGCATCAATGACAGCCGTTTTTCTCACATCGTCAATATTGGTCAAGTCAGTGGAAAATCCTGGACACATGGTTCTCACGTTCCAGGTTAAAAGCCGTAGCTTGAGGTTTCTATTTTTATTTTTGTTTGTACCTGGTGCATTGGTTTTACAGCCTGCGATTCAGATTTTGTCCTAGCCCCAAGCACCCATTGAAGCAGGCAGGCTGTGGCGGATCAGCACCCAATTGGCTGGGGGCTGCCCAGCTTGAGGCGGGCGGTAGCTGATCAGTGACACCTATAGGTGTCTCCCACCGTCAGAGGCAACGCGTGGCGCCCCATGTCTACGCCAACTGACAAGGACTTATAACCCGTAACAGTTGCCTCTCGCTTTGATTCCGAGACCAGTTAAGACCAGGGATGGAGTTATTGCCTCTCCATAGCACAAAGCCTGGGCTAAAATATAGAGATCATGTGTTGCCCATGCAGCATGATCCCTCTCTCGGCCTGCCTAGTTCACTCCAGGGGAAAGGTAACACCCCTACATCTGGAACAAGACAAGCTGCAGAAGCTGCCGGATCAGCAAAGCAATGCTCTAACTGTCCGCCTGTCGGAGCTTCGATCCTAGACCAGTCGCCAAACAAGGCTTAGGGCCTGGTCTGCCCTGCCATGACAATTTTGTCTTTAGCTTGCATTTCCTCGCACCAGGGTAAGGCTTGTACCCTCCCAATTGCGCTCTTCCGCCCGAAGCCGTTGGCACAATGTGGGGTGTCGGGTTTGGTAAGTGCCGCCCAACATTCGGCGCTAACAGAGACCAGGTAGTACCGTCTACTGTTATACGGTAGCTCAGTCATATCTGACTAAGACCTGACTGAAACACACACTAACATTTATATATATATATATATATATATATATATATATATATATATATATATATATATATATATATATATATATATATATATATATATATATATATATATATGTGTGTGTGTGTATGTGTGTGTGTTTTTTAATGTTGCATATCCCTTACAATATATAATGACACAAAGTATTGCAGCTTTACATAAGTGTCACAGGAGTTCTCCTTGACTGTATGTTGTGTTTGTGAATGTGTTTGTTTGCTGATGAAGGCTAACCGCCGCAACGTTCTGTATGTGTCGTAACTCTGTTATGTAAAGCTGCACTACTTTGTGTCATTATATATTGTTTAAACTTTCACAGCTTTACCGCAGTTCCACCAAATTTTATGCATATCCCTTACAGGACGTTGCAGTCAACACCAGCAGTTTTCAGCTGCTGTTGATGTATTAGGCAAGTTATTTTAAGTTCAGTAGTTTGCCATTGCTTTCTGAACGACCGGCTCCCATACCACACGTTATAACCCAATGCGTTATGACATGGTCTGCTGCACAAATCTGTCGCGGCTACGTTTCGAACGCCTGGTAAGCAGCTTACGAACCGAGTTTGCAAGCCTTTTACCACGGAGGCCTATATATATATTTTGTTGCTATATTCACATGCTGTATCGATTAGGGGTTAACAACATTGTTCGTAATCCCGTGTATCCACGTGGAGAAAACAGCAGCTGCGAGAATCGGCAGCGGTTTTCGCCGCGCTGGTATCATACGGGAGTATGTGAACCGTTCTTTCAGAAATTAATGTTAAACTACTGAACGTAAAACTTGCCTAGTACATCAACAGCAGCTGGAAAAATGCTGGTGTTGACTGCAACGTCATGTAAGGAATATGCAACATTTAAAAAAAAAATCAATTAGTCGAATCCAGCGGTTTCTCTGTTTGAAAGAGATGCTTCCACTTTACGTAATCGAAAGCTATCCGACTTGGAATGCCCCTTTCGTAATCAACTGATTACCACCGTATAGGACGATCTACAACTTTAAATATTTAACTCCAATTTTAAATTGATACTTCTGTATGGTCAGAAATATGATGAATGTCTTTAAAAAATTACAAATAAACTACAAATACCCATTAATTATTGACTGTTTAGAATCGTTTTAGAATGGTATAACAGAATCATCAATGTAGAGTTCGTGGAGCGAGATAGACAGTTTCCAGTGAATGAAGAGGTGAGGAAAATATGCTGGCACTGAACAGAACACACACTGAGAAAACCTGGGGATAGCGTAATGAGACACTGTCTTGTCGGGGACACACAACGCGAACCAGATAGTGGAGGATCTAGAAAGACACGGAGAAGGGAATTAAACGAATGAATTATATGAGATGGGCATGGAGGGAGCTGCAGGATATAGCAGAGGATGATACTGGTTAGCGTGAACTGGGTGCGTGTCTAGGCACTAATGGCATGTAAAGGGCAAAATAAGAAGACACAATTAGGAGCTATGCATAAGATGCCCCACGCATAGGACAATCTATGCATAGGATGGCCTACATATAGGACAATATATGTATAAGGTGACCCACGCATAGGACAATCTATGCATAAGGTGGCCTACATATAGGACAATATATGTATAAGGTGACCCACGCATAGGACAATCTATGCATAAGATGACCCACGCATAGGACAATCTATGCATAAGATGACCCACGCATAGGACAATCTATGCATAAGGTGGCCTACATACAGGACAATATATGTATAAGGTGACCTATGCATTAGACGACCTTGCTATATGACGACCTAGGCATACAACTTTCTACGTATAAGACATACTAGCATAAGGAGACCGGTGCATAAGATTCCAACAGAGATTACGCCTGCTGTCTTGGCAACCTCTAAACTAGATCTATTGGATGTCCCTCCCTACAAAATTACAGGGAAACAACGAAAATCGTCTTTACTTCAAATGTGATCTCAGGAGAAGCAAAAAGGTATTACGAGACTGTTACGTTGTTACGAGCGGCAACAGTCCGATCGATACAAGACATTCTGTTAGTAAGAAAAATGTAAAGGACTCTTTTATCCGCACTGATGCGTACTGGGTTCATGGTGACTATCTTATCGACCTGGCAGGTCGGGTCAATGTTTTAAAATAAATCTCTGTTTGGATCTGGAGTACAATACATTTTACAGCAAAGGATGGGTCAAGACTCTCTCTCTCTCTCGCTCTCTCTCTCTCTCTCTCTCTCTCTCTCTCTCTCTCTCTCTCTCTCTCTCTCTCTCTCTCTCTCTCTCTCTAGTGGAGTAATAATGAGAGAGACCAAAGAGATTCCAACAATACGAAATAGATGTTGAAATACAAACAATCTACTCCATGAATGTGACACAGTATTGATAGCTCTAAGTGCAAAAAAGATCCACTGCCTCTCTTGCACATTGTATAGAAATCAGCAATTTCCCTCTACAGGTCTGTGATGTGACGGTACCCTCACATGTTGTAGGCCAGAGATCAAAGAGGTATAGGTGGCCAATCTTGCCCTCACTTTGACAAAGGACGAGCCCCGGCGTCGAACCTGTGTCCGACCGTGCTCATGACATTACCATATCTGTCTTGAATGAGGTTCGAATACACGACTATCAGTTTGTGAAGATCGTCTGATAGACCCGTAGACATTGCACCCACGCCACCCCCCTTGAAGGGTTATATTATTCCTAAATATTATTTGATAGACAGTCATTTTTGTATCTAACCTGTAAGACACCCCAGATTTTGAAGGACGTTTTATTTGATCTGTAGTGTTGTATTATGAACAGTGAACCGAGGTGGCATGGTGGTTAAATGACTGTGTCTGTCAAGACAGTGGTCAGGATTCAATCCCAAGCAATAGCCTTATTATTGTTTACATTGACTGGGAATTGTTTGGGAAAGAAAGGTGGATAATGAGAGAACTGACCAGCTAAACTCATTGTGCCTAGATGAAGTAAAGGCCTAACACTTCACACTCCTACAGCAGGATCTTGTAATATGAGCCTGTAAACACAGCCAGCCATCTCTGTAACCAAGCTTTTGTGTATCTATGATGATTTGTTTCTGGTAGTTTCTTCCTATATTTACATCAATAAAGTACCTTATGACAATTCATATACTTGCATTTGTCCAAGATTATCCTTGCATATGTTTATACGTTGTGAAAAATTATATATGGAAATTTTTTCTGCATGGTAGATAAAAATGTACAGTGAGTAATGAAATTGTCAAGAAATTGAGAAGGATGTTTACAATATCGTGGACAGAGGCGAAAACAAATATACTATGACAGCTATGGGTGTTACTAACTCATTCATAAAAGCCATACGGTAATGACAAATAAAAAATTAGGCAAGAGAAGCAAAGAAGGGGGGGGCGAAAGATGTACACTTATATTGAAAGCTGGCCAACAAGCAATAATAAAAACATTAACAACAATAAAATATCAGATGGCAGAGAACATTGGAGAGACATGATCGCAAATGTCTGCTACAGACTCAATACAGAAAGAAGATGCCTTGCTTGATTATTTATATCCATTATAGATCTAACTGCACATTTACCTTGTATTTCAGATGACCATACACCCATCATGAATCATAAGCCGTGCCAATAAGCGTGGCCGGTCATGTTTTGCCATCTCACTCGATCACCAGAGTCGTGGATCAGCTCCGTGTTTGCGTGGAGGAGTCCTGATAACAGGATTAGAAACCAGATTGATTACATTCTGATTAGCAGAAGATTTAGAAACGCGTTAACAATAGCAAAAACAGTTCCCAGTGCTCATTGTTATAGTGACAACAGATTACGTACAGGAACATTGAGGATAAAGATGAAGAAAGTCAAGTATATAACAGGAAACACTAAATATGATTTGTGTACATTGAGTAATGACAAGGAAATACAAAACAAATTCAATATAGAAGTACAGAACAGATTTGATATATTGTCTGATCTAGAGATCCTATTCCAGGATGTGGATGATCAATGGGAAATGTTGAAGAAAAACCAATGACCAAGTACTACAGGAGACAAATGAAAATCGTAAATTGATTAGAGAAATTAGACGTAGACAGTCAAACTTTGTTGGACATGTTATGGGAAGAAATGGATGGAGAACTTAGTGACAACTGGCAAAATCGAAGGGAACAGACCAAGAGGAAGACCGAGAAGTAAATACCTGGATGGCTTGGGCACATGGCATGGACGAGAAAGGAACACTGAGCTGATCCACGACTCTGGTGATCGAGTGAAATGGCGAGTCATGACCGCCCACGCTTTCCGGCATGGCACATGATTGATTGATTGAAGGTCTTTACCGTCAATTTCTAGATCTTCAAGCATCCTTATCATGTACAACATGTCTCACTTTATCAAAAGCATTTGTGTAGTCAATAAAGCAAAGGTGTAGATCTTTGTTTACTTCTATAGAACTTTCAATTATTGTTCTCAGTATATACACAGCATTTACTGTATTCTTGCCTTCTTCATATCCACATTGTCCTTCTGCTATTTCATGCTGTATTTCTTCCCTCTCTTTGCAGAATTTGATGTTTGCCACCCAATATAATAGCTACACCTCTTTACCGTTCTTCTCTCTCAGAATAAATAATCTTACAATCCTCTCTTGTCATGATTCCCGCCCCTTTCCACCTCGTTTCGCACATTCCTAAAATATTGTCAGGGTCTCACGTCGCTCGTTTGTCTCAGACTTGACAGTAAACATGACAGTACACAAAAGTTAGTCGAGTTTGAATAAACATTATAAATCGATATTTATTACTGGACAATTCAAATATACAAAATCACAATATTTAGCGCAGCACTTGTCCGCTCACATCGAATAAATACTAAAATATCTTCGCTCACACAGAGAGCTCACGCACAGTCGGATCCCAAATATATCACAGCGCTAGCAAACTCAGATCGGCTATACAAGTCACTCTCTCTCTCTCTCAAGCAAACGACCAGACACGCCCTTTCTCATTCAAAGCTTAGTTTTGTCTGTCCAAAGCTTTTTAACTGTATTTTTCAATATTTCCCAGTGGTTAGTGATCCTAAAATAGAATTTCTACATCAGACAATGCATAAATCAGTTCTTTACTTCTACGTTGAATTTATCTTTTACCTCCTCCTTCATCAGTACACATAGATCAAATCTGCATGTAGCTTAAAACGAATCTATGGTTGCTGTAGCAGTCTGAATTTGGTATAAATGTTGCTATTTTAAAGGCATTTCGAAATCTTGAGTTGAAGAGATTGTAATGAATATGCTGGCGAATGCCTCCGAGAACAACGACATTGGAATATACGTCAACTACCGCATGGATGGAAAGTTGTTCAATCTCAGAAAGGCTGAAAGCTAAAACCAAAACTAACAGCGACACCGTCAGAGAGCTCCTGTTTGCTGATGATTGCGCTCTATATGCCAACTCAGAGGCGGACATGCAACACAATGTTTCAGCTTCCTCATATGCCTTTGCCAACTTTGGGTTCAGTATCAACTTGGAGAAGACTGTAGTTATGTACCAGCCAGCTCCAGGGAATAATCACACTGTGCCGAATATCAAAGTGAATGATCATAGAAAAAAGTGTTGTTGACAAATTCACCTATCTTGGCAACACTGTGTCACAAGCTGCTACAATTGATGACGAAGTGAATGCAAGAATATCCAAGGCCAACGCGGCCATTGGCAGACTGCACATGAATGTGTGGGACAGAAATGGAATAAGCCTGCAAACAAAGCTAAAAGTCTACAAAGCAGTTGTATTATCCACACTGCTATATGCTTGTGAAACCTGGACTGTTTATCAGCGACACGCTAGGAAACTAAACCACTTCCACACAGTCTGCCTTAGGAAGCTACTGAAGGTTAAATGGCAAAACAATATCCCAGACACTGAAGTCCTAGAAAGAGCGCCCTTGCCCAGTATCGACACTCTACTAACGAAAAATCAGAATCGCTGGGCTGGTCACTTAACTCGCATGCCAGATCACAGGCTCCCTAAACGAATTACGGCGAGCTGCGTTGTGGCGAACGCTCCCAAGAAGAAACGCTAGACACTGAAAATCTCACTGAAAGCTTTTGGAATTCGTCATGACACCTGGGAGACTGCTGCCAAAGACTGAAATTCGTGGCGTACTTCATTACGCAAGTTTTCAGTCACTTGTGAAGCAACCAGGACTGCAAGAGCTGTTAGGAAAGGGCTGGACAGAGAAACCACTGCAGGAGAGCCCCCGCCTGGAACGTCAAGCAGTCTTTGCTGACGTCAAAGAGCATTTCGAGCCAATATTGGCCTTATCAGCCATCTTAGATCTCACAGCTCCATACTGTAAACCCCACAGGATGAAATGCATGGTCTTCATTATTCTTGATGGACAAACAACAATCCTGATGTTGATTTCCTTATCTAGGGATAATTTGCTATTTACCTCTGATCCTAGATTTGTAAAATGATCTACTATCTCCAGGTAGGAGTTGTCAATAAAGATTGATGGTACCCCATGTGCAAGGTGTGACATAATCTGTGTCTTATTTTTGCTAATTGTTAAACCATATTCAGAACAAGCATTGGAGAATTCAGATAGACGTTGTAATTCTTCCTCAGAGTGAGTCGTAATTGCAGCATCATCTGCAAAAAAGCAAATTTCTTATCAGTACTCTCCTAGTTTCGGTCTTCGCCTTTAATCTCTGAGCCTTGTAAAGGCCCCTATCTGAGCGTGAGTGAATGTATATACCACATCCTTATCACGAAAGACCACTGCTGTTTTTTTTTTTCACATCGTCAATAACCATCAGGTCAGTGGAAAATCCAGGCCACGTGGTTCTTATTGTTAATTGTTACTCAGTATGTAATCGATCTGGTTTCTAATCCTGCTTTCAGGACTCCTATATGTCCATACTTTTCTTGGATGTTGCTTAAACTAAGTGTTTCCGACAATCAGGTCATGCTCTGTTGCCCATCCTATAAGCATGTATTATCTCTCTTTTTTTATTACCAGACCATGTTTACCTACTGTGCATCCATTGCCTTGATTTCCTACTTTAGCATTGTAGTCACCCATTATGATGTTTATTTCTGATTATTGTTTACATTTCAGTAAAGCATTCTCCGTGTAATTATAAAATTCCTCTACACTATCTTTACTGCTTTCTCCTCTTGAGTCATATATTTGAATGACGTTTATGTTAATAGGTCTGCCAATTAACTTCACCAATAGAACCCTGTCTGACACTGCCCATTATCCTTTAACAGATTTTGATGTTTTCACATCCAAGATAATTGCTACACCTCTTTGCATTGCTTCTACTCCAGACTATATAATCTTTAAATCCTCCCCTGTCTTAATCCCTGTTTCCTTTGAGATATTTATAAATAGTTGTAGGTTATGGTCTCCAGCTTCACGGCGGTAGGCAGATGATCTCTTTTTTGGGAGACAATTACTACGTTTATTGACCAGTATGGTCACTGGTAGGAAGAGAAGCAATGGCAAACTACCGTCTTTACAGATGCCAAGAATATCATGTACTGCAGTCTTATCGATAATCAGAATAACGGCGTAAATGGGTGCCCCATAGGAGCAGCCTCGCCCGTAGCGGTAGTCATGTGCACCAGAAGACTCCAGACCGTCATCTGGCGATAGAGTGCAAAAGAATATCAACATTGAAAGTAGGAGCTTGGAATGTAAGAACTATGAGTGGGGATGGACAATTTGATTACATTAAGAACGAAATTAGAAGATTAAATATTAACCTGTTAGTTATATGTGAGACCAGATGGACAGGAATAGGCATTATAACATCTGAGAAATATAGAATAATATATTCTGGTGGAGAGAAACAACAGCGATGGGTAACAATTATAATGGATACAGAGAGAGAAAAATCGATAAAATGTTATTGGACTGCATCAGGTAGTTAGTTAGTTAGTCGACAGATCATCCTCATTGCACATCGAACCATTCAGTCCATAAGTACTCGGATCCCCTCCTCAGCAAATCCCGCAGCGTGTAGCGGCTAACGACACCAGTTCTGTGTTGGTTTATCAATCTTCTTTGGCTTCCTGCATAGTGTTCTTGTTTGGCCACCCCTCCTTCAACTTGCTGTTCTCGCAGTCTGGCCATGGTTGTAGATTCACAGTCATCACTTGGTTCTCGCAAAAGTCTTACTTCTCGTAGAGCATTCAGAATGTCAGCCTGGTCCATGGCGCGTCCGCCCTCCACAGTAGCCTCACCTGCGAGCTTGTCAGCCCGCTCATTTCCTTGGACTCCCGCATGCCCTGGCACGAAGATGAAACTAATCTTTGTCAGCCGAGACCGCTCCAGAGGCAGCAACCATTCTCTTCGGATCGACCCCTCCTCTATCTTCTTGATCATGTTCATTGTGTCGCTAAGGAAACATGTCCTAGTGAATTTCTGTGTCTCGAGCCATGTTATTGCTTTACTTACCATGTTATTGCCATGACTTCCATAGTCAGGCTACTTGTGGTTTTAGTGAAAGTACCAGAGTCCTCCTTCACAATTCTCCCTCCGGCCCGAGCTGTAAAGGCCCATGAGCTTCTCGCATGTCGGGCGACCGACCCATCTGTGCAGATGACCGCATCACCGTCTAGCGAATTCTCGAAAATCAACGCTTGTACTTCAGCCTCCACAGCAGCTGGATTTTCTTGTCTGCATTTCCTATCTAGTTGGATGCAAACTGAAAAGGATGTGCAGAAATCTGTTGGCACTTGCACCCACTCCTCGCCAGGTTCTAAGTCCTCAAGTGAACACACCTGTTGAAGAATGTCTTCGGCTTGACCCATCCACGACCGTCCTCTTTTTAACCTGCTGCCCTTCACCTTCATAATTTCACTATGCAGTGGATGTTGTGTGTTTGCGTTAACTCTGAGGTAGGCGCGTGCCCTGCAAACTTGTATTCTCTCTTCAATGGTTGGAAAATCAGACAGATTACATGAAGTTGAGTGGAAGACCTTTTGATGTCAAAGTCATAAAACGTTTATGATTTAGAGAAAGCCTTCAAGAAATGCAAGAATTATGAAGTAAATATCATAAAGAGTGTCTTGAATGCCAAAGTTGGAAATCAACAGGACGGATGCGTAGTAGGCAAATATGGACTATGGGAACAGAATGAAAGAGGTTGCAGATTTTTTACAGTGGGCGAAAGAGCATGATTTGATTATTGGAAACACCTGGTATCAACAGTACCCAAGGAGATTAAGGACATGGACGAGTCCTGATCATAAGATCAGAAATCAAACTGATTACATTCTCATCAACAGAAGATTTTGAAATGCATTAAAATTCGCAAAAACTATACCAAGCGCAGACTGCTACAGCGACCATAGATTAATCTTAAACAATTTACATATAAAATTAAAGAAAGTCAATACACCAAGAAACACCAAATTTGATCTACAGGCACTGAAGAGTGAGGAAATAAAAGATAAATTCAACGTAGTGGTGAAGAACAGATTCGATGCATTGTCCGATATGGAAATATTATTTCAAGACGTAAGTGACAAATTGGAAATATTAAAGAAATCAGTCAACCAAGCTGCAAAAACAACCATCCCAAAATTAAAGACGCAATAGGACGCAAGAAATGGATGACGGAAGACATCTTAAAACTAACGGAAGTAAGAAGAAATAACAAACATAACATGGAAAAATATGAAGAGATTTACATGAAAATTAGGAAGCTATGCAGAGAGGCAAAGGAAACATGGCTTGAGGAAAATTGCAAGGAAATTGAAAACCAACACAACACCCGGAATAACAAATTAATGCACACAAGAATTAATGACAACACTAACAAAAGAACACACACATCAACGGGTTGCCTAAAAACCAAGATGACAAAATCATAATAGAAGAAGATCAAATTTTACATGCGTGGACAGATTATGTGAAGATAGAAGATTTGTGATGATAGAAGAGAATAACAATATGATCATCGGAATAATACTGAAGGACCATCAATTTTGAAGATGGAAGTTCAGAATTATCGTAGCCATATGAAAACTGACAAGACTTCTTATTTTTGGTGATTCATTCATTGCCTTGTATCTGGTCTACGTTGTAAATCTTTATCACTGATGTTTATTACAATCCCGAAGAAATCAGGAGCCTTGGAATGTGATCAACATCGAACAACGTATAATGAGCCACATCACAGAGATTTTGCTAACATTCATCATGCAAAGAGTTAGGAAGAAAGTATAACTCAAAATAAGGGAAGACCGATGTGGATTCGTATAAATCAAGGGTACAGTAAATGCTGTGTATTTGCTAAGAACATTAAATGAGCATTCTATAGAAGTGTAGACGAACCTACTTCATCTTTACTTTATTCACTATACAAAGGCTTCCGATAAAGTAAGACAAGTCAACATGATGATGATGCTTGCAGATATACAAATTGACGGGAAAGACTTTAGACTTGTAAAAAATAACATATATTAGAAACAACGAGCTGCCGTAAAGATTTAAAATGAAGTAGGTAATTATAAGACTATTAAGAGAGGTGTGAGACAGGGATGTGTAATGTCTCCAGATCTTTTTGCTATACAGTGAAGTATTTGTTTAAATGAAATTTAGACTATATGAGAGGAATCACCATTGCGTGACATGACATCAATAACATAGGATTTGCGGATTATACAGTATTGATTGCAGATAATTAGCAAGAACTGCAACATATAGTAGATGAGTTTGTTGCTCAGTGAACAACTTCGGTTATAATTAAATTATAAGAAGACAAGACTATCTCGGACAGTAATATTAACTGATTGGAGGTGCCTTGAGAGATTAGAACAAGAATACTTATGGTGAAGGTAGCCTTTTGCACGATGGAAAACATACTTGCCAATAAAATGATGTCATTTGCAAACAACAAGAAAAAGAATGTTCAAGTGCTTCATAGAACTCGTACTTTTGTATGGATGTGAAACGTGGACAGTGAGCAGGCAAGATGAAAAACGTGTAATGGCAGGGGAAATGTGGTTTCTGAGGAAAATGTAAGGAATACAATGAGTACACAGAAAACCCAATGAGCAAGTTCTACAAGAGGCAAATGAGAATCGTAAACTGATTAGGCCGGCTTCGTGTCGAAGGAGTTACGGATGCAGATCGCAATACCGCATCCCGCTTTCGAAACACAATTGCGGGCAATTTGGAAGCAGACCGTCTTGCGTTGGTTTTTTTTTTTTTTATAAATCGGTATGGGTACCAGTCGTTCAGACAGCAATGGCAAACTGCTGAACGTAAACTTACCAAGATAACACAAACAATTAAAACAGGATGGGGTTGACATTCTGTAAATGATATGCAAGTAACTTATAACTTAATCTGATTAGAGAAATTAGAAGTAGAATGTCGAAATTGTTTGGATGCACTATAAGAAGATAAACTAGAGAACTTAGTGACGACTGGCAAGAATGGGGGAAAAGAACAAAGGGAAGACAGAAAAGTGAGTATCTAGATGGCTTGGCCACGTGACTTTGTCGAGACTAAGGTCTAAGAATTTGGAGCTAATCCACGACTTTGGTGATCGTGTGAGACGGAGAAAGATGTCCACCCACGCTTATCGGCATGGTATATGATGATTATGGGTTATGTTCGTCGTTCTATACTTGATAAATTGAGTGAGTAAACATCTTGTAAATATAGAGCCGTTCATAAAAAGTTCACAAAGTCTATGTCTGACACTGCTGGGTCACATCACAGTGTGGGATGTTCTAGTCCTTGCACGTTTACCATCTGTCAGTAGAAATGTTCACTTGATGCACTGTAGTTTACTGTCCTTTCACTGATTTCTTTATCACTCAATGGAGAATATGGAGAATATTGCTATGCGACTGTGAGCTGTCACGTCCTTTGAATCAAGAACTGTAGTTGTTTGTAACCTTAGCTTCGATGTAACTGATGTCTCTTCCCGGATCACTGTGTGCGTTTGACTCGTTGTATGTGAAACAGTTTGTGGTTAACTGTCATTGTATCATCATTTACTGCCTATATAGTACATTGCGGTGTAGGACAGGGGGTCTTGAGCCTGAGGAATTAAGGTCGCCTGGCTAGTGCAGTCGCCACAAACTATGCAGGCTAGAGTTTTTTTTTCCCCCAACAGAAAAAAAAACAGCTCCACAGTTTACCGAGGATTCGAACCAGGGTCACCCGAAGGAGAATCCGCCATTATAGCGACTCGGTCAGACTCTCGTCTTGTGGTTAACTGCACTTTGAAAATAGGACAGTCGCCCTTCCGTTCCACTTCAACAGCTTTTATAAGTGTCAGCCTCTGTCTCATTGCCTAGTTATGCAGTATCAAGTAGGCTCGAGTAGTGGGTGAGTGTATTTGTTAAGATTTGTTGTTTTTTCTTCTTGTGACATTGTCTAGAAAAGTGTTGATGTTGTTATGTTGCGGTTCACTCCTTCTCCATACTTGTGTTGTGGTGTAGTTACCTAGTGTTTATTGTTCCTGTATGTGATTCAAAATATTGCGGAGAGGTATCAAATCCCCCCTCTCTCTCTGTCTCTCTCTCTCTGTCTCTCTCTCTCTCTCTCTCTCTACTCTCTCTCTCTCTCTACTCTCTCTCTCTCTCTCTTTCTCTACTCTCTCTCTCTCTACTCTCTCTCTCTCTCTACTCTCTCTCTCTCTCTACTCTCTCTCTCTCTCTCTACTCTCTCTCTCTCTCTACTCTCTCTCTCTCTCTACTCTCTCTCTCTCTCTACTCTCTCTCTCTACTCTCTCTGTCTCTCTCTCTCTCTACTCTCTCTCTCTCTCTCTACTCTCTCTCTGTCTCTCTCTCTCTCTCTCTCTCTCTCTCTCTCTCTCTCTCTCTCTGATTTGATTCTTATCCTGGTCATTTGGAACCAAATCTGCCTCTCTGATCTGATTCTTAATCTGGTCACCTGGCGCCAAATCTGTCTCTCCTGTGTGATTCGTATCCTGGTCGCTTCGAGCCAAATCTGTCTCTCTGGTGTGATTCGTATTCTGGTCACTTGGCGCTAAATCTGTCGTTCTGGTGTGATACTTATCCTGGTCACTTGGAACCAAATCTGTCTCTCTGCTGTGATTCTTATCCTGATTACTTGGCACCAAATCTTCATCTTCGCCTCTTGCACAGTCGATGCGTTAGAACTGTTCATGCACACAAAGAGGCACTGCACATGGGTCATCAACAATGTTAGAATACATGTTACGTCGACCATTACGAAGGCAACACGGTCGATCGCAGATAATGAAAATATAGATAATATCATCTGTGATGCTTCAAAGTTTTTTAATACCACATGAATTTCGTTATCGCTTTATTGTTCTGCCACATTGTTATCAAGCTTATATAAGCCATATTGATATAATTGCGAGTGGGTCCGTGATCTAATAGTGTTAATGGTTGTATCTCGACTACATTTATGCTGGTTCTGGCTACTACCCGCGCCGTTGAACTCCTCTCCCTTTAAAATAATGTATTCCCTTAGTTAATTTAAGCAAAGACACCATAAATAAAATATTGCACAATTTGTTCCCTCACATATTTCGTTGCATCTCGACGCAGAAATATATTATGTAATGTGAAAACAGAATCATGCTTTGGCTGAAATGTGATGCACATCGTCGCTGATATTCCGCGAATGTGTTGAACGTTATATAAAAACTGCAATCTTCTCCCTTCCTCCACTGCTGACTTTTGGTTCCTGCTTTTACCTACATCTCATCGCCTTGTCTCTGCCCCCGCCCCTCGTGTCATAAATACCCTTGCGATGGAATGTTATTTGCGCAATTCGCTTCTTCTAGATTGTTCCAGACTAGCAGTGCGCTCTGGAACCTGTTATCTTTCTGACAAGGTTGACAGGAGGAATTCCGGGAATCAACTTTTGACTGCATTTTCCATGTACTTATATGTGTTGCTACTGGCCAATTGTAGTAGATGTACCTCCTGTACTCCCCTACCCAATGTTAGGTTTTGTTATTAATGCTTCAACCTGACCCACTGGCTGACCTAGTACGTCAACTACCTATAGCCGGTCCCCTCGGTTACAATGGCGCATGCCGCCATTGCGAATAAGCTTCATTGTCAGATCATTTTACGATCTGCTGCCATCAGCTGGTAACCTGTTCAGATGGGTAAAACCACAGACCCAACATGTCCCCTCTGTAGCAAGACGCAGGCCAAATTGACGCAGGAACTAGAACACGTATTCTTTGCGTGCAGGTGGCTCTTAGACACGGCCGATTCACATGGCGCCATAGCAACGTACTTAATCGGCTGGCAGCAATTGTGGATGCAGCGAGACGTCAAGCCAACGGGATGACTTTTGTAAAGGCGGGATGGATACGATTCCTACAAGCTGGACAAATGACAAAGGCCAGAGTCGACTGCTCTGACAGCTTGCCATCTATCCCCAAGAGCGCCAAGTACTGAGAACTGTCGGTAGACCTAAAATACAGTAGCAAATACCAGGTAGAAATCCGGAGGTTTCGGTTGCAACCAGACATTGCGGTATGCTCTTCGTCGGCTCGGCGATTGGTATTAATCGAGAAACTGTCCTACCTGCCAATGAGTCACCAATGAGTGACTCTTACTGTCTCCGGGTAGATAGGGGCATATGTAATATTCATCTTCTATTGTTGTTCTTATTGCCCTGGAGTTGATTGGTAGTATTTGCCAGTGCTTGACGCTGGTATCTGTCAGGGAGTTATTCTCACACTCTGTTTAACTTTCGTCTGGCAAAGAGCACCCTATTGTTCTACAGGCGTGATTCTTAAGTGACTGGTTGTAGTATCACTCTTTCTACTTCTCTAAATCATCACACATCTATCACATAGCAGTCAACACTACATTAACAATGACTTCTTTATAACACGACAGCTGCATTAGTTTTCGCACGTGTGTATTATATCTTTCTTTTTAAACCAAATGTCAAATCAGTGTCACTAAAACAACAATACTTGCACTCGATCTCTGCAACCAACATCTGTCCCTCGATCTATCAAATGACGTCAACATTCGACCACAACTTCACAAATACTGTATCTACACAAAGGTGGCGGCTAGATAGACGTCTGCCATTCGCCATCTTCTGTCCGACCTCAAACGCGGTCCAGACATGACTGAGCTCTGCAGGACCGTAGTCCCTTGCTTGACCTTCGCCCTGCTTACTTCCAGCAAAGCGTGGTTCGCAATTCTCTCAATCTTCACGTCTCGTCACTAAACTGTGCAAGACTCTAAACTACCTGTACTCATTAGCCTATAACCTGATTCAGGTCATGACACTACCCGAATCAAGAATCGAGGAGCAGCACTTCAACAAGATGGAAACATATAGCGACATGGCTGTGTTATTAAAGATGTGCCGTCAGGATTAAAAGTAGAAGGAGAGTTCTGAAAACTTGTAAGTGGAACGTATGCATCTTCGGAAGCGAAAAATATTAATTTGGATATACTAGGTGTATCGGAAACAGGATGGACTGATGCTAATTATATAAGGAGTGACGATTGGGTATTTTTGTAAAATTTTAGTAAACAGAAATTTAGCGACAAATATACTTGCTTCGTGGCGGTGTTTTTACCGCTTTGTCAACTTATGTTTTTCCAATTGCATATGACCTCAGTATGAACACTAGAGATTGATTGATTGATTGATTGATTGATTGATTGATTGATTTAGGAATCGACATCACAGCATTCGGGGCATTCCCATAAGTGCTCCGTCCCCATCCTCAGCAGCCAGCGAAGAGTTCCAACACTAATAGTACCAGTAGCAATCTGATTATAAGTCCATCTCGCCTTTCCTTTGAGCGTTGAGCGTCGGCCAGATCCCTTCGTCACTCCTCGTTGTCCTCATTCTTGCCAGACCATGGTAATCCATTTGCTCCTCCGAGGTGTGCACGTGCTACTACAAGGCCGCAACCACGTCTGCCTTGTCATGTATCAATACTCCACCAAGTTCTGCAGAGCCAGCCAATCTGTCCTTCTGTTAATTTCCCAGCACACCGGCATGCCCCGGAGAAAAGATCCAGGCGATGCTTGTCACCCGTGACCTCCGAAGCGAAGCAAGCCACTCCGCACGAAGTCTGCCCGTCCTCACCCTCGTCAGCATGCTTTCTGAGTCAGTAACAATCACGATGTGTGTGTGTGTGTGTGTGTGTGTGTGTGTGTGTGTGTGTGTGTGTGTGTGTGTGTCGTATTCTCCATCCAGCGGAGATGTATGTACATACACTTATACTAAACAGGCATATATGCAATCTTACTATATATATACATATATATATTGTTGAAGGAAAAAAAAGAAATGCACCATTTTTGGTGTTACTTTTATAAAAGATATTTGCTGATTGGACATCAGTCAACCTACCGACTGTGTCCATCTGGTCATTAACTTCTCGTGGTGACCTGAATTGTACTTACCTCATGATTCGTGACGTCATGAAAGAGGTCAAGGTCAAAATAACATTTTTACAATAACTCGTGACAGGACTATGATAATTCCGTGAAACTTACTGAAAACAAAGCTCTCCAACCATATTAGTGCATGCCTATAGACGATTGAGGCTCCTCGAATACATTCAGGTGAAAATTCAATGCGCAAGCATGGTTCATCTCACTACACTCATCATCATTGCACGTTTACAGGCTGGACAGTCACAAAGTGTAATAGCCAGAGAATTTAATGTGGTTAGAAGCACCATTAGTCGCCTTTGGAGTCGATTTCAAGAAACTAGCTCAGTGGTAGACCGGCCGCGCAGTGGAAGACCCAGAATCACAATTGCTGCCAAAGACCGCTTCATACGGTTGCATCACCTTAGGAATCGATATGGATCTGCGTCCCCCATAGTCCAGTCAATGCCAGGAGCTCCTTGAATTTAAGATCAAACGGTCAGGAACCGGCTACACGACGCTGGTCTTTGGGCTAGAAGACCCTACATAGATACTGTCCTTACGGACCGACATCGCCAGAACCGACTGCAGTGGGCGAATCAGCATCGTCAATAAAATTTTGGTACAAGTGTGCAATTGAAACTGCAATAATGTTGCGTTTCTGTTTTTGAACAGTGTACACACACACACACACACACACACACACACACACACGCACACACACACACACAAACATATATATATATATATTGTGTGTGTGTGTGTGTGTGTGCTAGAGAGAGAGAGAGAGAGAGAGAGAGAGAGAGAGAGAGAGAGAGAGAGAGAGAGAGAGAGTCCCTATTCTTTTAGTGACCATCTTTTCAAATGTGCAGAAACTGTAAGGGGCATCATGCCCTGTTCTTCAACATCTGAGCTTACCAGTAATATGCAGGTGCTGTGACCAAGGGGCAGTGATCGGGTTTTACAATCGCCCAGCTCGAGTCGAAGAGAGAGACACGGAGAGGCGAAGACAGCTATGGGCAGAGGAACAGAGAGAAAGACAGCGAGAGGGACAAAGAGAGGGATACCGACAGAGAAAGAGAGAGAGAGAGAGAGAGAGCGAGAGAGAGAGAGAGAGAGAGAGAGAGAGAGAGAGAGAGAGAGAGAGAGAGAGAGAGAGAGAGAGAGAGAGAGAGAGAGAGAGAGAGAGAGAGAGAGAGAGAGAGAGAGAGAGTTAAAATTTTGTTTAAAAGTACAATCCAATAAACTAAGAAAGTCAGTGTGTTATGCCGAAAGACGTCTATGCATATTGGGCACTTAAAAGAACAGTGCTAACGTCAACAAACACATCCGGTTTGCACTGTTGGTATCAGGATATGAGTAGTTACGACACTACAACACTGCAAATCTGAACCAACAGAAAACAGCTATGAGCATGCTTATGTCCTGTGGGACTATGCATGGGAGGAACAGTAATTAAACGAGAATATTCCAGGCTGTTCGAATGAGAATGTAAGTCACGCGTGAGCCGGAAATAAGACCCACAAACTGGCCACACAATTTAAAGGCTCAACAAGCTGGAATGTTCCGGGCACACAGTACAGAGGTCACGTGCCATGTGGTGTGCTCATCCTCAAGGAGTACATTGTTAGACAGGTTCAGTCCTGGTCAGGAGTCACCGTGGTCTAGTGGTTATACCGCCTGTCTCGCACTCCGAAGATTGCGGGTTCGATCCTGACCTATGTCATTCGGTTCAGTTTGTGAAATTTACTTAGAGACTCCTAGGGAACGTCGCCGGAAATATGGAGTTTGTGCTTTGTGAGATGCCTTTCAGGGGCGACAGGGGCGACCCTGTGGAAAGCCACCGAACCATACGGGATAAAACCCGGGGCAATGAAGTCGATTCTCTCTCCTTTTCAAGTCGTCATCATATAAAGTCCTGACACATCTTCATATATATCCTGCTGACCCGCTGCCTACAGGGCTGGAGAAGGGAGAGGAAGAAACAGCAGCTGGGTGTTGCAAAAGACTGTTGATAAGGATTCCAACTGTAGTATTCCAAGGTACCCAGATCTGGTTATACACTTACCTGATGCCAATCCCAAACATTAGTTAGTTAGTTAGTCTTTCCTCTTGAGCCTAAGGTGGCGCATAGGGCAGAAGTCCTGTCTCTCCATGCCTGGCGATTCGCTGCTATCTGTTGTAGATCTTGGATATTTACTTGGCCATTGAATGAGCCTTCTCTAATGATGGTTCTACGCAGGGTCTCTCTTGGTCTTCCCCGTTTTCTTTTCCCTACCGGTGACCATATGAGAGAAGAAATAGTTCTAATCTCAGAAAATTGAACCATTGATGTCTTGTCTCCCAAACATTGGAAGAGATATTTTCAAATCCAAACAGTTATGGAATAATCGTCCAGCAGAGTTTGGAAAATTCTGAAAAAATCAATGGCTAAGAAAGAAGGTCACGGCAGAGACAACGCCATGTGCATCTTGAGACCATTAAAAAAGGAACGATTGAAATGAATAGAGATATTACAATGTAAAAGAAAGTAAAGGACCCTCTTCCAGGTTTTAAGGCCCACGGGGAAGGCGATGTTGAACCATTATTTGTATCGACACTCGGTGGATGATGAGGTCCGCATCACTCCTGTCACCTCAACTTCCCAAGACATTTATTGGTACTCATTTTAGGCTGGACCAGTTTCAAACACTCGTATCAGACGAATGTCTAGCCTCTACGCTTCTGCGTACTTGTGATTTACTAACTACACTGAAACATTTGGAAAGATAACACATGAAGAAATAGTTCTAATCTCAGAAAATTGAACCATTGATGTTTTAGATTTGATAATAATAATTAATTATTTTAAACATATATAATGGCAAAAAAACAGGCCACAAAAACTGATTGCCAAATGGAAACTAATCAACACGCTTAAAATGTGTTTGTATTAGACACGGTTGTATACTATCATCCAATCTATTTATTTTGAACTGTGAAATAATAATGAGATACTGTGAAAGCAATGCCAGAAATATCAGTCGGTGGGCATAATATAAACGGCTTTGATGGTTGAAAATGTAATGTACTGACAATAAATGGTAGATATAATTATATTATATTTATATTTTAGGGACGGAAGAAAAACCATAAAGTAACATAATACATACAATGAATAATGATTTCTATATAATTTAACACAACTACACGTGGTGGTGAATGTGAGAATGAAGAACACCCTTTTGGAGAAATAATTACAACATTGGTGACTCACACACGGCTCTATCTAGATTGACGTATTTTGGACATGGTCCAGGTAAGCCCACTTTATTGCTATCGCAATATAGACAGTGGTACAGGGAACGCACTTGTTACATTATCGATGTTTGTAGCGAGATGTACCGGTTGACAAAATGACGTGAGTGTGTGCTTTATCGGATAAACCAGGGAACTTTGTCGTTTGTTGTTGGTTATGGAAACAACACCACTCACAAACATCTAGTGATGTCCCTTCTCAGTGACACTAAATAGAGGTGGTGATAAGATGTTGCCATGTGCCAGGCTACAAAGAGACCTGAACGTGAGCTTTATCAGTTCGACCAAAGATTTCTGTCGTGAGTTGTTGGAATGATTTGATGGAAGCACCAAAATACAGATTACAGTTCAATTATAGCAACTGACGAAGAGAGCACACTGTCGTCATCATAAAGCCAGTAGCTTTGCATTGTTTGGTCAAGCCTTGACTCACTCAGTGCATTAACTTTCAACAAGCATTTTGTCAGGTTAGCTTTCACCATCTTTTAATTATCCACAGTGTGCCCACAAGGCCGCAGGTTTACTTCTCACTTCATCTGGATCCCTAATGAGAAACTCTACCAGTAGCAATGTTTTCAAAACACATACGCCATAATAAAATATTGCACGATTTCTTGCCTGGCATATTTCGCTGCATCTTGTCACGTGCATACAGCAGAGGTTTATATCATGTATGTGAAACAATCAATGCTACTCTGACTGCAGTATGATGTATATCATCGCTGATCTCGTGAGAATGTGTAGAGAACGTTGCATCCACTTAGCAGGAAGTTCTTATGTTTACATAATAACGGCTGGAATCAAGTAATATATAGTGCTTCGATATATTTGAGCAATGTGATTATTGTTCGTAGAATACAGTATACGAAATACAGATTGTTTATTGACTGTGTGATTGCTAATCAGCAAATGTTCTGTGATAGCCGAATTAGACGTTTTATGACCTGTCGACTTCACAGGGATTCCCCACGAATGATTAACTCTCGTGTCCACCCACATTAGTATATGTTCGGCTCGATTTACCAATATCTACATATCAATGTACGTCGCTTGGCACTCACACTGAAATTGATAAATTTAGTTTCATTTGGTGTAAGGAGTCTAGTATTTCACAAATATTGTAGGCGTCGGGGTGGTTTTGTATCTGATAAAATTGGTTCAGCAGCAATAAAAATGAGCAGTTTATAGCTGTTTTAAGTCGATCGTGTATTCGTTTCATTACATCGTCTCCTGGAAAGGTGAGCTGAAGAAACACTTGAAGTTTGGGAACTATTGATTGTGTGGAGGTAGGTGTGGGTGGCCGGCAGTGGCGCTTGATGAAATTGATTGGATTCCATCGGATTTCAGAGTCTAGTGAAGAGTGTCTAGTTCTTTCATTAGTGTGTTGACAAAGCAAATCTTCGTAGCTCGATTAAATTTATCCGCACCAAACCACACTTATATTAGATGGGTGCAAAGCTATTGACATTCAGGTATTGGCCCGTCCATATTGCTTTTCGATAGGCTGCTCGTTGAATGGTGCCATCCTCTCGACGTCGCATTAGGATTTAGACATCTTGACGTAAGACACATCTGTATTGGGGATGTTTGACTAAACTTTAGACAAAACCTTGTAGACAAAGACGACAATCAACTCGAGGCGTTGTGAAATATGCAAATTCTTCGGCACCGGACATCATATTTGAATGATACCTTAGTCAATTCAGAGGAATTAAGAGAGGCGCTCGACCAGGATATGTTTTATTATCTGGCCAAATTAACACGACCTCAACTCTGATACGGCTGCACATGTGTTTTTACTGTGTCAGCTTACATCTGTGTATCGTGACGATTATGAGCGAAAGTGTTATCAAAGCCAACTTTGTTAATGTTCCATGCATCGAAACAAGTCTGTCTTATGGGTTACTACAGTGGTCAGCATGACATAAAGGATAAAAGTGATCGAGTGATGACCGGGTAGTGGATTTAACTCCATTAAATTGGACTAAAATATTGACCTATCATCCTTGACTTGGAGACGCAAATTACAAGTATTTAAGAAGTTGGAGTTGGGTCACCTAACGGCGGGAGACACTAGCAATTGGCAAAGCTAATCTACATGCTAATATCAGTCCGCTGCGTTTCCCAGTAGTACCAAATAAGAATATTATGAGTAGTACTTGTAGCACGAATACGGACTATGCTCGAGTGCAAAGCGAGCAAACAAGCAAACAATTAGTTACAATGAAATCACCTGTTAGTTACTGTTCAAAGCGAGCAAGCAAGCAAAAAAATTAGTTACAATAAAATCACCTGTTAGTTACTGTTTGGAGAAATTCTCTTCGCTGATCTTCAGGTACTTCACGCAGAAATAAACTATAGGTGTATCGCCCCCCCCCCCCCCTCTCTCTCTCTCCCTCTCTCTCTCTCCCTCTCTCTCTCTCTCTCTCTCTCTCTCTCTCTCTCTCTCTCTCTCTCTCATAGGTCAACTTCATGGCGATGAGAACAAATTATCTTTCAGAGACTCGGAACGGGACACAACCACCCAGCCCCCTACATACACAATTTAATCTTGGCAGATCAGTCATACGTACACATGAATAGTGGCACTAAATACCTATTAACATACACCAGAAGGCCCAGAGTACAACATGTCGTGGAAAACATTCTTGCTGAGGGAAACAAATCGTGGAAGTAAAACTTTACCAGCCACTCGGTTAACTAAAGAGTTAGTGAAGTTTACACAAGAGAGAACACTGCAGATATCGACAAGTTATTTCAAACAAACGAAAACAGAATAACCTTGAAACGATACAGCGTGAGACGGAACACACGACTATAAGAAATGGATCACAGAAATACATGTAAAAATGGTGAGATTGAGTCATTTAAATCAGACAGTGTTACAATAGGGTGTAGCTTTTTGGACAGAAGTTAGCAGGAAACCACCAATCATAAGCAGGAAACCACCAACCATGTTCAGGAAACCACATAATATTAGCTCATAAGTTACAATAAGCTTTCACTTTTGTTGCATGGAAGGAAAAGATCAGGAATAGAATAAAGACAAAGGTTAACATGATGATAGGTCACACACTTAACATGCGAGATGTCAGATTGTCAGTAATGGTGGAAATGACCATGTGTTCATATACATACATTGTAGACGAACATTTACCGAGCGAATTAGTCTGTCCAGTCACAATTGCTACCGCAGGGGTTGTAGTTATGCCTTATTTGACCCACTTTGACACAAACTGTCATCTATCAGGAAGCAAATTGCCAGTCGTAAGTGTTCACATATAAACAGAGAGATACAATGCAGTAGAGATTGTAAGGTGGCACAAATTATTGAAGCAATCCAAATAAAATGAATCTCTGTGCTTACGCCAATCCAAACCACACATTCACCCATCCATCCACACACACAAACACACCCATCTACATATACACTCACAAAGCCCACCCATAATCGACGTATAAACACAGACAGAAACACACACACACACACACACACACACACATGCACACAAACACATATGGCATATCAGTTATGTAATACAGGAAGGCTCCGGTTAACGTCGGGATTACTTTCTTGGAAACTGCTACTTTAAGTGAAACGACGTATTGCGAAACACTATTTCCCATATAATTAAATGAAATACAGGTATTAAGTAATGTTTATTTTGATGGTTGTTGATATTTATTGGCTAAATAGAGGTGGGTTGGAGGGCGATTGGTAGAATTATTGGGACTTAGGGGCATTAACACCACAACTCGCGCCAAAACTATCATCAGTACTACTAATACTGCTTTCACCCGATTTCTTAGCTAGATCTTCATAGAGAGACTTTGCTTTCTATTTGATTGCCATCTTGCTCACTGGCATATTCCGTTGGTTCTGGTCTTCAATCCAGACGGCCAGTAATGCGTCCATGTTCTCTATAAGAGTACTTGTGGTACGAGTGATCTTGGAAGCATTCAAAGGGGTTACGGTTTTAGCACCAACTTTGATTTTGTCAGCACCTGCACGAATTGTCCTTACCGTGGTTGAAGGTACACCATGGACTTTACCGATATCAACAGCCCGATCGCCAGCCTCAAAACGACGTAACACATCTAACTTCACCTCAAGAGTAACATTTTTCCTGGTTCTCTTACAGCCAGACACACTATCAGCACTTACTGTACGCTTTGACCTCATAATTATGGGTGATCATTTGGAAAAACTCGCTGCACAAAATGTAAAATGGCGACGTGAACGCAGCATAGCAACACAGGTAACGACGTTATAGCCGAACGTAGTGGCATACAGTGAAGTTATGTCCCATTGTGACAACGTCGTCATAGCGAAACGACGTAAACCGAAGCGAAGTATAGCGGGACCGTCATGTACTCTAAGATGGCACCAGAAATAAAAGTGGCCAAGTTTATTGTCTTGAAAAATAATATTTAAATGTATCACACCGTTTTATACTGGCCATCGCTTTTTTGTCGCTTGGCTTCATTACTGATCATGTTCTTAAGCTTAATTCCCATAAAGAAACATACAGCCATGAATATTAACAGTTCATAACTAACGAGGGGATCCGCGTTATCGCAATGACTAGACACTCACCTGTGGGCCCCGCTGGTCAAGAGTCCGATGCACAACGGGACGGAGTCGGGTTTCTAAAATGGACCTGGACTCCTTGGTTCACCTAGCCTACAATAGCTACCAAGACGTGTCTTGGGAAGTGAAGTTGACCGGCGTGATACTCTCCACGTCCCCCACAGAATGTCAGCTGGTCTATACAAACATCATCCTTAAGGTGTGTAAACTGGTTCCTGACTTAAAATGACTGAATTGGAGACCAACATGAGTTAACTTTAGATTGTATTTCGTCTGCTCTGTGGAGTAGTATTTATTTTCTCATAATTCTGGAAAAGATAAAGAAATGTTTATGGAAATATCGAAACGGTTTACGTTGTGGTGTTATTTAAGTGTAGGGCTTCGTAAAAAGAGGTTCATGATTGTAAATCGCTCATGAAAACTGGAACGAAGACTAGTGTTAGGTACGAATTTAAATAAGTTAGTTTGCACGTCCTTAAAAGGATTTTGCAATTTTAGTTTTTGTTGCTGTTTGTGATGTACTAGGCACGTTTTACGTTCAGTAGATTGCTATTGCTTCCTGAACTATCGAAATAAACACTAGGTGGTCCACTTCCAAATCCTCTCAGGCTGGTTTCGAGTCCAGGAATTCGAGGAAGTGAGAAACGCGTTCAATAATACTATGCCACAGACGCCGGCACTGATTTACACAGCTGTGAGATATACCAGCACGAGCTCTGATCAATGGCATTGGCGTTCACGTATCTTTAAATATATCTTCTTCTTCTTCTTCTTCTTTCGTTCG
This sequence comes from Cepaea nemoralis, assembly GCA_014155875.1. Classification (NCBI taxonomy): domain Eukaryota; kingdom Metazoa; phylum Mollusca; class Gastropoda; order Stylommatophora; family Helicidae; genus Cepaea; species Cepaea nemoralis. The sequence continues at coordinate 253,198 of JACEFZ010005193.1, read as the reverse complement.
CCTGAAATAAGCCTATAACTGCAATGTTGTCTCTTGTATGAATCCAACAGTCTTTTTTAGTTCATTCAGCGGTCCATAGAGTTTATCTTCCACTGTTGTCTCTCTAGGCCAGAAGGTTCGCCTGGATATGTTGTAGTTTGGGCAATATAAATATATGAGACTTGTTGTTCTGGATCAGTTCCATTGATGACGACATCTTAGGCAGTATAGGCCGTCCGTAGCATCATTTCTTTCGGTCTTCTTCTTCTTCTCCTTCTACTCTTCCTATCCCTTCGTCTTCTTCTTTTATTTCTACTCCCCCTTCTCCTCCTCCTACTCCTTCTTCCACTTTTCTCATCCTCCTCCTCTTCTTCATCCTCCTCTTTCTCCTCCTCCTCCTTTTTCTCCTCCTCCTTCTTCTCCTTCTCTTCCTACTCCGTCTTCTCCTCCTCTATCCAGGTTCTTCTGTTCTCTGTTTTCATTGCAATGTGTATGTGATTTAGGAATATTGTTTGGATTGTGATAGTTCGTTTTCCATTTCCATTTTCATGAGGATGTCATTTATCGATTACTCCTTAGCTTGTGCTAGTTCAGTGTTCTGTTGTTGTGTTTTTTATTTTTATGTTTTTTTAAATTTTCGTTCGCTGGTTTTGAACTCAGGCGTAGTCCATACACACGCTACTACTACTAGTGCACTGGACTGATCTTTGCGTGTGTATTAGCTTTCCCAATAACCAGTGTCAATCGCCATCCGGTGAACACACTCCAACCACTGGGGTACTTCTTATTTCAATGATATTTTTATGATTACTGTTTGTATTGTGCAAGTTTGTGTTAGCTAAGTATTCTTGCTTCACGGAGTGGCGAGATTAAAGGTGTCCCCTGTCAAATAATGAAAGAAGGCTGCATCTCCCCACTGCTGGCCTAATGTATACTATTGGGTAAAATGAAGTACCCGTCTAACCCCAGGAACACAATACAAAAGGGTAATATGCACATGATGGATTGAATTTGAATGCAGCTGACAAGTAGGTTGTTGGGTGTGGTCTCAACTTCACACTACCAACAACAGCTGCTGGATTGTTCCTCGGGACCTGCTGGTGTTGTCGGAAAAGAGCTGGCGGACAGATTGGCTTGTTCTGCACCGCTCGGTGGGGTACTGGTGCATGATAAAGCATTCATGATCAGGGGTCTTTGGGATCATGTGCATAGTAGCGCAGAACAGATAGATGATCACAGCTTAGAGAAAGTGGCGCTGCAGGGAATTACCAAAAGATCTGGCCAACACCCAGGACTTCCAGGAAATACTAGATTGACAAATAATCAGACTGTTACTGCTACCTTTAACATTAGGACTCCTACCTGACTTTTGAAGATGACTACGGAGCACATAGTGAAATGTCCCGAGTGCTATAATGTCCGTTATTGAATAAACTGATCTTATCTTCGCATCGGTAGCCAGAATATCCTTCTAGTGAGATGCCTTGAAAACTACAGTAGCTTCAGAAATTATGGGCAAAACTGTTGTTATGGAGACTAAGTTCTCTACAGGATACACCAATTGATGCCTTGAAAACTACAGTAGCTTCAGAAATTATGGGGAAAACTGTTGTTATGGAGACTAAGTTCTCTACAGGATACACCAATTGATAATTTCTTGTTTATCTTGTTTGGTTCATTGAAAAGGACTCTGATCGACTATGTGCGTGGGCAATCATGCCTCTCCACAATTTACGATCTCCGACGTCATGGATCAAATCGTGCGCTGACTCTCTTCCGTGCCATGACACAAGACTGTCAATAATCTTTTCACTCTGTCGTACTCTGTCTCTCTTTCCGCAAATATTTCCTGTTGTCACAACATGTTCCAGCTGTTGTCTTCGCATTACGTGGTCAAAAACGATGACTGTCTCTTTTTGATGTTTCCGTCTTTGAGACTCAGCCTTCCTTAAAACGTCATGAATTCTCTTTTTAGCTGTCCAAGTAATTTCGTCACTGGTGACGACTGGGGGAAGCGAAATACCAAGACAAGTATCAATAAACCAGAAAATACAACAACCTGAAAGATTCATACACAGAATCACTCAATGTTCCAGATGCCAGAGGGCCGGACGCAGCAGAGCAACATGTCGCTGTAAGACGGAAATCTGCCGATACTGCGCCGACCACCACGCCTTCAAGGAGTGTCCGCTGGCCAAACAGGACACGAACTTCGGAGCACCCAACACCAAGAGAAAGTGCGCTAACTGCCTCGGCAAGCATGGAGCAAGATACTTGGGCTGTTCGTACCTCCAAAGACACAGAGACATTTTTAAGATCGTCATTACCACAAAGACACCATATAAGGAAGCAATGCTGGGGTGCGATCCAGCCTCGTGCATATCACAAGCGGAAAGATCTCAACTTGCAAAATCAGATAGACGAGTTAAAGAAACAAGTCAAGCTACTACAAACACCAACACCAACCAGCGACAAAGCGAAGCTGCTTGCTGTCCAAGTAATTATCAACATCTCAAGGGGAGACCAGAATCCCGCCAGACACCAGAAGAACGCCCAGAGGAGGATACAAAAAAACAAAACAATATCGAACGGAAATACGGCAATTAACTAAAGCAGAGGAGATAATGCTCTTTGCGGCATTGGCTGAGAGAATCACCAAGGAATTCAAGAAAAATAGTCCTTATAAGGACTGTACCCAGCCAAGCGAAATGCACAAGTAGTCAACACTGACAATAGAAACCAACAGATGAGACGGACTCAAAGGAAAACTTGCGGGCCAACCAATCCCCCAGCTGAAGTCACAAGCACAAACTCGATTAGCAAATCGATTAGCCAACTAGCATTGGCGCAGAAAGCTAGACAAACTCATGCTGAACCATGAACAATCACTGTTATAACCGATGCCACAGAGTCTGTTTGACTGTTTGAAAGTTTATTTATTTATTTATTCGGAAAATGGATGGATGGATGCAAGAACTCTTTTTCTGACTTTCAAAGACATTGACTTATTATACAAAACGTTCTCCATTTGACAGAATGCAGTTTTCGCTTGTCCTTTAGTACTCTTTATCTCAGTGATGCATCTTCCATCTGATGTTATCCATGTGCCTAAATATCTGAATTCCTGCATATACCCCAAAATAGCGTCCTATACTTTAATTGAACAGTTAAACACAATCCGTTTCTCTGATATCACCATGACTTCTGTCTTTCTAATATTCACACTAAGTCCCAATTTTTCACCGTCCACAGACAGCCTATTTATCATTGCCTGTAAATCGCTCTGCCTTCTTGCTATTAAGACGGTGTCGTCAGCATAATGTAATTTATTTAAATTATGTCCACCAACCGGGATCCCTGACATATTTTCTATATATATATCATTATATATTCACTGTACAATGAGAACAAATTAGAAGGCAATACACAACCTTGTCTGACACCCTTCTTTATACACTGAAATGTCCGTACAAGGTTGTTGATTCTTATGGCTGCTGATTGCTGCCAATATATGTTCTTTATTATTCGCAGATCTTTGCCGTCAATGTTCAGTTGTTCTAGTAATTGTATTATTTCTTCATGCTTCACATTGTCAAATGCTGTTACGTAATCTGTAAAGTATAAGTACATATATGTTGTTACTTCTATAGCTCTTTCTAATCGTGTCCTGAGTATATATATATATATATATATATATATATATATATATATATATATATATATATATATATATATAACGTTGTTTGTGCCCTTTCCCTCCACAAATCCACATTGTTCATCACCCGTTTACTCGTGTTTCTTATTCTTTTCATAATGATTCTGGTTAACAGCTTTGTCATGGGCTCATAAGACTTATTGTGGGATGCTCTTCGCATTTTAAAGCGCATGGTTTCTTTCGCAATACTAAAAAGATGAATTTTAATAGTTCACGTAGTGTCAGGTCTTAGTCAGATATGACTGGGCTACCGTAAGACATTAGACGGTACTACCTGCTTTCTGTTAGCGCTGAATGTTGGGCGGCGCTTACCAAACCCGACACCCAACATTGTGCCAACAGCTTCGGGTGAAAAAGCGCACATGGGAGGATACATGCCTTATCCTGATGCGAGGAAATGCAGCCTAAAGACAAAATGTCATGGCAGGGCAGACCAGGCACTAAGCCTTTGTTGGCAGCTGGTCTAGGATCGAAGCTCCGACAGGCGAGCAGTTAAAGCATTGTTTTCCTGATCCGGCAGCTTCTGTAGCGTGTCTTGTTCCAGTTGTATTGGTGTAGCTCTGAGGGAGCATGCTGCATGGGCAACACATGGTCTCTATAATTTATCCCAGGAATTGTGCTATGGAGAGATATAACCCCATCCTTGCTATTAGCTCGTCTCGGAATCAAAGTCCTTTTGCCCATTCTACAACTTTGTATCCTCTTTTGTTTCGCTCTCCCAAACCATAGTTGCCTATTGTGCATCCATCGCCTTTATGCCCTACCTTTGCATTGAAATCACCCAATATGATATTTATTTCAGAATTTTTACATTTCTTCACAGCAGACTCCATGTCATTATAAAATTCCTATATACAATCCTCACTGCATTCTCCTGTTTGGGCACATATTTGAATGTCGTTAGTAGTAGTAGGGGGTCTCTAGGCATCGTAATGAGGCATGAGGTATAGAGGTATAGAAGGAGGTGCGGGAGGTGCGTGGAGGTGCGGTCATTTTTAGTAAGCGCAAAGAACGGGGAATGGGGGAACATAATTTATGCATAATCGATTGGTGTGCGCAGGCTGTTACGAGTTGATGTATTAGTATCTTTGGTAAGATCGGTGAACATCAGTGAGCAAAAAGTCGATATTGACCGTACCAGAAATAATGTGGTTTGTAAATTACACCTGTTGGCAACAGTTGGCGTTTTTAATCAGATCATCGGTACATGCAAACAATGAGAAATGAATTGATTCACGTGACTAGTTGGTACCACGGACGCAGTGCGGATGGTGCAATAACCAAGACAGTAGAGTGTTAACAAAGGAGAGCTCGATTGAATCGACCGAGGCGGGAGAGGTTACCTGACCAGCAATTTACTCTGTAATGCCTATAGCGCCAGTTTCCCTATTGCGGTTATTGGTGATCTGTAGAGACCTGTAGTGATTTATGCACTATCATTACACAGTATAAAGGAAAACCTTAAAAAGTAAAGATGGCGGCTTAGTGATATTCGTTGTTAAGGGGTTAGTGAGTTGTGAAAGGGTAGATAACTGCGTTCGAACCACTATCATCATACAGAGTCAGATCGTTAAAGAAAATCCTTGTAAAAAAAAGTAAAGATGGCCCTCCATGTCGTCGTGGGTGTCGGGCTGGAATCAGATCAAACCTGAGGGTGGCGTAATGTCATAACATTTAAACAATATGACCACTAGCTGTTCTATATCGCGGCCAAACTATGTGCAGGCCTCCATCCTTTGAGATGAGTCTGCTTGAGGCTTCTGGCGGTAGAATGACTTGTGAAGCAAACAAATCGATGTGTGGCTTACAACCAATCAGGGTGTTTGTCTTATAATTGATCCACATTTTATGTCAGACAAGCACTAATTGGCTGGCAACTACTGTGGGCGGGGCTTACTTTATGTAATAAATAACCAACTCACCACCTCTCACTCACTTTGTGCTTTACAGAAGAGTGACGAACGATCGAGTCTTCAGTTTTGTGGTTATTCAACTGCTATTTGCCTTCAAGTGTGGAAAGGTTACCAGGCACCTGTTTGTCTCAGTATACACTGACTATCAACCATATACGGACATACCTATTTAGTGGATCTGTCTCCCAATTTTTGGTTATTCACAGCTGACTTGTAAGAATTATCAACCAGTTTTCTTACCCAGACCCACCTCAAGTGTAAGCAACAGCATTATTCTGCCTTAGTTTACAACGGCATCTGCAAAGATTTTATCACCGATTGAAACAACGACTGGTACAACGTGTTCGGGTTTGATACCGCATACTAATCTAGTGAACATTACATCTTGTTATTTGGATATTTGGCATCCTAAACTAGTCAACGTCGAGTTATCTATCATTAGTGCAAGTTATAAACTAATTATATTCAATACCATATACAGAGGCTCAGTGTGAACAGGTTTCAAGTCGAGTGTTGATTATCTTACTATCAATTCGCTAGCGAACGTGCCTAAAAAAGATGTCTACTAGACATATATCTGAGAACCACTTATGTGCAACCTATAGGAAAGGTTTCACTGAAAAGCGCAGTCTGCTTCGCCATATTCGGAACAGCCACAGTACCAAAAAGCAAGTGTATTCATGTCAAACTTGTGGTCATCATTTTAACAGGAAAGACAATCTACAACGACACATTGCAAAAGAACATACAACACCAGGAGCAGCATCCAGTGTAATACCAACAGAAACGTCAACACGTTTTTCAGCAACATTGCGTAACATTTGCGCAACCCAAAAATGAAGCGGGTACTCTACACATGCTGCCAGATGATGTCAAACAAGTATACACCGACAACTGGAATAGTATCAAAACACATCACAAGATCAACAAATATATGACTGTCTATACATTTTTTATTGGTCCACAGACACAGCACCCTAAAGACTGGACAGATACCTTGTACAAGATCTTTAACACTCAGAAGAGCATATTCAAAATTTTTAGTTATCCTGTAGTCCTTAGGCACATCGAAACACAAGCTCTTCGCTTTTTTCATGCATCTTCCAATAACGCTTCTGTCTCAGAAATTCCACAACTAATTCGAAGCAGACACAACTTTGACGATTTTATCAAAACAGTACACAAACACGACATTCTTACATACGCTAGGCAACAACGTCCAAATACCAAATACACTACAGAGACGATTCCAGCTATAGATTTTTATCTCTATCATATTCCAGAATTATGTCTCGTTTAATAACTAACCACCGTTATATGACCAAGGTTCGACACCATTGTACATGGTGTGTATATAAGCATACTACGTATAACATCCCATATTGCACCATCCATTTTGTATACTGATATTATGTTTCTTTTTATTTATGTAAAATTTACTGGAAATACTTTAAAATAAACAGTTATATGTATAATAAATGCATTCCCTTGTTGGTTTTTAGCGTCGACGGTGCATATGGGTGTCATGTGATGAGCAGGTGTTACATGTTGATGGACAAGTCAAGAAATGTTTCAACCAAACTTATAAATATATCGAACAAATAGGAAAATGTGTTAACCAAAGATGAAATCTATGGGTCAAGTAAAGAAAAAAGTTCAAGCAAACATATAAAAAATAGGAAAAAATGCTAATGAAAATAATAAAAATGGTGGTCAAATACAGAAATATCTCATCCGAACTTATAACAAGTAAGAAAATATACTAGTAAAATCAAGAAATATGTCGACCGAAGTAATACAATAGGCAGAAAGATGGACAAACTTATAAATATTTCACTCAATCTTATAAAGACTAGGATAAAAATGTTAGCCAAATCAAATAAAAGGCTGACCAAACTTATAATTAGCTCATCCAACCTTATAAAAAGTAGGAAAATTTGTTAGCCAAATAGGCAAAATATTGGGCAGATACACAAATATCTCAAGCAAACTTATAAACAGTAGGAAAAAAGGCTAGTCAAAATAGTAAAAATGGTGGCCAAATACATAAATATCTCGACCAAACTTATAAAAAGTAGGAAAATTGTTAGCCAAACTGACAAAAATTTTAACCAAAATTAGAAATATTTCGACCAACATTATAAAAACATAGGAAAAATTATAACCAAATTAATTAGAAAGGGTAATAAAAATAGGAAAATCTCGACCAAACTTATAAAAAGAAGGAAAATTGTAAGTCAAATGTAAAAAAGTATTAAGCAAATAGGAAATCATATTAACCAAATAGGAAAAATATCGCTCAAACTTATAAACAGCGCGTCCAAACTTATAAAAAGTAGGAAAATGTGTTAGCTGAAAGGGGAAAATATTGGTCAAATTAAGAAACATGTCGACCGAAGTAGGAAAATACGTGATTCAAAGTATAAAAACGTTGGGTAAATACAGAAAGGTGTCGACCAAACAGATAAATATCTCCGCCAAACTTATGAAAACTAGGAACATGTGTTAACAAAAGGGGGAAATGTCGGCCAAATACAGAAATATATCCACCAAATTTATGAAAAGTAGGAAATTTTTTTTAACCAAATGGGGAAAAAATATTTCCCAAGTAAAGAAAGAGCGCATCCAAACTGACAAAATGTAAGAAACTTTATTACCCAAAGGTGAAAACTATTGACCAAGTAAGTAAATTTCTCGTCCAACCTCATAAAAGATAGGAAAATGTGTTACCCAGATGTGAAAAAGATCACTGAAACTTATAAATGAAGCGTCCAAACTTATAAAAAGTAGGGGGGGGGGGGGAATGTTAGTTAAATCAACTAAAAGGCTCACCAAATTTATAAGTATATAATCAAAACTTACCAAAGTAATAAAAATATTGGGTAAATATAGAAATATGTCGACCAAGGTTATAAAGATCTCCGGTAAATTTATGAAAAATAGAAAACTTTGTTAACCAGCTGAAGAAAATTATTAACCAAAGGTAGAAAATTATCGAAGAAATTGATTAAAAAACAGGCTTAAATCCCTGTTTCGTTATTCTTGTGAGTGTGAGAGCGCTTGCTTGTGGATATATAATACCTATCGTAAATCCCCTTGGGTAAATTGTGAGCGTGAGTCGACACGTGGTAACGGCAAGTGGTGAAATTGTGAGCGTCAGTGGGGAATTTGTGAGGTTAATTGGTCAAGTTGATAGGACGATTTGATAAGTTGTGAAAGCAAATGGGGTACTTGGTAGGGTAATTGGACAAGTTATGAGAGCAAATTTCTTAGTTTGCTATACATTTTTTTGTCTCCTTTTGGTTTATATTTCTTCATTTGGTTAACGTATTTATTACTTTGGCCAACTTTTTTCTTACTTTATCACACATATTTCTTAATTTGGTTGATATTTTTCTCACTTTGATTAGTATCTTTTTTCAGTTTTGGTAATATATTTTCTTACTTGGTCGACAAATGTTCCTATTTTTTGTAAGCTTGGATGACATATTTATAAGTTTGGTTGAAATATGTGTTTACTTAGCCAATATTTTCCCATTTGGCTAACAAGTTTTCCTACTTTGGACGATAATTTTCTACTTTTGGTTAATAATTTTCTTCAGCTGGTTAACAAAGTTTCCTACTTTTCATAAGTTTGGTAGAGATTTTTATAAGTTTGGTCGATATTTTTTCACATCTGCTTAACAAAGTTTCCTATTTTTCATAAATTTACCGGAGATTTTTATAACCTTGGTCGACATATTTCTATATTTACCCAATATTTTTATTACTTTGGTAAGTTTTGAATATATATTTATAAATTTGGTGAGCCTTTTAGTTGATTTGGCTAACATTTTCCCTCCTACTTTTTATAAGTTTGGACGCTTTGTTTATAAGTTTCAGCGATCTTTTTCACATCTGGGTAACACATTTTCCTATCTTTTATGAGGTTCGAGAAATTTACTTACATGGTCAATAGTTTTCACCTTTGGGTAATAAAGTTTCTTACATTTTGTCCGTTTGGATGCGCTCTTTCTTTACTTGGCCAATATGTTTCCCCATTTGGTTAAAAATTGTTTCCTACCTTTCAAAAGTTTGGTGGAGATATTTCTGTATTTGGCCGACATTTCCCCATTTGGTTAACACATGTTCCTAGTTTTCATAAGTTTGGCGGAGATATTTATCAGTTTGGTCGACACCTTTCTATATTTACCCAACGTTTGTATACTTTGAATCACGTATTTTTCTACTTCAGTCGACATGTTTCTTAATTTGACCAATATTTTCCCCTTTCAGCTAACACATTTTCCTACTTTTTATAAATTTGGACGCGCTATTTATAAGTTTGAGCGATATTTTTCCTATATGGTTAATATGATTTCCTATTTGCTTAATACTTTTTTACATTTGACTTACAATTTTCCTACTTTTTATAAGTTTGGTCGAGATTTTCCTATTTTTATTACCCTTTCTAATTAGTTTGGTTATCCTTTTTCCTATGTTTTTATAATGTTGGTCGAAATATTTCTTATTTTGGTTAACCTTTTTGTCAGTTTGGCTAACAATTTTCCTACTTTTTATAAGTTTGGTCGAGATATTTATGCATTTGGCCACCATTTTTATTAGTTTGACTAGCCTTTTTTCCTACCGTTTGTAAGTTTGCTTGAGATATTTGTGTATCTGCCCAATATTTTGCCTATTTGGCTAACAAATTTTCCTACTTTTTATAAGGTTGGATGAGCTAATTATAAGTTTGGTCAGCCTTTTATTTGATTTGGCTAACATTTTTATCCAAGTCTTTATAAGATTGAGTGAAATATTTATAAGTTTGTCCATCTTTCTGCCTATTGTATTACTTCGGTCGACATATTTCTTGATTTTAATAGTATATTTTCTTACTTGTTATAACTTCGGATGAGATATTTCTGTATTTGACCACCATTTTTATTATTTTCACTAGCATTTTTTCCTATTTTTTATAAGTTTGTTTGAACTTTTTTCTTTACTTGACCCAAAGTTTTCATCTTTGGTTAACACATTTTCCTATTTGTTCGATATATTTATAAGTTTGGTTGAAACAGTTCTTGACTTGCCCATCAACATGTAACACCTGCTCATCAATGACACCCATATGCACCGTCGACATTAAAAACCAACAAGGGAATGCAATTATTATACATATAACTGTTTATTTTACAGTATTTCCAGTAAATGTTACAAAAATAAAAATAAACATAATATCAGTATACAAAATGGATGGTGCAATATGGGATGTTATACGTAGTATGCTTATGTACACACCATGTACAATGGTGTCGAACCTTGGTCATAAAACGGTGGTTATTTATTAAACAAGACAGAATTCTGGGATATGATAGAGATAAAAACCTATAGCTGGAATCGTCTCTGTAGTGTATTTGGTATTTGGACGTTGTTGCCTAGCGTATGTAAGAATGTCGTGTTCGTGTACTGTTTTGATAAAATCGTCAAAGTTGTGTCTGCTTCGAATTAGTTGTGGAATTTCTGAGACAGAAGCGTTATTGGAAGATGCATGAAAAAAGCGAATCAAAAGCTTGTGTTTCGATGTGTCTAAGGACTACATGATAACTAAAGTTGATTTTGAATATGCTCTTTTGAGTGTTAAAGATCTTGTACAAGGTATCTGTCTAGTCTTTAGGGTGCTGTGTCTGTGGACCAATAAAAAATGTATAGACAGACATATATTTGTTGATCTTGTGATGTGGTTTGATACTATTCCAGTTGTCGGTGTATACTTGTTTGACATCATCTGGCAGCATGTGTAGAAAACCCGCTTCATCCTTGGATTGCGTGTCGCTGACTGGTTCGGCGTTTTTATCTTGTTTAGTGTTCTTCTTCCTGAGTGTCACATTACTATTAGTAGCCGCTGGTCTCATACGCAATGTTGCTGAAAAACGTGTTGACGTTACTGTTGGTATTACATTGGATGCTGCTCCTGGTGTTGTATGTTCTTTTGCAATGTGTCGTTGTAGATTGTCTTTCCTGTTAAAATGATGACCACAAGTTTGACCTGAATACACTTGCTTCTTGGTACTGTGGCTGTTCCGAATATGGCGAAGCAGACTGCGCTTTTCAGTGAAACCTTTCCTATAGGTTGCACATAAGTGGTTCTCAGATAATTGTCTAGTAGACATCTTTTTTAGGCACGTTCGCTAGCGAATTGATAGTAAGATAATCAACACTCGACTTGAAACCTGTTCACACTGAGCCTCTGTATATGGTATTGAATATAATTAGTTTATAACTTGCACTAATGGTAGATAACTCGACGTTGACTAGTTTAGGATGCCAAATATCCAAATAACAAGATGTAATGTTCACTAGATTAGTATGCGGTATCAAACCCCAACACGTTGTACCAGTCTTTGTTTCAATCGGTGATGAAATCTTTGCAGATGCCGTTGTAAACTAAGGCAGAATAATGCTGTTGCTTACACTTGAGGTGGGTCTGGGTAAGAAAACTGGTTGATAATTCTTACAAGTCAGCTGTGAATAACCAAAATCTGGGAGACAGATCCACTAAAACGGTATGTCCGTATATGTTGATAGTCCGTGTATACTGAGACAAACAAGTGCCTGGTAACCTTTCCACACTTGAAGGCATATAGCAGTTGAATAACCATAAAACTGAAGACTCGATCGTTCGTCGTTCTTCTGTAAAGCACAATGTTAGTGAGAGGTGGTGAGTTGGTTATTTATTACATAAAGTAAGCCCCGCCCACAGTAGTTACCAGCCAATTAGTGCTTGTCTAACATAAAATGTGGATCAATTATAAGACAAACACCCTGATTGGTTGTAAGCCACACATCGATTTGTTTGCTTCACACAGTCACTCTGCCGCCAGAAGCCTCAAGCAGACTCATCTCAAAGGATGGAGGCCTGCACATAGTTTGGCCGCGATATAGAACAGCTAGTGGTCATGTTATTTAAATGTTATGACATTACGCCACCCTCAGGTTTGATCTGATTCCAGCCCGACACCCACGACGACATGGAGGGCCATCTTTACTTTTTTTTTCTCCAAGGATTTTCTTTAACGATCTGACTCTGTATGATGATAGTGGATCAAACGCTGTTATCTACCCTTTCACAACTCACTAACCCCTTAACAACGAATATCACTAAGCCGCCATCTTTACTTTTTAAGGTTTTCCTTTATACTGTGTAATGATAGTGCATAAGCCACTACAGGTCTCTACAGATCACCAATAACCGCAATAGGGAAACTGGCGCTATAGGCATTACAGAGTAAATTGCGGGTCAGGTAACCTCTCCCGCCTCGGTCGATTCAATCGAGCTCTCCTTTGTTAACATATAGTGGTGATATAATTAATAGTACCAACTGTCGCCAGCACAACTAATTCACAATACACATTATTTCTTTTATTACCATACGCATGCGGGCAATATTGCTCTTTTGGCCTCAGATGTTTTAAACCAACCTTAACAAAGAGACGAAACACCATTTTACTTTAACAGATTCCCCACACAGCGGGATTCGGTTCTCTGGCGCCTATGTTGGGTATAGTTATCAACCAGGCGCGTGGTTCGAATATTAAACGATGCCTACGGCACCACCTAGCTCCGTTACACACTCGACCACTGCCACACTACCCCAGCGCACGGTAGGATTCCAACCTGTCAAGCGCATTGGTGATATCCCACCACACCCCTCTATGACAAACTACTTCTCACCTCTAGCCCTTACCACCCCTTAGTAGACATTTAAAAAGTCCCTGTCTAGGGTGGACACCTTTATCGACACGCAGCGTGATCCGAACCTCAAACGACACCTACGCCACCACCTAGCGTCGTTACATACTCTACCACCGCCACACTACCCCAACCACACAGTGAGATTCGAACCTGTCGCATGGTAGGGAACCCACTAGACACCCAAGTTACACATTGGTGATATCCCATTATGACCAATTACGCACCCCCCACACGCTGCCGACTGGAAACGTTACAATGAAAAACCCTCGAGATTCGAACCTGTCACCTCCAAATGAGGAGGCCTAGTGTACCAACTAGACCCGTTAGATACCCCAGTTACACATTGACGACACCCCACCACACTCTACCGTCTTGGTTATTGCACCATCTGCACTGCGTCCGTGGTACCAACTAGTCACGTGAATCAATTCATTTCTCATTGTTTGCATATACCGATGATCTGATTAAAAACGCCAACTGTTGCCGACAGGTGTAATTTACAAACCACATTATTTCTGGTACGGTCAATATCGACTTTTTGCTCACTGATGTTCGCCGATCTTACCAAAGACACTAATACATCAACTCGTAACAGCCTGCGCACACCAATCGATTATGCATAAATTATGGTCCCCCATTCCCCGTTCTTTACGCTTAATAAAAATGACCGCACCTCCCGCACCTCCTTCTATACCTCTATACCTCATGCCTCATTACGATGCCTAGAGACCCCTTACTACTACTGTCGTTTATGTTAAAACGTCTGCCGATTACTTTTTTACCAATAGAACCCTGTCTGACTCTGCCCAATATCCATGAAAAGATTTTGATGTTTGCCGAACCAAGATAATTGCTACACCTCTTTGCCGTTTTTAACCCATAGAATAAATAATCTTAAAATCCGCTCCTATCTTAATCCTCAAACGTTTCCATCTCGTCTCACACATTCCTAATATATTAATCTTCTCTCTTTCCATTTCTTGTTGGATGCTATATAATTTTCCGTGGTCGCTTAAACAAGTGCTTAACTCCAAACATTCCATGTTGCTAATTTCAGTGTTCCTGTCCTTTTCTTGTGGTGATCTGAAATTAACCGAATCATGATAAACTAGGAAACTTTAAAGAAGGTAGTTTGCCGTTGTTTTCCTTCCTGGAAGTGACCATACTGGTCGGTGACCATAGCCATTGTCTCAATAAAGAGATCTTCTGCCTACCGTCGCGAAACTTGAGACCATAAAAAAGAACTATCTATTCACTGTCCTCCTAAATTTCATCCACCGCCAATATATATATATATATATATATATATATAGTATAGATATATATATATATATATATATATATATATATATATATATATATATATATATGTATATATGCACATATATATATATATATATATATATATATATATATATATATATATATATATATATATATATATATATATATATATATATATATATATATATATATATATCTTGACAGACCATAGTTTGGTACATAGTACTTCAAAAGTGCACAATAACTACAACCCATGGTGGTAGCGAATGTGACTGTTAAGGCCAATTCGCGCTGTAAATGTTCGTCCACAGTGGATGCATGTGAACACATGGTCATGTCCACCATCATGCACCATCTTACGTCTCACACGCTAGGTGTGTGACTTATCTGCAATCATTTACTCCTTTGTCTTTGTTCCATTTCTGATATTTGCCCTCCATGCAACACGTTCAGCAGCGACTTGCTCCCAATGTGCATTATCAATGCCTGTATCAATATATCCCGCTTACACACATCTTTGTATCGTAGTAGAGGCCGGCCCTGAGATCTCTTACCCATCTGTAATTCACCACACACACAAAAAAACAGATGTCATATGGTATTCTGCCGGCTTCCTGGTCTAGAGGTTAGCCACTTTTCTCCGTAATCTCGTATACTCTCGTAAGTAACGTGACGACGGTGAGAATCAGCAGTAGTTCGAATCGCGTCGGTAACTTACGGGGTATGTGAGCCGGCCGCTCAGAAAGCAATGGCAAACTACTTAGCGTAATCTTGCCAAGAAATCAACAATCAGCTGAAAGATGCTGATGTTGACAGCAATGTCCTGTAAAGGATATGCAAACAATTTGTGTGTGTGTGGTATTGTAGCATAATCTATCCTCCTAACCTGTCCTATCCATCTAAGTCTACGAAGACTGAGCATGGATCAAACCGTGACATAACCTAACCTTTTCAATACTTCAGTTTGTGTGATTTTGTCTTGACACTTAATACCAAGAATTCTTCGCAGACACCGCATATGAAAGCTGTTTAAACGTTTCTCTTGGTGTAAGTAAGTTGGCGAGGCCTCACTGCCACAAAGAAGAGTACTAAGGACATAGGCTTGATATACAAGGACTTTTGGTTTGATAGTAAGCTTCCTGTTATCCAAAACTCGTTTTGTTAACGTGTTCATTGTTGTTGCTGCCATACCAATCCTGATGTAGATTTCCTGTTCAAGGGATAATTTGCTATTTACCTCTGATCCTAGATATGTAAAATGGTCTACTATCTCCAGTTCAGCGTCGTCAATAAAGATTGGTGGTACCCCATGTGCACTTTGTGACATAATCTCTGTCTCCTTTTTTACTAATTGTTAAACCAAATTCAGAACAAGCATTGGAGAATAGAGATAGTAGATGTTGTAATTCTTCCGCAGAGTGCGTCGTAATTGCAGCATCATCTGCAAAAAGCAACTCTCTCATCAGTCCCTCCTAATTTTGGAGGAAATGTTGGAGGAAAACGAAATACCACAATGTAATATACAAGTAAATGGGAATATTCTTCCGCAAGTGAATCGGTACAATTATTTCGGAACAGTAATAACATCTGATTGGAGATGCCTCGAAGAGATTATAACGAGTTTCGCCATGGCGAAGGTAGTCTTTTGCAAGATAAAAAACATATTGACCAATCAAAATATGTCAATTGCTACGAGAAAAAGAGTGTTGAGGTGCTACATGGAGCATTTTCCGGCTGTTTTTGGTGTTCTTGGCAAGATTACGCTCAGTAGTTTGTCATTGCTTTCTGAGCGACCCACTTACGAACCCTATAAGTAACCAACGCGATGCGATCAGCTGCCGAATCTCGTGCAGCTGTGTTCCTCACGTGTATATAGGGATTACAGAGAACGTCGTTAAGTCATTCGCCAGGAAGACCTGCATATATATATATATATATATATATATATATATTTATTTATTTATTTATATATATGCTGTCACTGAGATAAAGAACATCATATATTTGAAGCATGTCCCGAGACAGTTTCTGAAGATGGGTCAGTGATGTAATAGAGCCATTACATTTTGTAAACCTGAAGGCATCGGAGGAATAGGTGGCCAGTCTGTTCTTCTGTCGATAGACAACGAACGGTAGCATCGAACTCTCAAACGACCGTACCTATGGCTTTATCAGTGTAGGTCCCTATCAACAACACTAACGCGCCCGCCTGGAGAACATAACAGGAAAGGGACAATAGAATGAAGAAATTCTGATGCAATACATTTCTGTCATTGAAGGCTAGAAAAATAATTCTTGCACATTACATAAAACCAGTTTTAATGTATGTCTGTGAATCATGGATAATCTGTACACAAAGTCGAAGAGATAATGTTTTACAGAAGGATATTAAACATTATGTGGACAACCACATTGGGCAATCTAAATGTCTTGGAGGAGACTGCGACGGTAATACAACTTATTACAAAAAATGAAGAGACAAATGGCCAGTTTTGGCCACATCACTAGAAGAGAACAACGGAAACAGAATCTGGAAAAATGTGCCAATAGGGAAATAGTGACTGATACGTGATGTTGGATATCACATAATGCGGAGATGAATCATCGCCCACACTCGTCGACATAACATTTTATGAGAATAATAATGACGATGATGCTGTGGTTCTTTATTTTATTCCGCTCATTTGTATTTCACAAAATTCCATAATACAGGGTGACCCCAAAAAATAAAAACAACGGAACCAACAGATCTTTGAATGTGTGCATCGCATTCACGTGACTTGAACCCGCTAGATTTATATTTATGAGGGTTTCTCAAGGATAATGTGTATCAGAACAGCAAAGATCGAGGATATCCTCACAGAGGAATGTGGTCGAGTAATTATGCAAGTGTGCATCTAACTCTGCTGAGGCTATATGGAGCTTATTTTGGAAAGAAGATAACTTTTTTGCAAAGCGTCTGACGTACTTGAAACTTTTGGAAATGATTGTACACAGACAGAAGTTTACATTCACCAAATGTCAAAGAATCTGCTTGAATTCGGTAGGATTTAATAAACTTTTTGGTTTTGTATTTATTTATTTACTAGCTGACCCGGCCCGGCTTCTCCCAGTCCCTGGAGTGGATCTATCTATCTATCAGTCTGTCTGTCTGTCTGTCTGTCTGCTTGTTTGTCTGTCTGTCTGTCGGTCTGGCTGACCTGGCCCGGCTTCACCCAGTCCCTGGTCGGGAGCAACTCATTTAATTCATATATGTAGTCATATAAGCTCCCGTTCCCGACTATCTGTCTGTCTGTCTGTCTATCTGTCTGTCTGTCTGACCCGGCCCGGCTTCACCTAGTCCCTGGTGGGGAGCATCTAATTTAATTCATATACGTAGTCATATAAGCTCCCGTTCCCGACTATCTGTCTGTCTGTCTGTCTGTCTATCTGTCTGTCTGTCTGTCTGAGCCGGCCCGGCTTCACCCAGTCCCTGGTGGGGAGCATCTCATTTAATTCATATAAGTAGTCATATAAGCTCCCGTTCCCGACTATCTGTCTGTCTGTCTATCTATCTGACCCAGCGTGGCTTCACCCAGCTCCTGGCGGGGAGCGTCTCATTAAATTCACACAGTAACTTAAAAGAATGTCCTTCCACACACCATCCATTATTTTTAATGAAAACTATTTTTAATCACTTACATAACTGTAGATAACTTCTTTAAGCATAAAAAGATGAGTTACAATGTTATGCATTATGCATTATTTTTATGAAAACTTTGAAAATGCCTTAAAGATTATATGATTATTTATTATAACTCATATGCCTGTAAATAACTATAGACAAAGAGTTTATACATCTTTGAAAACGAAGCAACAATATGACTATAAAGTATATAGAAATGTTATTAAAAAATATGCCCCTTGAAATAACTTTTCTAGAGTTAAGTCCCCTTGCTATATAGAAATTATAATGAAAAATGAAATATTAAATTTTAGTAAGTAAGTAGCCGATTTTACACTAAAAAACTATGACAGAAAGTTGCACAGGAATGAAAAGAAGACGTGTAGAAAATTTCATCTCAATCGGATGGACCGTTCGCGAACGCATAAAGAGCGGACGGACACACATCGCCTTTTATAGATATAGATTTATTTATAATTTGTGTGTGTGGGGGTGGGAGTGGGGGGGGGGGGTTGTTTTATGCCTTAATATTATCTTTGTAGCGTCATTTCCGTTGTTTGTGTCTTGTCGTATATTTTGATATGCGGTCCGTAGCGAAGGGGTTACGGACGCAGTTAGTAATCCCCACATACCCGCGTTCGAAACACAGCTGTGGGATATTTGGCAGAAGATCGCCTTACGTTGGATTTTGTATGGAGTGGTATGGGTGCCGGTCATACAGAAGGCAATGTCAAACTACTGAACGTAAACTTGCCCAGGAAGCACAAATAGCCGAAAAATGCTGGGGTTGACTGCTGCGAAGATGTGCAACTAATGTTTTTTTTTTTTTAAATTAAAACTTGTCGCCGACACGTCCTTCTTACTTTGTTGTAATTGTATTCTATTTAGCTGTTTATATTCATACAGATGTACTGCAGTTTAACATAATTCATTCATGCATCGACGTAAAAGCAATTATTTGGTGAGCATTAATTCCAATCACTATTAACAGTTACTGTATTTTGTTTCCCTCTTGACAGGAGTTCGTATCTAAAAACAACCAGGTGCGTGAAGGAATGCAGGACTTGACACTTCTCATTTACGCCTGACTATGACAGAAGAAGATTATGTTGCAAAGAATTCATTAACTTCAAACCATTAAGACCTTTATTCGTCACTACATTCGACGTCAACTTGTTATCTAACAGTTTATCAATACCTTGCTCACTATGGTTGAACTCAACAGAGATGCTCTTCTTAATGCAAATAAAGGACTGTTCATTTGTTTCATTATTTCCATTACCATCGCAAATTGCATTCTCATTTGCAAGAAAATTCGCAAAGGTCAATTCCTCTATACACCACGTAGTCTCATCATGATATCTCTCGCCATTGGAGACATATTTTTGGCCTTATTCCCACTGGTATTAGGGGCGAGATTACTGTTTGAGTTAACTTCATATAAAAGTATAATGGACTGCAGCACGTATAAAGCTTATTTATCATATATGAATTTCCTCATTCACTTTGTGTTCGGCTTAGGGCTGGCAGTTCTAGCTGCTGATTTCGTGCAGAGAAATAGAAAGCCTCAGCCAGCGGGTAATACCTCCAACAACATTATCAAGTCCGTCGTGTACAGTGCATGTCCTTGGATCATTGGGTTGATCATTATACTCCCCCTCACTATGGCTGATGCCTATACAGACGTGTACAGGGATGGTACATGCGGGATGAGCGTTACAAAGTCGAGAAAACATGCCATGTACGCCGTGTCTGTCATACTCCCTGCTACATTGGCAGTTCTTGTGTGCATTGCTGTGATGTTTATCAACTTTTCCCCACCGTCTCCAGTAACTGTATCGTATCAATGTCCTATACAAGGTGTTCTTATAAACTCTCACAACACCAACGTGATCAATGCTGCAGGCCCACCTCAGTATCCAGGAAGCAACCAGTCCTATCCTATCACTAGCACTCAAGGAACACAACAATATCCCAGTAACGGCATACCAAGTACGGCACAGGTGCCCAAAGAACTGGCAAATGACAAACCTGATCCCAACAATTGGGGTCAGGTTTTCTCTAAACCCAGTGCACATTATCCAGAGCAACAATATCCAGTACAACAGAACGCAGTGCAACAATACCCAGTGCTGCAGTACCCCGCACAGCAGTACCCAACACCACTATACGCAGTACAATATCCACCAACACAGTACCCGGTACAACAGTACACAACACAGACAAACATACCCTACGCAGCTCCAACCAACGTAGTGTATCAACAGAACACAACAGCTTTCCCTGATCCAGTCAAAGAAAAGAAGGCGCTGCTGATAGTTGCGATTATTTATTTTATCTGCGTTGTTCCACTAGCGGCCTTCAGAATGTCGGTCACTGTAGACATATTACCTTATGACTCATTTTTGATTATACTTAATTGCTTGTTTTGGCTGTCTGTATCTAGATCATTAATTACACCGATATTTTTTATTCTTGTCGACTGATACGGCAATCCATTATCTAAACACACAATCCACAAACAATAGGTTGTATGATATATTGCCAGATATATTTCGTTGCATCTTTTCAGGTACATACTGCTGAATTATATCATAGGTAGAACAGGAAAACACAATTTAGCAAATGGAGTACTTCAGTTAATTGAATGTCCTTTACAAGACAAAGCAGCCAGTCCCAGCATTTTGTTGTTGTTGTTGTTGTTGGCTGTTTGTGATTTCTTGGCAAGTTTACATTCATTTGTTTGCCATTGCTTGAACGATCGGCACTCGTACTATTTTATAAAAACCAAAGCAAGGTGGTCTGCTGCCATTTCGCCCGCAAATGTGTTTCGAACGTGGTGTGTGTGATTACTAACTGAGTCCGTAACTCCTTCGCCATAGAGCAACCACACAAATACCATCAAGGCTGGAAAAGAGAGTTCATCAGTCGCCAGAAAATCCGGCGTGGTCGGCTGGCTATAAACGTCATCACTCGGCGATTCCTTAACAACTGTTAATTTGCGGTCTAACATTAAAACAGAAAAGGCTTTTTGTATACTGTAATTGACGAGCAGCAAACGAGTACTCAAATACACCAAGACCGTAGAACTTCTAAACCCCGGGTTGTGCCGACAGACCGATTTCACTGTGGCTCTACGATTACCGTGGGGATAACACTACTCCACATTAAACGGTATTCGAGACTGTGTGTATTATGTATTTCAGCCCAAATATGATTCACCTATGCGCATCATATGATATTTAATTCAGCGGTACACACCTGGCGAGATGCAGCGAAATTGCCAGACAATAAATCGTGCAACCTATTGTTTTTAGCTTCTGTGTTTGAAAATCATTATCAGGTATAGATAAACTACAAGACATGTCACGTTGGCATTCATGAAAATATGTCAGTAATGTAGCAAAGAACCTTTTTTGCACGCCTTGTGGTGTAATGGATATATAGTGCTAGCCCCATATTTTATTCGACATTCAATATGTGATGTGGTCAATATCACTCCGGCCGCCTTAACTTCCCAGAACATTTCATGTTGACCATATTATGCTGGGTCGAGCTGGGGAGCCATATCACGTTGTTTTTATTCCTCGCCACGAGAGTGATCCGAACACATGACCACATAACCTGCAGGCCAGCACGATATCCACCACAATCTCTAAAATACTTACCGTTGAAAAACATCACAGCATACGCCACACAGCGATTCGTGGTAGAGCAGTCGCTAGCCCGCTTGTATGAGGGCCTGGTGATCAACTACCGAATCCCCACCGAGGAGGATTTTTAAACAGTCAACAAGGCTTTCGGAGATTCAGCCTAAAATGGGTTCTTGGAATTGTCGGAAATAAAGACGGCCTTGTGTGATAGTAATCCCATCACCAACCGTGTGTCGATTGATCTATACAAATATACGTCTAGATGCTTGTAGAAAATGGTGCTTTGTTTTCCATAGCTACCATATACCCAGTACGCCTCGAGACATATAAAATGGTCTTTTAGTTTTGTTTGTTATACAACAAACAGGAATACACATTGAAGAGATTTGTTACAGGAAAACTACATGGGATTTATGCAGTTTAGAATCATTTCAACACGGAAAGCCTAAGAAGCGTACACAATGAGAAATAAACACAGGGCTTGCGAAGTACTGAAAAACATTAATGGTTTATTTTAAATATCCTTTACATGATGTCTCAGTCAACCCCAGAATTGTTTGGCTGTTTGTAATTTCTAGACAAAGTTTCGGTAAGTAGTTTGCCAAGGCTATCTGAACGACCAGCATTCATAACATTTTATAAAGAAGCAACGAAAGGTGGTCTGCTGCCACATCGCCCACAGCGGTGACTGCGACTGCGACTGCGTTTGCAAAGCTGATATTGAATTGCGCTGATTATGTCATGAGCACAGTCAGTCGCCGGTTCGACTCTTAGGCCTACTAAAGTGAGGGAAATATTAATCGCATATCCCCTCTTGTTCTCAGGACTATAAAATACGCAACACAGACTTATATTAGGCGTCTACTTCTGGACAAATTATTATTCTTGTATTATTGACTAAGTAACTCATCTGGTAGCAAGCAACGTAGAATCCATTGATTTGTTAATCCAAATATTGCATTATGGTCTTCGTGTATATCTGCCAACATCCTCCCCAACATAACACTTTGATTATTATTTTCATTACCTTTACCATCTACTAGTTATCTGGTAATTGCTCCCCTTTAATAGCCAATATACTATTCAGAGCAATCCAAATAGCTGTATCTTTGCAATCGCCAAACCTATACACTTTTAAACTACAGATGTTATTATTCAAATCTATGAAAATATGTATACATTTACAAACAGCTTATTGATGGTTGTTAATACATTATGTCAAAACCCGTATTTTCGCTCTTAAAATAAGAAATTTATGATGTATTCATTTATTTGTACGTGTATAGTGTTGATTATCATTCCCTTGCTTGCTTGCTTGCTTGCTTGTGTTCGTTGCCTTGAGCTCCAACTCGAAGTCCTGTATGTCGGATGAAGGCATCCTGTTGTCCAACATCAGTGTGATGTCATACAGGACCTGAGTTTTGCGTGAGCATCCGTTGTCCCATGTCTGGCTTATTGGTGTGCAGACTGGTGGTTCCTCGCCGTACAGGCAGACACTCTCCGACTTCGGAGGAATCACTCCCTTGAATATATGTATTGGATCTTCGATATTAGATCTCCAGTTGCTGTCCTGGGCCTTTTTTGTACGCTGTCAGGCATTAAGGTGAATAAATCTTGTCTTGTCTATTTGTTTCTCGGACGCCTCCAATACTCAATAATTTCGAAGGTGCAGTTTCGCTTCATGTTTCACATCTTATATATAAAAGGCGATCTCCGTCTGTCTGTCTGTCTGTCTGTCTGTATGTATGTATGTATGTCCTTTATTTGTTCGCGAACGGCCCATCCGATTGAGATGAAATTTTCTACACGCCTTCCTTTCATTCCAGCGCTGCCAACTGTGATATTTTGTTAGTGTGAAATCGCCTGCTTACTCAGTATTATTTCATGTTTCATTTTTCATTATAATTTCATATATTTCAGGGGACCTAACTTCGTAAAAGTTATTTCAAGGGGCATAACTTTTCTGTATAACTTATAGTCATATTGTGGCATCGTTTTCAAAGATTTATAAACTCTTTGTCCATAGTTATGTACCGGCATATGAGTTATAATAAATAATGATACAATCTGTAAGGCATTTTCAAAGTTTTCATAAAAATAATGCACAATGCATAACATTGTAACTCATCTTTATTTGCTTAAGAAGTTACTGTAGTCATGCAGGTGATTAGAAAGAGTTTTCATTAAAAATAATGGATGGTGTGTGGAAGGACATTCTTTTAAGTTACTTTTTTTGTTGTATGAATTTAATGAGAACTTATATGACTACTTATATGAATTAAATGAGATGCTCCCCACCAGGGACTGGGCGAAGCCGGACAGGGTCAGGCAGACAGATAGACAGACAGACAGACAGACAGACAGACAGACAGACAGATAGACAGACAGACAGATAGACAGTCGGGAACAGGAACTTATATGACTACTTATATAAATTAAATGAGATGCTTCACACCAGGAGCTGGGCGATGCCGGGCCGGGTCAGACAGACAGACAGACAGACAGACAGACAGACAGACAGACAGACAGACAGACAGACAGACAGACAGACAGACAGTCGGTAACGGGAACGAGAACTTATATGACTACTTATATGAATTAAATGAAATGCTCCCCACCAGGGTCTGGGCGAAGCCGGGCAGGGTCAGCTAGTTCCTTATAATTGTTTTTATTTCATCTCATCTCTTATCCTTTTTTACCCTCTGGGTCTTTGTTGTTATATTGTAAATGTTTGACACATGTAGCAATGTGTAAATACAGTTTGTTCTGATCTATGTTTTCGTGAAAATGAAAACATAATTAAATATGGTATAGGCAATGAATTGGTAAAACATATAGAAATTATTTCTCAAATTGCAAATGAATATATTAAATACTCAATTTAACTGTTAGGTTAACTTCGCTGTGTCTTTTAATTTTAACCGCTTTAACTATTTAACTATCAGCTACTAACAATATATATATATATATATATATATATATATATATATATATATATATATATATATATATATATATATATATATATATATATATATATATATATATATATATATATATACTACGCCTGCTTTTAATTCAATGACTTTGTATATTAAATTCAATTTTCTGGTATATTTGGTATAAACTGAAAGTATTAACCTTGTATCCGCTTCTCTTTGTGCTGAGAATTATTGTTGATAGTCCCAGGTTTCTCCATTATTGCTAATTTTATCGACATCTATAATTGCATGCAATATATAATGTAATTTCATGTATTAGTCAGGTCTTAATCAAATAGGTTTGAGCTACCTTAAGACAATACACGGTGCTACCTACTTTCTGTTAGCATCGAATTGTGTGCGCGCTCACTAAACCCAACATCCCGCGTTGTGCCAAGGGCTTCTGGTGCAATTGGGAGAGGAAATGCAACCTACAACTAAATGTCATGGCAGGGGCAGTCCAGGCTCTAATCCTTGACAGCAACTGGTCTAGGAAGGAAGCACCGATAGGCGGACAATTAGAGCAGTGCTTTGCTGATCCGGCAACTTCTGCAGCGTGTCTTGTTCCAGGTGTGTTGGTGTTACCTTTCTTCTAGGGTAAACTAGGCAAGCTGAGAAAGGGATTATGCTGCATGGGCAAACTGCGGTCTTTACAATTCAACCCAGGCTTTGTTTAATGGAGAGGTTATTAAGCCTTTTTGTTGTTTGAAGCGGAATTACTATCCTCTGTCAAGACGGCAAGATGCCAGCAATGTATCACATCTTGTGAAAATATGAAACTATATCTATATTTTAAATCGGTACTTCTGTGTGGATCAGAAATATGGTCAATGTCTAAAAGAGTTACTAATAGACTACAAATATTAATTAATCGGCGTCTGTTCATAATCGCTGAACTAAAATGGTATAACAGAATCACCAGTGTAAAGTTCGTGGAGAGAGATGGACAATTCCCAATGAATGATGTGAGGAAAAGATGCTGGCACTTGATAGGACACACACTGAGAAAACCTGGGTGTAGCATAACGAGACACTGCCTTGTCTGGGACACACAACGCGAACCAAATAGTGGGCGATCTAGAAACACACGGAGAAGGGAATTAAACAGATGGGCATGTGAGATGGGCATGTGAGATGGGCATGTGAGATGGGCATGTGAGATGGGCATGTGAGATGGGCATGTGAGATGGGCATGTGAGATGGGCATGTGAGATGGGCATGTGAGATGGGCATGTGAGATGGGCATGTGAGATGGGCATGTGAGATGGGCATGTGAGATGGGCATGTGAGATGGGCATGTGAGATGGGCATGTGAGATGGGCATGTGAGATGGGCATGTGAGATGGGCATGTGAGATGGGCATGTGAGATGGGCATGTGAGATGGGCATGTGAGATGGGCATGTGAGATGGGCATGTGAGATGGGCATGTGAGATGGGCATGTGAGATGGGCATGTGAGATGGGCATGTGAGATGGGCATGTGAGATGGGCATGTGAGATGGGCATGTGAGATGGGCATGGATGGAGCTGCAGGAGATGCAAAAGATAATACGGGTTCACGTGAATTGGGTGCGGGCCTAGGCCCTGGCGGGAGGTAACGGGCAAAATAAGAACAAGGACCTATGCAAAGGACAACCTATATATAAAGGGACCTACGCATAAGACGATCTTGCCATCTGACGACCTACGCATATATCATTTCTAAGACGTCCTGGAATAAGGAGACTAGTGTATAAGATGCGAACTGAGATTACGACTGCTGTCTTGGCAACCGCGAAGCTAGATCTCTAGGCTGTCCCTGCCTACAAAGCTAGAAGGAAACAGTGAAAGTCGTGTTTGAGTAAAATGTGGTCTCAAGACGAGGCAGGTCCTGGATGGCATAGGCAGAACGAACTTTCTATAAGTCAGGTGTGTGATCTAGAGACCATCAATCGTGAAAGAGAGTGGGTTGAAGTTCCGGATGACATGACGGACTGGCACAATGTAATAATAACACTGGGTCGTGAGTGCAGCGGGTCGTATTGAGTTTGAAGTGCAACAGCTAACCCAGAGCAACACACATCAATGTGACATAGTCATCTACACCGATGGGTCAGTGGTGAGAAACAGACGTAGTGGCTGGGGCTTTATTGCAAAGGCTAATGGGCGAGTCTTGAAAAAGGAGAGTCTGACATACGATACTACGACCTCCAGCATGAGAATGGAGATGGAGGCAGTAACACCGGCATTCCGGTGGCTAGAGGAGACTACTGTAACACACGTTGTATTCATTGCGGATTCAAAGAGTATGCTTAGCAAGGTGGAGAAAGGAATGTTTCGTGTGAAATGGCTCTCGTCGCTTCAGAGGTCATAGATCGTGAGAATTGTATGGATATTTTGCCCTGGCCATGCGTGTGTACGAGGGAATGAACAGGCTGATAGACTAGCAGGGAAGGCACCTCTTGGTGGAATTTTGCCTATGGACAAGTGGGACGTGGTCGTGCGCTTGTGGGACCAGGTGGAGAAGGCGGAGGAACAGATTGAGAACCCATATGTGGAAAGAATGAGATTGCGGAAGATCGGTGGAGATTCTGGAAGAATCTCAAAACTGAGAGGGAAAACCAGGAGAACTTGTTAATCAGATAGCGGTGGGAACGATTAGTAGTATGACTCTTCGCTGGCTGTTGAACGAGGGGACGGAGCATGTATGGGAATGTCCTGAGTGCAGTGATGTCGGTTCTTAACTCAACTCAACTCAACTCCCAAGGAATGGCATTATCATTGTTCCCAGTTTCTGGGAATTGTTTTGGAAGACAGATGGATAGGAAGGCCTAACACTTCACACTCCTATAGCAGGATTGTTTAATATTAGCCTGTAAATACAGCCAGCCGTCTCTGTAACCAAGCTTTTGTGTATCTATGCAGATTTGTTTCTGATACTTTCTTTCTATATTTACAACAATAAAGTTCCTTATGAAAATTTATATACCCGCATTTGTCAAAGGCTATCTTTGCATAAATTTATACGTTGTGAAAGGTTATATATGGTCACTTTTTTTCTACATGGTCGATGATGCTGTACAGTGAGTAATGAAAATATGAAGAAACGGTTAAGGGTGTTCTCAACATCGTGGACAGAGACAAAAAAAAAATGTTCTGATAGCCGTGAGTGTAACTAGATCACTAAAACAGTTCACAAGGAAAAGACAAATAAAATACTAGACAAGAGAAGCAAAGAAGGGCAGCGAAAGATTTAAATTGAACGCGTCAGCAGCTGGCCACAAAACAACAATATAAACATTAAGCACATTAAAATATCAGATGAACACAGCGCATTGGAGAGACATGATCGCCAATGTCTGCTGCTGACTCAGCACAGAAAGAAGGCACCTTGCTTTATTGTATCTACTATTAATCTAACTGCACATTTACCTTGTATTACTTATGACGGCTCACAAAAATACAACTTATAAGAACTTTCCTTCGACACTTGCTCACTATGGCTGAAATCGACATCGTTGCGTGTCTTGATGCATATAAAGGACTTAACTATTTGTTTCATTATTTCAATTACCATTGCAAACTGCATTCTCATTAACAAGAAAATTCTTTTAAAAGTCAATTCATCTATACACCACGTGGCCTCCTCATAACATCTCTCACCATTGAATACATACTTCTGGCCAAATTCGACACTGGTAGTAGAGGCGAATTTGCTCTTTGAGAGATCTTCATATGGAAGGAGAATGGATTGCCGCACCATTAAAACCTACGTATCATATCTAAGTTTCCTCATTCTGTTTGTGTACGGCTTGGGACGGGCAATTCTGGCTGCTTAATTCGTGC
The DNA here is from genome assembly GCA_014155875.1 of Cepaea nemoralis. Lineage (NCBI taxonomy): Eukaryota > Metazoa > Mollusca > Gastropoda > Stylommatophora > Helicidae > Cepaea > Cepaea nemoralis. The sequence continues at coordinate 224,449 of JACEFZ010005193.1, read as the reverse complement.
AGAGAAATGGGAAACCTCAGCCAGCAGGCAATACCTTAAACAACATTATCAAGTCCGTCGTCTATAGTGCATGTCCTTGGATCATTGGGTTGATCATTATACTCCCCCTCACTATGGATGATGCCTATATAGAAGTGAATCCCTATGGTGTATGTGTAATGAACGTTGCAAAGTCGAGGAAATATGCCATGCAAGTTATGTCTGTCATACTCCCAGCAATACGGACGTTTCTTGCGTGCGTTGCTGTGATGTTTATCAAATTATCCCCACCGTCTCCAGTAACTGTATTTTATCAAGGTCGTACACAAGGTGTTGTTATAAACTCTCACAACACCAACATGAGCAATGCTGCAGGCCCACCTCAGTATCCAGGAAGCTACACAGCAGCTGTCCAGCCATATCCTGTCACTAGCACTCAAGGAACACAACAAAATCCCAATAACCGTATACCAGGTACGGCACAGGTGTAAAGAATACCGGCTGACATTCCTGGTGCCAACAATGGCGGCCAGATATTTTTCTACACACAGTGCAGAATACTCAATAATGAATGAATCACCAGAAAACGAGAAGTAGATTGTGACTTTTACGCCATGTGAGCGGACGGTGTGGTAGGGATAAGTAGTGGACTATACTACTGCGCAAACGCAAACGGGATGGGGTGGGGAGGAAATAAACACAGAGCTTGCGACATACTGAAAAACAAAACTCTAATGGTATATATTACATTAGCGAACGTGTTAGCAAAGTTGATGAGGAACTGCGCTGATAATGTCATGAGCACAGACGCGGGTTCGACTCTGAGACATGAAGTGGGCTAAATTAAGGGAAATAATGGCCACATATTCTTCCTTGCTCTCTGGCTTATAACATATGATGGCCCTATCACATTATAGAACAAATTATTATTTATATCTTTAGAGAAGAATGTAACTTAGATGGCCACCTATTCTAAAAGAAGATGTCGCTGACGGTATGAAACATATGAAGACAGGAAAAACAATAGAAGAATTAGAAGTATTGGGAGAATTTGGAGTATATTTATCAAGCAAAATGTTAAATTATATTTACAGCAGTGGATACTTGTCGAGCGATATGCTGAAATCTGTATTTATAGCTATACCGAAAAGGTCATGAGCAATTGAATGTGAGGATTTTCGTACAATTAACCTCATAAACCATGTCACTAAGATTCGACTCAGAATTATAATGAGAAGAACAAGAAAGAAAATAAAACGGAAATTAGTGAAGAACTGTATGGTTTTGTGGAAGACAAGGATACAAACAATGCACTATATATATATATATATATATATATATATATATATATATATATATATATATATATATATATATATATATATATATATATATATATATATATGTCATTGATACCTTGCCGTCTTGGCAAACGATAGTTTGTGCTTCATGCGGTAACGAATGTAACTGATAAGGCCAATTCGCGCTGTAAATGTTCATCCACAGTGGGTGCATGTGAATACGTGGTCGATTCCACCATCATGCACCATTTTACGTCTCACGAGCTCGGTGTGTGACTTATCTGCAATAATTTTCTCCTTTGTATTTTTTCCATTTCTGATGTTTGCCCTCCATGCAACACGTTCAGCGGCGACTTGCTCCCAATGTGCATTATCAATGCCTGTATCAAACATGTCCCGCTTAAACACATCTTTATATCGTAGTAGAGGCCGACCCTGATATCTCTTACCCATCTGTAATTCACCAAAAACGATGTCCATTGGTATTCTACCATCATCCATCCTCCTATGAAATCCTATCCATCTAAGTCTACGAAGACTGAGCATGGAATAAACCGTGACACAACATGATCTTTCCAATACTTCAGTATTTGTGATTTTGTCTTGCCACTTAATACCAAGAATTCTTCGCTGACATCGCATATGAAAACTGTTTAAACGTTTCTCTTGGTGTGAGTAAGTTGTCCAGTATTCACTGCTATAAAGAAGAGTACTAAGTACACAGGCTTGATAGACAAGGACTTTTGTTTCGGCAGTAAGCTTCCTGTTCTCCCTGACTCTTTTTCTTAATCTGTTCATTGTTGTTGCTGCCTTACCAATCCGGATGTTGATTTCCTGATCTAGGGATAATTTGCTATTTACCACTGATCCTAGATATGTAAATGTCTACCATCTCTAGTTCGGCGTCGTCAATAAAGATTGATGGTACCCCATGTGCACTTTGTGACATAATCTGTGTCTTAATTGTGCTAATTGTTAAACCAAATTCAGAACAAGCATTGGAGAATGCAGATAGCAGACATTGTAATTCTTCCTCAGAGTGGGTCGTAAATGCAGCATCATCTGCGAAAAGCAACTCTCTGATCAGAACCCTCATAATTTTGGTCTTGGCCTTCAATCTCTGAGCATTGGAGAGGCCGCCATCTGAGCGTGAGTGAATGTATATACCACCATCCTGATCACGAAAAGCATATTTCAGTAAAAGTGAAAAGTATATTCCAAAGACGGTGGGAGCTTGTACACAACCTTGCTTAACTCAACTCTTGATTTCAAACTCTTCTGATGTTGTACCATCAAACTTGATTATACCCTTCATACCTGTGTGGAACGAATCTACAATGGACAGAAGAGTTGGTTGGCAGCCAATCTTCTTTAGTGCCTTGAACAGACCCTCACGACTGACCAAATAAAGTACCTTTGCGAGGTCGATGAAGGCAATAAACAGTGGTTGATGCCTATATAGAAGTGAATCCCTATGGTGTATGTGTAATGAACGTTGCAAAGTCGAGGAAATATGCCATGCAAGTTGTGTCTGTCATACTCCCAGCATTTTTCTTGCATTTGTCGCAATGATAATATCATACAAGGTAGACCGGTTCTGTCGACAGGAACACTGTGGTTCGGGGTAGACTTGATCTCCTAGGACTTGAAGTCTGCGCAGAACAATTCTGGCAAATACTTTTCCAACTATACACAGAAGTGAGATACCCCTATAGTTGTTGCAGTCGCTCCGATCGCCCTTGTTCTTGTACAGTGTTATGATGCTTGAATCTTTGAAATCCTGTGGGACTTGTCCTTCTCGCCAGCATAGCTCTATTAGCTGGTGGATCTGTAGAGTGAGTGTGTCTTGCCCACTCCTGATAACCTCTATTGGAATCCCATCCTTACCTGGAGCCTTGCCAGATGCAAGTTCATTTATAGCACACTTAACTTCTGTTATGGTGGGAAGTGTGTCCAGGTGGTCAAGAGTTGGTAGAGCCTCTATGGCGTTGAGGGCATCATCCGCTAGTTTGGTCTCACTTGAGTAAAGCTCCAAATAGTGCTCTACCCATCTGTCCATCTGCTGTTTCTTATCAGTGATGATTTCTCCAGTCAAGGTTTTCAATGGTGCACTTCTTTTGATCACTGGACCACAGGCTTTCTTTATTCCTTCATACATGCTTCTTATGTTTCCCTTATCACTTGCGATTTGAATGGACTCACATAACTTGATCCAATAATCATTTGCACACTGCCTGGCAGCCTTTTGCACATCCTTCCTAGCTTGCCTTAGCTCACTCAGAGTGTTACGCGTTGGTCTTTCCTTGTTTCTTAAGAGAGCTATCTTCTTCTTATCAATCAAGGGCTGCAGAGTCTCGCTGTTTGCCGCAAACCAGTCCTGCCTCTTATGATCCACAGTGCCGTAAACCCCTACGGCAGTTTTATAAAGAGTTTCCTTAAGTTGACCCCACTTTTCATTTACTGTACAATTTTCTGGTGTATCAGTGAAAGCGTCTTCAAGTTGCTGTTGAAACTGAAAGCACTTTTCAGGATCGTGAGTGTTAATAATATTAATCCTGGGGCTAGATTTGTGTTTAGCTGTGTAGATTCTCTTTGGTCTCAGTCTAACCCTTGCAACAACCAAAGAATGATCCGTATCACAGTCAGCACTGTGGTAACTTCGAGTCAATGATATATGGTTCAGATGTTGTCTCCGTGTGATGATGAAGTCCAGCTGGTGCCAATGGCCGGATCTTGGATGTTTCCATGTGACCTTATGCATCTCTTTTGTTTTAAAAAAGGAGTTTGTAATACATAGGTCATTACTGGTGCAATGCTCCAGCAGCCTTTGCCCATTTTCATTCATGCGACCGATGTTGTATTTTCCAAGGCACACTGGCCATGAACTCGAGTCCTTGCCCACACGAGCATTGAAATCACCGAGCATATAAATGTAGTCGGATTTTGGAACTGCCTTGATCACAGAGTCTAACTCCTCATAGAACGAATCCTTCACATCATCAGAGGAAACGAGTGTCGGTGCATATGCAATAATAATGGTGGCAAAACCACAAGAGGTTGCCAAGCGCAGGGATAATAGTCTTTCATTTCCTCCTGCTGGAATTTCAATCATTCCCAGTAGCGAATTCTTCACTGCAAAGCCCACACCGTGTTGCCTTTTTTCTGCCTGCCCTCTACCCTTCCAAAAAAGGTGTAATTGTTTTCCCTGAGTGACCCTTCCTCAGCGAGGCGAGTCTCCTGCAGGCCAGCAATATCAATGTTAAGACGATTGAGTTCGGCATCAATCACAGCCGTTTTTCTCACATCGTCAATATTGGTCAAGTCAGTGGAAAATCCTGGACACATGGTTCTGACGTTACAGGTTGCAAGCCGTAGCTTGAGGTTTCTATTTTTCTTTTTATTAGTACATGGTGCATTGGTTATACAGCCTGCGATTCAGATTTTGTCCTAGCTCCAAGCACCCATTGAAGCAGGCAGGCTTTGGCGGATCAGCACCCAATTGGCCGAGGGCTGCCCAGCTTGAGACGGGCTGTAGCTGATCAGTGACACCAGAAGGTGTCTCCCACCGTCAGAGGCAACGCGTGGCGCCCCATGTCTACGCCAATTGACAGGGACTTATAACCCGTAACAGTTGCCTCTCGCTTTGATTCCGAGACCAGTTTAAGACCAGGGATGGAGTTATTGCCTCTCCATAGCACAAAGCCTGGGCTAAAATATAGAGATCATGTGTTGCCCATGCAGCATGATCCCTCTCTCAGCCTGCCTAGTTCACTCCAGAGGAAAGGTAACACCTCTACATCTGGAACAAGACAAGCTGCAGAAGCTGCCGGATCAGCAAAGCAATGCTCTAACTGTCCGCCTGTCGGAGCTTCGATCCTAGACAGCCGCAAACCAAGGCTTAGGGCCTGGTCTGCCCTGCCATAACATTTTGTCTTTAGGTTGCATTTCCTCGCACCAGGGTAAGGCTTGTACCCACCCAATTGCGCCCCTCCGCCCGAAGCCGTTGGCACAATGTGGGGTGTTGGGTATGGTAAGCGCCGCCCAACGTTCGGCGCTAACAGAAAGAAGGTTGTACTGTTTACTGTTATACGTAGCTCAGTCATAGCTGACTAAGACCTGACACAAATATTATATATATATATATATATATATATATATATATATATATATATATATATATATATATATATATATATATATATATATATATATATATATTAGGGCTGCGGAAGTAAACGATTAATTAATCGATTAATCGTTAATTTTTATTGACGAATATTTTTTTTGAATGATTAATCGAAAGAAAATGTTTCTCCCATCACTTATACAAATGAACCGGAAGTCTAAAAGTAACAACATGGCAGCGGAGAAATATAAACAAATGTTCGGACGATTACATGAACATTTATGTTTTAAAGTATTCAATCAATAAATCATGTGCCATGCCGGAAAGCTTGGGCGGTCATGATTCGCCATTTCACTCGATCACCAGAGTATTGTCTGTATTTAAAGAGTATGTAAAGTTTTGTCTGATGGAAATATTGAAGATGCTGGAGCATTGCGTTTATTGCGTTCATTGTGATAAATCGTATGCCTACCATGGTTCAAACACCTCGCTTACTTACCACATTCAAAACAATCATCCACTACAGTATCAGAAACTTCAGCTGAGATTGTCTATTGCAGCATCGTCACCTGCTTCGAAGCAGCATACATTGAGTCACTTTTATCGTTCATCTGATCGTCCAGTGAGTGCTGCATTACAACATGATATTCAAATATCACTTGCAAACTGAATTGCTAGTAGTGGCACAACAATATCAATAGTAGATCACGACGGCCTTCAACAAGTATTGCGCACAGCATTGCAAAATGCTGAATATAAGCTACCTTCCCGCCGCACTATTGACAGACTGTTGACTGCTAAGTATAACAGCAAGATTCAAAATATTAAAGAACCTGTGAAAAACGCAAAGGGAATTGCGTTAACATCTGATCTTTGGACATGTCTAGGTAACGAAAGCTATTGTGGAATTACTGGCCATTGGATTGCCGATGACTGGAAATTGAAAAATGTTGTTCTTGAATGCGTGAATGTTGTTGAACGTCATTATTCTGACAGTGTTGCCTTGTTATATAAACAGTTTGCATTTGACTGGGATCTAACGAACAGAATTCAGGCTCTAGTTACTGACAATGCAAGAAATATGGTTTCAGCTGTTGATAAAACCGGTTTTGCACATATTCCTTGTTTGGCTCATAGCTTACAACTGAGCATATTACATGGATTTAAAGCCGCTGATACCGAAACATTGTTTGGGAAATGTCGAACAATTGTCGGATATTTTAAACATAATGCTGCAAACACAACCGAGTTGCACAATTGTACTGAGTCATCATTGTGTAAGCTGCAGCAAGATGTACCAACAAGATGGAACACTATTTTTTATTATGCTACATAGTCTTCTACAGGCCAGTGAAGCATTAGCTGTCTACATGTCAGATGAAAAGATGCAATACAAAGGTCCAAATCTGTCAGATTCGGATTGGGAGAAGATTTCGAAATATGTCAAAATTTTGGACTTATTCTGTCAGACCACGGTCCTGCTTGGCGGTCAAGATTATTTTTCATGTAGCTGTGTATTGCTATTATTATCATCGTTGACAAAGCATATGACAGTATACGATGATGATCCGGGCCACATAGCTAAATTTAAGGCAGCAGGTATTAATGACTTCAGTGAATATGTAGCTAATATGACACGTATTGAAATACTGCAGATTGCAACAGCACTTGATCCACCCTACAAATACCTGAAGTGTTTGTCAAAAGATGCAAAAGAACGAACTTGGTCACGCATTGAACAACAGTATTGTTTAGTTTAGTCGATGGATCAACATCAAGGCAGACGGGTGCAACCCATAAGTGCTCCGTTCTCCTCCTAACTCAAACCTGAGTCTGGAGAAAATCAGCTCAGTGCACGAACTCCGTAGCACCGGCGAGGATCCTGAAATACTTATGAAATGAAATGAAACTTATGAACTTGAAATACTGAAATATATTGAACAGCAAATAGCAGCTGATGTTCATGATGAGCAGATAGAGATAAGTAGCCTTTGTGTTTTCAGGTAGTGTGTTTGTGTAGTTGTGTGTCTGTGTTTTTTCTGTGCCGAGGAAGACTTTTGCCTTTTGTCCATTTTGCTTCTTGTAATCGTGGTCTAGTAGAGCTCACAATCTACTTCTTATTTTTGGTGATTCATTCATTGCCTTGTATCTGGTCTATGTTGTAAATGTTTATCACTGGTGTTTATTACAATCCAGAAGAAATCAGGAACCTTGGAATGTGATCAACATCGAACAATTAGTATAATGAGCAACATCACATAGATTTTGCTAACAATCATCATGCAAAGAGTTAGGAAGAAAGTATAACCCAAAATTAGAGTAGACCAATGTGGATTCGTAGAAAGCAAGGATGCAGTAAATGCGGTTTATTTGCTAAGAACATTAATTGAGCGTTCTGTAGAATTGCATATGGAACTACTACATATTTGCTTTATTGACTACACAAAAGCTTTCGATAAAATAAGACATGTCAGCATGGTGATGATGCTTGCAGATATACAAATTGATGGGAAAGACCTTAGACTTGTGGAAATATAACATATATTGGAAACAACGAGCTGCCATAAAATTGAAAATGAAGTAGATCAATACAAGACTATTAAGAGAGGTGTGAGATAGGGATGTGTAATGTCTCCAGATCTTTTCTTTTTCTATACAGTGAAAGTATTTTTTAAAGAAACTTTTGACCATATGAGAGGAATCACCATTGGGTGATATAAGATCAATAACATTGGATTTGCTGATTATACAGTATTGATAGCAGATAATGAGCAGGATCTGCAACATTTAGTAGATGCATTTGTAGCACAGTGCACAACTGTAGTTATAATTAAATTGTAAGAAGATATGACTATCTCGGAACAATAATATTACCTGATGGGAGGCACCTTGAGAGATTAGACCAAGAATCATAATGGCGAAGGTAGTCTTTTGCAAGATGGTAAACTATACTGACCAATAAAAGGATGTCAATTGCAACGAGAAAAAGAGTGTTGAACTGCTTCATAGATCTCGTACTTTTGTATGAATGTGAAACGTGGACAATGAGCGGGCAACATGAAATACGTGTAAAGGTAGTGGAGATTTGTTTCTGCAGAAAATGTAAATAATGAAATGAACAGACAGAAAAACCAATGAGCAAGTCCTACAAGAGGTAAATGAGAATCGTAAACTGATCTCAATCCATCCAGCATCATTTCTCTTGGTCTGCCTCTGCCTCTCTTCCCCCCCCCCCCCCCGATATTTCCAGTTGTCACGTTGCTCTCCAATGCCCCTTTTCTCATCACATGACCAAAGAAAGCTGTTTGTCTCTTTCTTATTGTTGTATATAGTGTTCTAGTTTCATTAGCCTCTTTCAGGCAATAGTTGCTAGTTACTCTGGCAGTCCAAGGAATTCGAAACATTCGTCTCAAAAACCACATCTCTGTTGCTTCTAAGTTCTTCCTAATTTGTTCATTTACATTCCAAGATTCGCTACCATACAGAAACACTGGTTATATATAGCATTTCAGCACTCACTTTCTTAAATTCATTGATAGTGACTTATTGCATAAGATACTCTTCATTTTCTGAAATGCTGAGATGAGATGTGTTTCTGAGATGAGAATTTCTGAGATGAGTGTATGGGTGGGGGATGTGTCTGTGGGTGAGAAGGCGGATGTGTGTGGGTGGGGTATATGTGGGTGGTGGGGTGTGTGTGGGTGGTTGGTATGCGTTTTTGGATGAGGAATGTGTTGATGGGTGAGGATGTGTGTATGGGTGGGGAGATGTGTGTGTGTGTGTGTGTGTATGGGTGGTGAGATATGTAGTTAAGGGATGTGTGATTGGGGTTTGGAGATCGGGGTGGGATGTGTGGGAGGGTGAGTGTGTGTAGGTTGGGAGTGGGAGGGGATGTGTGGGTGCGGGATGTGTGGGTGCGGGAGATTGTGTGGTTGGTGATGTGTGTGCAAGTGGGGGTTTTGTGTGTGGGTAAGTGCAGGATATGTGAGTTGGAGGGAATATATGTGTGTGTTGGTGTTGGAAATGTGGTTGGGGGATGTGTGTTTGGCTGAGTGTTTCGGGGTGTGTGGGTGGGTGGTTGAGGATATGTGGGTGGGTGAGTGTTGGTAGGTTATGGGATGGGTGGAGGATGTGTGCGTGTGGGTGGGTATTGATGGGTGGTTGCATGCATGTGTGCCTGGGTGTGTGGGTGGGTGGGGGATGTGTGGTGGGTGGGAGATGTGTGTGTGTGTGTGGGTAGGGAGATGATGCATGTGGGGGTGTGTTTGGGATGTGTTGGTTGGGGGATGCGTGGATGGATGGGTTCATGTATGTGGCTGTGGGTATGTGTGTGGTTGGGTGGTGGATGTGTGTGGGGGGGGACACGCGGATGAATAGATGGGAGGGTGGGTGGGGGATTTGTCTCATAACATGTTAACATGCATTGTGTGTGCTTACAAAATTCATTTGACAATGTTTTTTTCCTATGTGAATGCACTATGCACTGATGAACGAAAGATGAGTGACTGGAAGGGCCGAATGTAAGACGGACCTGCGTGCCCAATTTGTTACCCTTCGAAAATAAAGTTTGTTCGTTCGTTCGTTCGTTCGAAATGCGGCTTTTGCCTGCCCTATTCTACTCTTAATCTCTGTTGTACATCTTCCATCTGATGTTACAAATGCCTCTAGGTATTTAAAATTATCTACTTGGTTAAGAATTTTCTCTTCTTTTTCTATGTCACATTTTGGTGTCACCATTTTCTTTGATATCACCATTGTTACTGTTTTCTTGATATTTAAGGAGAGTCTTTTATTTGCACTCTCTGTTACTACATTGTTCAACAATTGTTGTAGGTCTGTTGCATTATCCGCCACCAATACTGTGTCATCTGCACAGCGTATATTGTTTATATTATAACCTCCAAATATTATTCCTGGCTTCTATCTCATTATTACTTCACTATAGAGGGAGAAGAGATCTGGTGACAAGACACACCCCCTGTCGTACTCCTTGCGTATTTGTTCATAACTCCCGTCTTTATTTCCCATTTTAATTGTGCTACTTGGTTCCAGTAAATATTCTTTATTATTCTTAAATATTTCCCATCAATGTTGATATCTTCCAACATTTTAATTAGTTGATCATGTTTTACTTTATCAAATGCCTTAGTAATGGCAAACTACTGAACGTAAAATTACCAAGAGATCACAAACAGCTAAAACTGGCTGGGGTTGACTACGTCGTCCTGTAAATGATATTCAGGTAACTTATAACTTAATCTGATTAGAGAAATTAGGCGTAGACTGTCACAATGTTTGGAGACGTTATAAGAAGATTAATTAAAGAATTCGGTGACAACTGGCAAGAATGAGGGGAACAGGACAGGGGGAATATATAAAAGTAAATATCTGGATGACTTGACCACGAGACTTGACTTTGTCGACACTAAGAATACGGAACTAATCCACGACTCTGGTGATCGGCATGGTACATGATGATGATGAGTTATGTTCTCGTTCTCTACTTGATGAATTGAGTGAATAGACGTCTTGTAAATATAGCACAGTTCATAAACAGTTCATAGAGTCTCTGTCTGACACGGCTGATCACATCACAGCGTGGGATGATCTAGTTCTTGCACGTCTACAATTTGTCAGTACAAATGTTCGCTTGTACCTCGATACTCTGTAGTTTACTGTCCTTTCATTGGTTTCTTTATCACCCGATGAAGAATATGAAGAATATTGCTACTCGACTGTGAGCAGTCATGTCCTTTGAATCAAGAACTGCAGTTGTTTGTAACCTTAGCTTCGATGTACCTGATATCTCTTCCCGAATCACTGTGTGTTTTGACTCGTTGTGTGTGTGAAACAGTTTGTGGTTAACTGTCATTTTATCATCATTTACTGCCTCTGTAGTAATTTGCGGCGTATGATAGGGGGTCTTGATTTTAAGGAACTAAGGCCGCCTGGCTATTGCAGTCGCCGCGAACTGTGCATGTTAGAGTTTTCTTTTTGCCCCCGACAGAAAAAAACCTCCACACCTTACCGAGGATTCGAACCCGGGTCTCCCGAATGAGAATCCGGCATTCTAACCACTCCGCCAGCTGCTCCTCTAAAGGTTAACTGCACTTTGAAAATAGGACAGTCGCTCCTCCCTCGCACTTCAACTGCTTTGATAAGTGTCAGTCTTCGTCTCACTGCCTGATATTGCATGATCAAGCAGGCTCGTGTAGTGGGTGAGTGTATTTGTTAAGATGTTTTTTCTTGTGGCATTCTCTAGAAAACGTTCATGTTGTTATGTTTTCGTTGACTTCTTCTCCATACTTGTGTTGTGGCATTGTCAACTTGTATTTCTTGTCCCTGAATGTGATTCAAAATATTGCGGAGCGGCTCTAAATCTGTCTCTCTGATGTCATTCTTATCCTAGTCACTTGTCACCAAATCTGTCTCGCTGGTGTGATTCTTACCCTGGTTACTTGGTACCAAATCTCTCTCTCTCTCTCTCTCTCTCTCTCTCTCTCTCTCCCTCTCTCTCTCTCTCTCTCTCTCTCTCTCTCTCTCTCTCTCTCTCTCTCTCTCTCTTGTGATTATTATCCTGGTTACCTGTCGCTGAATCTGTTTCCCTAATGTGATTCTTATACTGGTCACTTAGCGCCAACTATGTCTCTATTGTGTGATTCTCATCCTAGTCACTTGGCGCTAAATCTGACTCTCTTGTGTGATTCTTATCCTGGTCATCTGTCGCCAAAATAATGTTTTCCCTTGCTGAATTTGCATATTTCGCTGCATCTCATCAGGTGGACACTGTAGATGTATATATCAAGCTATGTGAAAATAGAATGATACTTTTGCTGAAATATGACGTATATCGTCGGTGATATTGCGCGAATGTGTAGAACGTTATATGGAAACTGTAATCTTCTCCCTTCCTCCATTGCTCACTTTTGGTTCCTACGTCTAACTACATCCCGTAGTCTTGTCTCTGCCCCGCCCCTCGTGTCTTAAATACCCTTGGGATGGAATGTTATCTGCGCAATTCACTCCTTCTAGATTGTTCCAGACTAGCAATGCGCTCAGGAACCTGTTATCTTTCTGACAAGGTTGACAGAAGGATGTTCGGGAATAAACTTTTGGCTGCGTTTCCCACGTACTGATATGTATTGCTAATGGCGAAGTGTGATAGACGATATGACCTGCTGTGCTTCCCTACCCATATTTTAGATTTTGTTATTAATGCTTCGACGTGACCCACAGGCTGACCTAGATACGTCAGCGATCTGTATCCAGTCCTCTCGGTTACAATGGCACATGCCGCCACTGATAAAAATCGTCATTGTCAGGTCACTTTATGATGCTCTGCTATCAGCTGTTAGCCTGGTCATATGTGTAAATCCACCTACTTAACAGGTCCCCTCTGTACTAAAACGCAGACCAAAGTGACACAGCCACTAGCACACGTATTTTTGTGTGCGCAGGTGTGCGCCACTTGAACGCGGCCGATTCACATGGGGCCATAGCAAAGTACTTAATGAACTGACAGCCATTGTGGATGCAGCGAGACGTCAGGCCATCGGGAGGACTGTTGTCAAAGCCAGATGGATACGAATGCTACAAGCGTGAACAAAAACCGAACGGCAGATTTGATTGCTAATGACAGCTTGTCATCCATCCCCGAGGGCGCCAAGTACTGGAAACTGACGGTAGACCTAAAATACAGTGGCAAATACCCGGTAGAAATCCGGAGGGTTCAGTTGCAACAAGACATTGTGGTGTGCGGTCGTCGGCTCAGCGATTAGTATTAATCGAGCAAACTGTGCCATTCGAATCAAGAGTCAAGGAAAAGAACTCCTACTAGATGGAAAGGTATAGCGACATGTCGTAAGTCTGAGTTATGAAAGATATGCCATCAGGCTTAAAAGTAGAAGGAGCGTTCTGTAAATTGGTGCGTGGAACGTACGTGTGTGTGTATGTGTGTGTGTGTGTGTGTGTGCGTGCGTGCGTGCGTGCGTGAGTGTGTGTGTGTGTGTGTGTGTGTGTGAGAGAGAGTCCTATGTCTGTTAGCTTTACCATCTTATCAAATTCGAGGAAACTGTAAGGAGCATCTTGCCCTGTTCTTCAAAATCAGAGCTTACCAGAAATATGCAGTGCTGTGACCCAGGGGCGGTGAACAAGTTTCACAATTTCCTTACGCGAGTTGAAGAGAGAGTAAAAGGATGACTAAGATAGCTATAGGAAGAGAGACAGAGAGAAAGACAGGGAGAGGGACAGAGAGAAAGACAGGGAGAGGGACAGAGAGAAAGACAGGGAGAGGGACAGAGAGAAAGACAGGGAGAGGGACAGAGAGAAAGACAGGGAGAGGGACAGAGAGAAAGACAGGGAGAGGGACAGAGAGAAAGACAGGGAGAGGGACAGAGAGAAAGACAGGGAGAGGGACAGAGAGAAAGACAGGGAGAGGGACAAAGAGGGGAAAAGAGAGAAAGTAAGCGAGAGGGACAGTGTGAGGGATACCGACAGAGCGAGAGAAAGAGAGAGAGAGAGAGAGAGAGAGAGAGAGAGAGAGAGAGAGAGAGAGAGAGAGAGAGAGAGAGTTTAAATGTGTTTAAAATTACAACCCAATAAACTCAGAAAACCAATGTGTTATAACGTCACTGCACATTATTTTTAAAGTAACGGGACGTAGCAGTCAAGCCCAGCAAATTTTGGCTGTTTGCTATTACTTTCTGAACGACCTGCACCCGAACTATTTCCTAAAAACTAACGAAGGGCTGTCTGTTTTCAAATCGCCCAAAGCTATGTTTCAAACGCGGTATACGGGATTACGAATTGCGTCCGTAACACCTTCGCCACGGTGCATGAAATGACAAACTAATGAACGTAAAACTGCACACTGGGCACTTCCAAAACACAGTGCGTACTTCAACAAACACATCCGGTTTGCACTCTTGATTACAGGATATGAAATAATTACAACACTGCAAATTTGGACCGACAGGAAACAGCTGCCTGCATGCTTATGTCCTGGTGGGACTATGCCCGGGAGGCACATTAATTAAACCATAATATTTCAGGCTGTTCTAATGAGAATGCAAGTCAAGGACGCACAGGAAATCTCATCTTATCTCATCTAATCCTGTTCCTCTTGTACCTGACACAGACAGAAATGCACACACACGCCCATGCACACATATATCGCATATTTGTTATGTAATACTCTAAGGTAGCACCAATGCACTGAAGGGTTCTCATAAATAAATAAGCCAAATTTGATAGTCTTGAATAATAATCTTTAGATGTATTACCGTTTTATACTGGCCACCGCTTTTTTGTCGCTTGACCTCATTAATGGTCATGTTCTTAAACTCAATTCACATAAAGAAACATACACTCATGATGTTCATAACTGACGAGGGGATCCGCGTTATCGCAGTGGCTAGACACTCACCTGTGGGCCCCGCTGGTCAAGAGTCCGATGCAGAACGGGACGGAGTCGGGTTTCTAAAATGGACCTGGACTACTTGGTTCACCTAGCCTGCTATAGCTACCAAGACGTGTCTTGGGAAGTGAAGTTGACCGGCTTGATACTCTCCATATAACCCACCGAATGCCAGTTTGTCTATACAAACATGATCTACCAATGAATGCTCAATGTTCCTTCAGTCGTGTAAAATGGTTACTTACTTAAAATAATTGACTCTGAGACCAACATGAGTTACCTTTAGATTGTATTTCGTCTGCTCTGTGGAGTAGTATTTATTTTCTCATAATTCTAGAAAAGGTAAAGCAATGTTTATAGAAATATCGAAGCGGTTAACGTTGTGGTGTTATTTAAATGCAGGGATTCGTAAAAACCTGAACGAGGACTAGGGTTGGGTACCGATTTAAATAAATTAGTGCATGTCATTTATAGGACACTGCAATTGTTGTTGTTGTTGCTGTTTGTGATTTACTAGGTACGTTTTACGTTCAGTAGTTTGCTATTGCTTCCTGAACTATCAAAATAAACACCAGGTTATTCACTTCCAAATCGTCTCAGGCTGGTTTCGAATCCAGGACTACGAGGAATGTCGAAACGCGTTCAGTGTTACCATGCCACAGTCGCCGGCACTGATTTACACAGCTGTGAGATATACCAGCATGAGCTCTGATCAATGGCGTTGGCGTTCATATATATTTGAATATAAGGGACTTGTTCTGGATCAGTTCCACCGATGCCGATATCTTAGGCAGTATAGACCTTCCGTAGCATAATTTCTTTCGGTCTTCTTCTTTTCCTTCTACTCTTCCTACCCCTTCCTCTTCTTCTTTTATTTCTAACCCTCCTTCTCCTCCTCCTCTAATTCTTCTGCTTCTCCTCATTTTATTCGTTCTCATTCTTCTCCTCCTCTATCCAGGTTTTTCTGTTCTCTGTTTTCATTGTTATGTGTATGTGATTTAGGAATATTGTTTGGATTGTGATAGTTCGTTTTCCATTTCCATTTTCATGAGGATGTCATTTATAGGTTGCTGTTTTGCTTGTGCTAGTTCTGTGTTCTGTTGCTGTTGTTGTTATTGTTTTATTTTCGTTCACCCGCTTTGATCTCAAACATAGTCCATACACATGCTACTACTCCTAGTGCAGTGGACTGATCGTTGTGTGTGTATTAGCTTTCCCAATTACCAGGGCCAATCGCCATTAGGTGAACCCGCTTCAATTTATGGGGTACTTTTTAGTTCAATATAAAAGGATTGCCGTTTGTATTGTGCAAGTTTGTTTTAGCTAAGTATTCTTGCTTCACGGAGTGGCGAGATTAAAGGTATCCCCTGTCAAATAATGAAAGAAGGCAGCATCTTCCAACTGCTGGTCTAACGTATCCTCTTAGGTAAAATGGAGTACTCGTTTAGCCCCAGGAAAACAATACAAAAGGTTAACGTGCACATGCTGGATTAAACTTGAATGCATTTTTTTTTGCAGCCGATAATAAGGTTGTTGGGTATGGGTTCAACTTCGCACAACCAACAACAGCTGCTGGATTTTTTTTTCCCCCCATGACATGCATGCTGGTGTTGTCGGAAACAAGCAGGTGGATAGATTGGCTGGGGCTGCACGGCTCGGTAGGGTATTGGTGCATGATAAGGCGGACATGATCAGGGTCCTTTGGTATCATGTGCACAGTACCGCAGAACAGATAAATCATCACGGCCTGGGGAGAATAGTGCTGCAGGGAGTTGCCAGAGGATCTGGCCAACACCCAGGACTTCGAGGAAAGGCCAGGTTGACAAATAATCAGTCTGTTACTGGAACCATTAATATTAGGGCTCTTAGATGCGTTTTGAAGATCAGTAGGGAGCACATAGTGAAATGTCCCGAGTGCTATAGTGTCGGTTCTTGAATCAACTGAACTTATCTTTGCATCGGTAGGCAGTATTCCTTCTAGTGAGATGCCTTGAAAACTACAGTAGTTTAAGAAATTATGGGAGAAAATTGTTATAGAGACGAAGTTCTTTACATGACACACCGACTGATGATTTCTTGTTATCTTGTTCCTTTCATTGAAAATGACTCTGATCGACTATGTATTTGC
>JACEFZ010005193.1:185000-202500 GCA_014155875.1 Cepaea nemoralis | reverse complement strand
CCTGTCTCACACAACTCTTAATAGGCTGATATTGACTTACTTAATTATCAATCCTTATGGCAGCTTGTGGTTTGTAATAAATGTTTTTATAAGACTAATGTCTTTCCCATCAATTCGTAGATCTTCAAGCATCTCTATCATGTTGACATGTCTTACTTTATCGAAAGCCTTTTTATAGTCAATAAGGCAAAGATGTAGATCTTTGTTTACTTCTTTAGAACGTTCAATTACTGTTCTCAGCATTTAAACAGAATTTACTGTACCCTTGATTTACGCAAGCCCGCATCGTTCATCTTCTTTTTCAGATTGTATTTTCTTTTTTTCTTAGCTGGCTCCGTGGCTAAAGGCTTGCGAACGCGGTTCGAGAGCCGGGTACCAGGCGTCCGAAGCTCAGCTGCGACCGATTTGTGCAGCAGACCGTGTCGCGTTGTGTTATAACGTGCTGGTATGGGTGCCGGTCGTTCAGAAAGCAATGGCAAACTACTGAACATAACACTTGCCTAGTACATCAACAGCAGCTGAAAATGCTGGTGTTGACTGCAACGTCCCGTAAGGGATACGCAACTTTAAAAAAAAAATAGTTTTTCTTCTTAATTCAATTACATAAAAAATTACATTATTCAGGAGGTAAATCTCCAGTATCATGTAAAGTGTTCAGTAGTCTGGTCACTTGATCTATTCCATATATTCTTCTACAGCATTAATAATTTCTGTTGTTATGGTGTCTGAACCGGGGTCTTGCAAGCTTTCATATGGTTAAGTACATTCCGACCATCCAATTTCAAAATTGACCGTCCTTCACTATTATTTCGAACATCATACTGTTCTTCTCTGTTATCATAATAAAGGTGTTTCACATAATCTGACCATACGTGTACAATTTGATATTTTTCTATTATGATTGTTCCATCTTTTGCTTTTAGGCAGGCTGTTGATGTGCGTGTACTTTAATTAGTCAGTTCCTGAATTATTTTGTGCAATAATGTGGTATTTTTACTGTTGTGTTGTTTTTCAATTTCTATTCAGTTTTTCTCGAGCCATGCTTTTATTGTCTCCTTATATAATGTTCTGACTTTTCTATGGATTTCTTCATATTTAGCAGGAATATTTTTGTTTTGTCTTCTTGTTTCCAGTAGTCGTAAAATTTGTCAGTCATCCATTACTTAAGACCAACTTTCTTTAATTTGGAATAGTTGTTTCTGCAGCCAATCTGTTTGAGTTCTTAAACATTGCCCATTGATCATCCACATCTTCAAATAGGATCTCTAGATCAGACAATATATCAAATCTGCTCTTTACTTCTATGTTAAAATTGTCTTGCATTTCCTTGTCATTTGTCAATGTACACAGATCATGTTTACTGTTTCCCGGTGTATACTTGAATTTCTTTAACTTTACCCTCAATGTACCTGTAATTAATCTGTGATCACTTAAGCATACTGCATTGGGAACTGCTTTTACGATTGCTAATGCATTTCAAAACCTTCTGCTTATCAGAATGTAATCAATCTGGTTTTTAATCCTGCTGTCAGGACTCCTCCATGTCCATAATCTTCTAGGATGTTGGTCAAGACCGGGCGTTTTCTACAACCATTTCATGCTCTTTTTACAACTCTACAAGAATGTATCCTCTTTTGTTTCTCTCTCCCAAGCCTAGTGTGCATCCATCGCCTTGATTTCCTACTGTTGCATTAATATCACCCATTATGATACTTATTTCTGAATTTTTACATTTCTTCAAAGCAGACTCAATGTCATTGTAAAATTCTTCTATACCATCTTCTCTACATTCTCCTGTTGGGGCATATATTTTAATGACCTTTATGTTAAAATGTATTCCGATTAATTTTACCAATAGAATCCTGTCTGATACGGCCCAATATTCTTTAACTGATTTTGATGTGTGCCGATCCAAGATAATTGCTACACCTCTTTGCCTTTCTTCTCCACCAGAATAAATAATCTTTAAATCATCTCCTGTCTTAATCCATGCCCAATTATAACTCGTCTCGCACATTCTTAATATATTAATCTTCTATCTTTCCATTTCTTGTTTGATGTTCTCTAATTTTATGTCGTCGCTCAACGTCCGAACATTCCACGTTGTAATTTCAGTGTTCCTGACCTTTTCTTGTGATGATCTATAATTCGGCGAATCGTGATTAACTAGACAATTTTAAAGAAGATAGTTTGCCGTTGCTTTCCTTCCTGGCACTGACAATACTGGCCGATGATCGTAGCCATTGCCTCGATTAAGTCTCGACCGTCGCGATACTTGAAACCATAACCAACAACTTTCTGTTGGTTGCCCTCAACATTTCATTAACCACTGCCTCCCGTGGTTTCTTGTGACATATATATATATATAACAGCCGGACAATGCAGCCCTTGATTGATAAAAGGAAGATAGATCTCTTAAGAAACAAAGAAATAACAATGCGTAACACTCTCAGTGGGCTGAAGGAAGCTAGGAAAGATATGCAAAAGGCTCTCGAACTGTGTGCAAATGACTATTGGATCAAGTTATATGAGTCCATTCAAAATGCAAGTGATAAGGCATACGTCAGAAGCATGTATGGAGGAATAAAGAAAGCCTGTGGTCCAATGATCAAAAGAAGTGCATTGAAATCCTTGACTGGAGAAATCATCACTGATAAGAAACAGCAGATGGACAGATGGGTAGAGCACTATTTTTGGCTTTACTTAAGTGAGACCAAACTAGCGGATGATGCCCTCAACGCCATAGAGGCCCTGCCAACTCTTCACCACCTGGATACACTTCCCACTTTAACAGAAGTTAAGTGTGCTATAAATGAACTTGCATCTGGCAAGGCCCCAGGTAGGAATTGGATTCCAATAGTGGTTATCAGGGGTGGGCAAGATACACTCACTCTACAGATCTCGAAGCTAATAGAGCTATGCTGGCGAGAAGGACAAGTCCCACGGGATTTCAAAGATTCAAGCATCATAACGCTGTACAAAAACAAGGGCGATCTGAGCGACTGTAACAATTATAGGGGTATCTCACTTCTGTGTATTGTTGGAAAAGTATTTGCCAGAATTGTTCTGCGCAGACTTCAAGTCCTAGGAGATCAAGTCCACCCCGAATCACAGTGTGGCTTCCGATAGAACCGGCCTACCATTGATATGATATTCTCATTGCGAGAAATGCAAGAAAAATGCCGTGAACAGAATCAACCACTGTTTATTGCCTTCATCGACCTCACAAAGGCATTTGATTTGGTCAGTCCTGAGATCCTGTTCAAGGCACTTAAGGTTGACCTCCAACTCTTCTGTCCATTGTGGAATCTTTCCACACAGGCATAAAGGGTATTATCAAGTTTGATGGTGCAACTTCAGAAGAGTTTGAAATCATGAGTAGAGTTAAGCAAGGTTGTGTTTTAGCTCACATCTACTTTGGAATACACTTTTCACTTCTATTAAAATATGCCTTTCGTGATCAGGTGATCAGGATGGTGTTATATACATTCACTCACGCTCAAACGGCGGCCTCTACAATGCTCAGAGATTGAAGACTAAGACCAAAATTAGGAGAGTACTTATCAGATGATGCTGCAATTACGACCTAATCTGAGGAAGAATTACAATGTCTAATATCTACATTCTCCAATGCTTGTTCTGAATTTGGTTTAACAATTAGCAAAAAGAAGACACACAGCCAAATTATCATAATAGAATATTACAACGTCACCCATCGTAGGTTATGCTCAAGATTGCCCAATCGCGATTGGGCAATCTTGAGCATAACCTACGATGGGTGACGTTGTAATATTCTATTATGATAATTTGGCTCTGTGTCCAACGTGTGCCGCGTGGTTACACGCCCGCTTCACACGCCGGTGATCCGGGGCTTGTTTCCGGATCCGGTCAGGGATATGCACTACTGACGAGCTCAAACGAGGGCGAAACAAGAGTATAGTGCTTCCATATTGACGTGGATAGGCCTTAAATTCATACCAGAATACGATCAGCGTTGCCAGTAGTGGGTTGTGCTCAATATTTAAAATTCAAATCCCGAAATAACCAACTAAATCAAAAAGAAGACACTTACTATTTCACAGGGCGCACATGGGGTACCATCAGTCTTTATTAGCGACGCCGAATTAGAGATAGTAGACGATTTTACATATCTAGGATCAGAGGTAAATAGCATATTATACCTAGATCAGGAAATCAACATCAGTATTGGTAAAGCGGCAATAACAATGAACAGGTTAAGATAAAGAGTCTGGGAGAACAGGAAGCTTTCTTTCAAAACAAATGTTCTTGTCTATCAAGCCTGTGTCCTTAGTACTCTTCTTTATGGCAAAGAAGCCTGGGCAACTTACTCACACCAAGAGAAAAGTTTAAACAGCTTTCATATGTAGTGTCTTCGAAGAATACTTGGTATTAAGTGGCAAGACAAAATCACAAATACTGAAGTATTGGAAAGATCAGGTTGTGTGACGGTATATTCCATGCTCAGTCTTCGTAGACTTAGTGGGTAGGACACGTTAGGAGGATGGATGATGGTAGAATACCAAAGGACATCGTTTTTGTGAATTACAGATGGGTAAGAGATCTCAGAATCGGCCTCTACTACAATACAAAGATGTGTGTAAGACTGACATGATTGATACAGGCATTGCTAATGCACATTGGGAGCAAGTCTCCGCTTATCGTGTTGCATGGAGAGCAAATATCAGAAATGGAATATTTTATGAAAAATATCAAAATGGAATAACATGGAGGTCTGCCCTTGCCTTGTTAGATGGGTTGCTGCAGTAGTTTATGAGCATAAGGTTGCATTGCGCGTGGGTTCCTGGACTTCTGTCCCCTGTACTATTACACCTGTGTTGTCTCAGGGATCTGTCTTGTCCCCAGTGCTCTTTAATGTCTACACCAGCAAAATCGCAGATATTGAGACACCAGGTGTGGGTAGAATCTTGACATTTGCAGATGATGTGCTGGTATACAGACAGGGCAGAGACAGGGCCAATTTGGCGAAAGACTTACAGGTGGCGGTAAACAGGATGGCGGAGTGGTGCAGGGACGCAGGAGTCTTTATACACCCAGACAAGGGATCGGTTGTGTGGTTCTCCTTGGATAACCGGATCGTCAAGGCAGACATCCCATGTATTATGTTGAATGGATGTCCTCTTAGTCGAGAGAGTAAAGTGAAGTACTTGGGTATCACCTTTGACAGGTGTTTGTCTTTTAAAGATGACGTGGAGGCTTTGGTGGTGAAGGCTGGTAGGGGACTTAATGCACTGAGGGCTATGGTAGCAACCGGGGTAGATCAGAGGATGCTGTACAGGCTCTTTCAGCAGTTAATAATTTCTGTCATTGAGTATGGTTTGGGGCTGCTGACGGTATCAAAGAGCCAGCTTTAAAGGTTGGAGTGCATACAGAATGATGCCATACGGTTAATCCTGGGGTGCACAAAGGACACACCAATTATATGCACGAGGCATATCCTGGCGCTACCAACAATGACAGATAGGTATAGGGTCCTTCAGGCCAAATGGTACCTGAGAGTTGCCACAGACAGGGATCACCCCCTGCATGCAGCAATGGATATGGTTAAGGGTCATAGACTAAGACGAGGCAGGTCCTGGATGGCACAGGCAGAACTTTCTATAAGTCAGGTGTATGATCTAGAGACCACAAATCGTGAAAGAGAGTGGGTTGAAGTTCCGGAAGACATTACGGACTGGCACAATGTAATAATAACACTGGGTCGTGAGTGCAGAGAATGGGCAGCGGGCGCACTGAGTTTGAAGTGCAACAGCTGATCCAGAGCAACACACATCAAGTTGACATCGTCATCTACACCGATGGGTCAGTGGTGAGAAACAGACGTAATGGCTGGTTCTTTATTGCAAATGCTAATGGGCGATTCTTGAAAAAGGAGAGTCTGGCATATGAGACTACAGCCTCCAGCATGAGAATGGAGGTGGAGGCAGTAACAGCGGCATTCCGGTGGCAAGAGGAAACTGCAACACACGTTGTATTCATTACGGATTCAAAGAGTATGCTTAGCAAGGTGGAGAAAGGAATGTTTCGTGTGGAATGGCTCTCGTCGCTTCAGAGGTCACAGATCGTGAGAATTGTTTGCATATTTTGCCCTGGCCATGGGGGTGTACGGGGGAATGAACAGGCTGATAGGCTAGCAGGGAATGCACCTCTTGGTGGAATTTTGCCTATGAACAAAGGGGGAGGTGGTCGTGCGCTTGTGGGACCAGGGGGAGAAGGTGGAGGAACAGATTGAGAACCCATATGTGGAAATAATGAGATTGCGGGGGGATCGGCAGGTGTACTGGAAGAATCTCAAAACTGAGAGGGAAGACCAGGAGAACTTTTAATCAGATAGCCGAGGGAACGATTAGTAGTATGACTCTTCGCTGACTGTTGAACGAGTGGAGCACGTATGGGAATGTCCTGAGTGCAGTGATGTCGTTTCTTAACTCAACTCAACTCAACAGAAATGGAATAAAGACAAAGGAGAAAATGATCGCCGATAAGTCACACACCGAGCATGTGAGACGTAAAGTGGTGCATGGTGGTGAAAATGGCCATGTGTTCACATGCATCCACTGTGGACGATCATTTATAGCGCGAATTGGCTTTAACAGTCACATTTGCCACCGCCATGGGTTGTAGTTATTAAGCATTTTTGAAGCACAATGTAACAAACTATCGTCTGTCAAACTTGAAGGTATCGGAGGAATAAGTATGCAGTCTGTTCTTCTGTCGACAGACAACGAACGGTGGCATTGAACCCTCCCCCGACCGCGCTTATGGCTTTATCAGTGTAGCTCCCTATCAATAACACTAACCCGCCCGGCTGAAGAACATAATAGGATAGGCAAAATAAAATGAAGAACATCTGATGCAATACATTCCTGTCATTGGAGGCTAGAGAAAACAGCCTTGCTTGTTACACAGAACCAGTGTTAATATATGGCTGTGATAATTGGAACACAAAATCTAAGATGATGTGTTACAAAAGGATATTGAAAGTATGAAAACAACCAAATGGGCAATTTAAATGTCTTGGAAGAGACTGAGACCCAAAAACAACTCATTACAAATATAAAGAGACAATGGCCAGCTTTGGCCACATCGCCAGAAGAGAAAAACAGAAGCAGGATGTGACAAGTGGTAAAATGTGTGGATAGAGAAATAGTGAAGAGAGGGAGAGACGATTCTTGACAGTCGTTCGTCATGATACAGGAAGGTGACAGTCCACGCACTGATACATGGTATTGGATATCACATAATGTGGAGAAGTATCATCGCTCACACCAGTCGACAGAACATTTTATGAGAATAATGATGACGATGATGATGTGGATCATTATTTATTCCGCTCATTTGTATTTCACAAAGTTCCATATTAGAGCGTGACCCCCGAAGAAAAAACGGAACCAACAAATCTTTGAATGCGGGCGCCGCATTCACCTGAATTGAACCCAATAGATTTATATCTATGGGGATTTCTCAAGGATAATGTGCACCAGAACAGCAAAGATCAGGGATATCCTCACAGATGAATGCGGTCGGGTAATTATGCAAGTGTGCCTCCAACGCTGTGGAGGCCGTGTGGAGCATATTTTGGAAAGAAGATAACTTTTCTGCAAAGGGACCGAGGTATTTGGAAATGACTGTACACAGACTGAAGTTTACGTTCACCATATTGCAAGAAATTTGCTTGACTGTTGTGAGTCATACAATCCACTGATAGCTGTCGAACGCGTGTCAGTGGTCAGTCAATCCAAGCTAGGATACAGATTCAGATAAGTACCCTTAAAATTGTCATGTAGTGTTTTTCATGTAGTTTTGTGTCGGTTTATTTTTTTTTTTTCTGTGCTGACGAAGGCTTAGACCGCAACGTCCAATTTGTTTCTTATAATCGTGTTTTAGTAAAATCTCACAATCTACTTCTGGTTTTTGGTGATTCATTCATTGCCTTGACTTTTGTGGGGTTTAATAAACTTTTTATGGTTTTTATTGTTTTTTAACTATGCCGTAATGTAATCGTTGTAGAGTCATTTCCGTTGTGTATTATGGTGTCTTGTGATATGTGGTCCGTGGCGAAAGGATTACGGACGCAATTCGTAATCCCACATACCGGCGTTCGAAATGCAGTTGTGGGAGATTTGGCAACAGATCGCATTACATTGCGTTTTTTTTAATGAAATAGTATGGGTGCCGGTCATTCAGAAAGCATTGTCAAACTACTGAACCTAAACTTGCCCAAGAATCACGAACAGCCAAACAATGCTGGGGTTGACTGCTGCGAGTATGTGCAACTAACATTTGTTTTTAAATGAAGATTTTCGGGTTGTAACTGTTTATATTCCCACATATGTTCTGCAATTTAATATACTTCATTCATATTAAATATCGCATCGATTTAAAAGCTATTATTTGGTAAGCATTAGCTCCAATCACCATTAACTGTTATTATATTTTGTTTCCCTATTGACAGGAGTTCGGATCTTAAAACAACCAACTGCGTGTGAGAAAGCAGGACTTGACACTTCTCATTCTCACCTGACAGTGTGACAAGATTACTTTGCGAAGAATCCATTAACTTCAAACTACACAGATCTTTATTCGTCCCTTCATACGATTTCAGGTTCTAACGGTTCATTGCTCACAATGGTTGTACTAGACATGGTTGCTTTTCGTAATGCAAATAAAGGACTGACTATTTGTTTCATTATTTCTATTACCATCGCAAATTGCATTCTCATTTGCAAGAAAATTCGCAAAGGTCAATTCCTCTCTACACCACGTAGTCTCATCATGATATCTCTCGCCATTGGAGACATATTTTTGGCCTTATTCCCACTCGTAATAGCGGCGAGATTGCTCTTTGAGGACTATTCATATGCACGTTTAATGGATTGCAGCACGTTTAAAGCCCACATATCATATCTAAGTTTCCTCATTCACTTTGTGTACGGCTTGGGGCTGGCAGTTCTGGCTGCTGAATTCGTGCAGAGAAATAGAACCCCTCAGCCGGCGGGGAATACCTCAAACAGCATTATCAAGTCCCTCGTCTACAGTGCATGTCCTTGGATCATTGGGTTGATCATTATACCTCCCCTCACTATGGCTGACGCCTATACAGAAGTGAACAGATATTATGTGTGCGAGATGAGTGTTACAAAGTCGAGAGAATCTGCCATGTACGCTGTGTCTGTCATCCTCCCGGCAATACTGGCAGTTCTTGTGTGCTTTGCTGTGATGTTTATTAACTTATCCCCACCGTCTCCAGCTACTGTATATTATCAAGGTCACACACAAGGTATTGGTATAAACTCCCACAACACCAACGTGATCAATTCTGCAGGCCCACCTCAGTATCCAGGAAGCAGTGTAGCAGCTTACCAGTCCTATCCTACCACTAGCACTCATGGATCACAACAATATCCCAGTAACGGCTTACCAGGTACGGCACAGGTGCCAACGGTACAGGCTGATGACAAGCCTGGTCCCAACAATGCGGGTCAGGTTTTCTCTACACCCAGTGCACATTATCCAGAGCAACAATATCCAGTGCAACAGAACGCAGTGCAACAATACCCAGTGCTGCAGTACCCCGCACAGCAGTACCCAACACCACTATACGCAGTACAATATCCACCACCACAGTACCCGGTACAACAGTACACAACACAGAATAACATACCCTACGCAGCTCCAACCATCGTAGTGTATCAACAGAACACAACAGCTTTCCTTGATCCAGTCAAAGAAAAGAAGGTGCTGCTGTTTGTTGCGATTATTTATTTTATCTGCGTTGTTCCACTGGCGGCCTTCAGAATGTCGGTCGCTGTAGACATATTACCTTTTCACTCAGTTTTGCTTGTACTTAATTGCTTGTTTTGGTTGTCTGTATCTAGATCATTAATTACACCGATATTTTTTATTCTTATAGACTGATACGGCAATCCTTTACGTAAACACACAATCCACAAACAATAGGTTGTACGATATATTGCCTGGTATATTTCGTTGCATCTTTTCAGGTACATACTGCTGAATTATATCATAGGTAGAACAGGAAAACAAAATTTAGCAAATGAAGTACTTCAGTTAATTGAATGTCCTTTACAAGACAAAGCAGCCAGTCCCAGCATTTTGTTGTTGTTGTTGTTGTTGTTGTTGGCTGTTTGTGATTTCTTGGCAAGTTTACATTCATTTGTTTGCCATTGCTTGATGAACGATCGGCACTCGTACTATTTTATAAAAACCAAAGCAAGGTGGTCTGCTGCCATTTCGCCCGCAACTGTGTATCGAACGTGGTGTGTGGGATTACTTACTGCATCCGTAACTCCTTCGCCATAGAGCAACCAAACAAATACCACCATGGCTGGAAAAGAGAGTTCATCAGTCGCCAGAAAATCCGGCGTGGTCGGCTGGCTATAAACGTCATCACTCGGCGATTTCTTAACAACTGTTAATTTGCGGTCTAACATTAACACAGAAAAGGCTTTTTTTGTATACTGTAATCGACGAGCAACAAACGAGTACGCAAATACACCAAGACCGTAGAAGTTAAGACGTCTAAACCCCGGGTTGTGCCGACAGACCGATTTCACTGTGGCTCTGCGATTACCGTGGGGATAACATTACTCCACATTAAAACGGTATCCGAGACTGTCTATTTTGTATTTCAGCCCAAATATGATTCATCTATTCACTTCATATGATATTTAATTCAGCGGTACACACCTGGCGAGATGCAGCGAAATATGCCAGACAAAAATTGTGCAACCTATTGTTTGTAGCTTCTGTGTTTGAAAATCATTATCAGGTATAGATAAACTACAAGACATGTCACGTTGGCATTCATGAAAATATGTCAGTAAAGTAGCAAATAACCATTTTTGCACCCTTGTGGTGTAATGGATATATAGTGCTAGCCCCATGATTTATTCGACATTCAATATGTGATGTGGTCAATATCACTCCGGCCGCCTTAACTTCCCAGAACATTTCATGTTGCCCATGTTATGCTGGGTCGAGCTGGGGAACTATATAACGTTGTTTTTATTCCTCGCCACGAGAGTGATCGGAACACATGACCACATAACCTGCAGGCCAGCACGATATCCACCACAATCTCTAAAATACTTACCGTTGAAAAATATCACAGCATACGCCATAGAGCGATTCGTGGTAGAGGAGTCGCTAGCCCGCTTGTATGTGGGCCCGGTGATCATCTACCGAATCCCCACCGAGGAGGATTTTTAAACAGTCAATAAGCCTCTCGGAGATTCAGCCTAAAATGGGTTCTTGGAAATGTCGTCGGAAATAAAGACGGCTGATGTGATAGTAATCGCATCACCAACCGAGTGTCGATTGATCTATAAAAATATACATCTAGCACCATATACCCAGTGCGCCTTGATACTTGTAGAAAATGGTGCTTTGTTTTCCTTAGCTACCATATACCCAGTACGCCTCGAGACATATAAAATGGTCTTTCAGTTTTGTTTGTTATACAACAAACAGGAATACACATTGAAGAGATATGTTACAGGAAAACTACATGGGATTAATGCAGTCTAGAATCATTCCAACACGGAAAGCCTAAGAAGCATACATACCCAATGAGCAATAAACACAGGGCTTGCGAAGTACTGAAAAACATTAATGGTGTATTTTACATATCCTTAACATGATGTCGCAGTCAACCCAGAATTGTTTGGCTGCTTGTAATTTCTAGGCAAAGTTTCGGTAAGTAGTTTTCCAAGGCTGTCTGAACGACCAGCATTCATACCATTTTATAAAAAAAGCAACGAAAGGTGGTCTGCTGCCAAATCGCCCACAGCGGTGAGGCATTAGCGACTGCGTTTGCAAAGTTGATAATGAATTGCTCTGATTACGTCATGAGCACAGTCTGACGCGGGTTCGACTCTTAGGCCTACTACAGTGAGGGAAATATTGATCGCATATTCCCCCTTTTTCTCAGGACTATAAAATACGCAACACAGACTTATAGTAGGTGACTTCGGGACAAATTATTATTCTTGTATTATTGAAAAAGTAACTCGTCTGGTAGCAAGCAACGTAGAATCCATTGATTTGTTAATCCAAATATTGCATTATGGTCTTCGTCGATATCTGCCAACTTCCTCCCCAACATAACACTTTGATTATTATTTTCATTACCTTTACCATATACTAGTTATCTGGTAATTGCTCCCCTTTAATAGCCAATATACTATTCAGAGCAATCCAAATAGCTGTATCTTTGCAATCGCCAAACCTACACACTTTTAAACTACAGATGTTATTATTAAATCTATGAAAATACGTATACATTTACAAACAGCTTATTGATGGTTGTTAATACATTATGTCAACACCCGTATTTTCGCTCTTAAAATAGGAAATTTATGATGTATTCATTTATTTGTACGTGTATAGTTTTGATTATTAGTTCCTTGAATATATGTATTGGATCTTCGATATTAGATCTCCAGTTGCTGTCCTTGGCCTTTGGTGTACGCTGTCAGGCATTATCGTGACTAAACCTTGTCTTGTCTATTTGTTTCTCGAACGCCTCCAATACTCAATAATTTCGAAGGTGCAGTTTCGCTTCATTTTTCACATTCCTTATAATTGTTTTTATTTCATCTCATCTCTTATCCTTTTTTCCCCTCTGGGTCTTTGTTGTTATATTGCAAATGTTTGACACATGTAGCAATGTGTAAATACAATTTGTTCTGATCTATGTTTTCGTGAAAATGAAAACATAATTAAATATGGTATAGGCAATGAATTGGTAAAACATATCGAAATTATTTTTCAAATTGCAAATGAATATATTAAATACTCAATTTAACTGTTAGGTTAACTTCGCTGTGTCTTTTAATTTAACCGCTTTAACTATCAGCTACTAACAATATATATATACTACGCCTGCTTTTAATTCAATGACTTTGTATATTAAATTAAATTATCTGGTATATTTGGCATAAACTGAACGTATTAACCTTGTATCCGCTTCTCTATGTGCTGAGAATTATTGTTGATAGTCCCAGGTTTCACCATTATTGCTTATTTTATCGAAATCTGTAATTGCATGCAATATATAATGTAATTTCATGTATTAGTCAGGTCTTAATCAAATAGGTTTGAGCTACCTTAAGACAATACACGGTGCTACCTACTGTCTGTTAGCATCGAATTGTGTGCGCGCTCACTAAACCCAACATCCCGCGTTGTGCCAAGGGCTTCTGGTGCAATTGGGAGAGTACATGCCTTATCCTGGTGCGAGGAAATGCAACCTACAACTAAATGTCATGGCAGGGGCAGACCAGGCTCTAATCCTTGACAGCAACTGGTCTAGGAAGGAAGCACCGATAGGCGGACAATTAGAGCAGTGCTTTGCTGATCCGGCAACTTCTGCAGCGTGTCTTGTTCCAGGTTTGTTGGTGTTACCTTTTTTCTAGGGTAAACTAGGCAAGCTGAGAGAGGGATTATGCTGCATGGGCAAACTGCGGTCTTTACAATTCAACCCAGGCTTTGTTTAATGGAGAGGTTATTATGCCTTTTTGTTGTTTGAAGCGGAATTACTATCCTCTGTCAAGACGGCAAGATGCCAGCAATGTATCACATCTTGTGAAAATGTGAAACTATATCTATATTTTAAATCGGTACTTCTGTGTGGATCAGAAATATGTTCAATGTCTTAAAGAGTTACTAATAGACTACAAATATTAATTAATTGGCGTCTGTTCATAATCGTTGAACTAAAATGGTATAACAGAATCATCAGTGTAAAGTTCGTGAAGAGAGATGGACAATTCCCAATGAATGATGTGAGGAAAAGATGCTGGCACTAGATAGGACACACACTGAGAAAACCTAGGTGTAGCATAACGAGACACTGCCTTGTCTGGGACACACAACGCGAACCAAATAGTGGGCGGTCTAGAAACGCACGGAGAAGGGAATTAAACAGATGGGCATATGAGATGGGCATGTGCGATGGGCATGTGAGATGGGCATGTGAGATGGGCATGTGAGATGGGCATGTGAGATGGGCATGTGAGATGGGCATGTGAGATGGGCATGTGAGATGGGCATGTGAGATGGGCATGTGAGATGGGCATGTGAGATGGGCATGTGAGATGGGCATGTGAGATGGGCATGTGAGATGGGCATGTGAGATGGGCATGTGAGATGGGCATGTGAGATGGGCATGTGAGATGGGCATGTGAGATGGGCATGTGAGATGGGCATGTGAGATGGGCATGTGAGATGGGCATGTGAGATGGGCATGTGAGATGGGCATGTGAGATGGGCATGTGAGATGGGCATGTGAGATGGGCATGTGAGATGGGCATGTGAGATGGGCATGTGAGATGGGCATGTGAGATGGGCATGTGAGATGGGCATGTGAGATGGGCATGTGAGATGGGCATGTGAGATGGGCATGTGAGATGGGCATGGATGGAGCTACAGGAGATGCACAAGATAATACGGGTTAGGGTGAATTGGGTGCGGGCCTAGGCCCTGACGGAAGGTAAAGGGCAAAATAAGAACAAGGACCTATGCAAAGGACAACCTATATATAAAGGGACCTACGCATAAGACGACCTTGCCATCTGACGACCTACGCATATCATTTCTAAGACGTCCTGGAATAAGGAGACTAGTGTATAAGATGCGAACTGAGATTACGACTGCTGTCTTGGCAACCGCGAAGCTAGATCTCTAGGCTGTCCCTGCCTACAAAGCTAGAAGGAAACAGTGAAAGTCATCTTTGAGTAAAATGAAGTCTCAAGAGAAGCAAAAAGGCATTACGAGACACTCAGCAAACTTATAGGAGCGGGAACACTCCGATACAAGACATTCTGTAAGTAAGAAAAAAGTAAAGGACTCTTTTATACGCATTGACGCTTATTTGGTTCATGGCAACAATCTTGTCGCCCTGGTAGCTCAGGTCAATGTTTTAAAACAGATCTCTGCTTCGATGGGGAGTCCAATACATTTTGCAGCAAAGGATGCGCCAAGACACTCTCTATAGTGGAGTAATAATGAGAGAGATCAAAGAGATGCCAACAATACGAGATTGAGGTTGAAATACAAACAATGTAAGCTATGAGGATGACACAGTATCGATAGCTCAGAATACAAGAAGATCTACTACATCTCTTGGACATTGTATATAAAGCAGAAATTTTCCACTGTGGGTCTGTGATGTGACGGTGCTATGACATTTTGTAGACCTGAGAGCAAGGAGGAATATGTGATCAATCTTTTCCTCACGTTGACTAGGGACAAGCCGCGGCGTTGAACCCGCGCCCGACCGTGCTCATGACATTACCAACCCTGACTTGAAGGGGGTTCGAATACACGACCATCAGGTCGACAAGATAGTCTACTAGACACTTAGAAGACACCCCAGATGTTGAGGGAAGTTTAATTTTGATTTTTAGGGTCGCATTATAAGACGGAAACCGAGGTGGCATGGTGGTTATAGGAATTTGTCTGTCAAAACTGTGGTCGGGGTTCAATCCCAAGGATAGGCATAGGGTCCTTCAGGCCAAACGGTACCTGAGAGTTGCCGCAGACAGGGATCACCCGCTGCATGAAGCAATGGATATGGTTAAGGTTCATAGACTAAGACGAGGCAGGTCCTGGATGGCACAGGCAGAACTTTCTATAAGTCAGGTGTGTGATCTAGAGACCATCAATCGTGAAAGAGAGTGGGTGGAAGTTCCGGAAGACATGACGGACTGGCATAATGTAATAATAACACTGGGTCGTGAGTGCAGAGAATGGGCAGCGGGTCGCACTGAGTTTGAAGTGCAACAGCTGACCCAGAGCAACACACATCAAGGTGACATAGTCATCTACACTGATGGGTCAGTGGTGAGAAACAGACGTAGTGGCTGGGGCTTTATTGCAAAAGCTAATGGGCGAGTCTTGAAAAAGGAGAGTCTGGCATATGATACTACAACCTCCTGCATGAGAATGGAGGTGGAGGCAGTAACAGCGGCATTCCGGTGGTTAGAGGAGACTACTGCAACACACGCTGTATTCATTACGGATTCAAAGAGTATGCTTAGCAAGGTGGAGAAAGGAATGTTTCGTGTGGAAAGGCTCTCGTCGCTTCAGAGGTCACAGATTGTGAGAATTGTATGGATATTTTGCCCTGGCCATGCGGGTGTACGAGGGAATGAACAGGCTGATAGGCTAGCAAGGAAGGCACCTCTTGGTGAAATTTTGCCGTGCAAGGCCAAGAACATTTCTGATGAAGACACAGTGACAGTGGAAGAAATCAAGGTTGTGCTTCGACGATCAAATAACAGCACTCCAGTGCCAGATGGCATAAGATACCACGACATCAATAGGTGTACCGACATGGAGCTAGGGGAACTAGCAGACATGTACAACAACAGTTTAGGGAGTGCTAGCATCAAGGAGGAGTGGTTACACAGCTTTCAGATTCCCTTGCCGAAAAGCCTGGCAAAGACCACACAAAAATACTGGGATATCGAGTAATACCCACGCAGAATACAATAGGCAAGCTGCTGGAGAAGTTAGTTGCCAGAAAAAAATATCAAGCCAGCTAGAGAGGCAAGGTGTTTTCCCACCTACCCTGGGAGGGTACCATCCAAAAAGATAAACCTGGACCAATACAGCAGTTTTTGCCCATGATGTTTGTGAAGGTTTCAATTCAGGCATTGAAACCTTTGCTGCAGCGATTGATCTGGAGGACGAGTACCAGAGGCCATGGACCAGGCCGACATTCTAAATGCGTTACGAGAAGTAAGACTTTTGCGAGAACCCAGTGATGACCGCGAATCTCCAATCATGGTCAGACTGCGAGAACAGCAAATTAAAAGAGGTGTTGCCAAACAAGAGCATTACGCAGAAACCAAAACAAGATTGATAAACCAACACAGAACTGGTGTCGTTAGCCACTACACGCTGTGGGATTTGCTGAGGAGGGGATCCGAGCACTTATGGACTGAATGGTTCGAAGTGCAATTAAGCTGATTTGTCGACTAACTAGGTGACTAACTAATTTCATACGAATTGACGCGTTTTGGGTTCATGGTGACTATCTTGTCGACATGGCAGCTCGGGTCAATTTTTAAAAAAAACTCTGCTTCGATGGGGAGTCCAATCAATTTTACAGCAAACGATGCATCTAGACACTCTCTATAGTGGAGTAATAAGGAGAGACATTAATGAGATGCCAAAAATACAGGATAGAGGTTGAAATACAATCTATGCTA
Source organism: Cepaea nemoralis (assembly GCA_014155875.1). Lineage (NCBI taxonomy): Eukaryota > Metazoa > Mollusca > Gastropoda > Stylommatophora > Helicidae > Cepaea > Cepaea nemoralis. The sequence goes on along the minus strand of JACEFZ010005193.1, from coordinate 185,221 downwards.
TGAGGATGACTCAGTATTGACAGATCAAAATGCAAGAAGATCTACCCCATCTCTTGCACATTGTATAGAAATCAGCAATGTTCAACTACGGGTCGTTGATGTGATGGTTCCATCACATTGTGTAGGCCTCAGAGCAAGGAGACACATGTGGCCAATCTTTCCCTCAATTTGACAAGCAACGAGCCCCGGCGTCGAACATGCGTCCGACCGTGCTCACGACA